>WBNH01005075.1:10155-23084 GCA_013401255.1 Urocolius indicus
TCTCACCACGGCTTGCAGAGGGGTCTCTGGTCTGATGCTCCTTCCTTCCTCCTTCTCCGACTGTGGGGTCTGCATGGTCGCCTCCATCTTGTACCACTCTTACACCTCCTGCCTGGCACCTCAAATTCCCGTCCCTAAATAGTGATGGCAGAGGCGCCAGATTGGCCCAGCCGGGCTGGGGGGTGGGTCTGAACCCAGGAGCCAGGGGAGAGTCCAAAAACTTTTACCGGGTCTTCACTGCAACCCACTCCCCCTGTTATCCAGCAAAAGCAACTCCTTGCTAAACCATGACAGAAACATAACCCACTGATCCTCTTTTCAGGTGTCCCTCAAGGTATTACAGTGAGATGATACCAGCGTGACTAAATGTCAGAAACCCTTGTTTTCAAGATTCAGGGAGTCTGTGACACTGTGCTGGCAGGGACAAGTAAAAGTGATACTGTCTTACTGTGACTTCAGACACACAAGTGTACTGCCAGTTCATTGTGCACATGTCTGCTGACAAAATGCTAGCTTTCTTGATGGATAACCCTTGAACACAAGCTTCCACAGATTCTCCCTCACCTTCACATTTGTGTATCAAGAATGCATTGCAATGTGTCCAGCAGGTGTGAGTTTGGCACAGGCCTGTTACAAACTGTCATGCATCAGGAAGGTTGCTAATCCTAAGAGCACTGTTCCCAAATTCACATTCTGCTTTATGAATCTGGGTGGGTTTTTTAAAATTAAAATTCAACGTTATGACTTATAAAATAATTTCTCATTTTATCACGCAGTATCCCAGTGCCCAGTTATGAGCTTGTATGAAGGACATAGACAGGAAGAGGTGGTCCAGACTCGGGTTGGAAATTGGAGATAAAGTTTCAGCTGCAGTTAGAGCAGGGAGGAGCAGGGAGAAGCAGGGAGCCCTGAAACACATCCTGCCCTGTGGTTATGTAGCCAGCAAAGAGGCATAGTCTGCTATGGAATCCTAAATATAATCTAGTCCTGCATGGCTGCATCCTGTGGTATATTCTGGTCACTATTTTTAGCATTCACAAAACACATTTTAACCTTTAGCTCAACAGAGAGAAAGTAAACCTTATTTATACCTGCACCCTGAGAAATGCTGGATTTTCCAGGCACCAAGGGTTAATGGACTTACCTGGACAAGTTTAGATACCCTCAATTGTCAACACAGCATCCTTAAATCTTAAGGCTCTAATTGACAGCATTAGTACAAAGTTTGTGGAGAAAATCCTCCTCCTTGGTCAGAGCTTCTTTGAAAAACAACATGAAAATGGGGAGCGAATATGAGATCCTGTGTTTGCCCTAAATTGTCAAACTCCCCTAAGCTCCATGGCAACAACTGAGGCAGAAACAGGTTTGAGGCAGCCCACGAGGTTTCTGTAAGCTCTGCCTGCCCTCATCCTAGGCCTCACATTTCCTAAATAGAGCAGGCAGTCTTTGAGCAAGCTGTGATTTTCTTAAATCAGCTAACATGTGGGAGCCCTAAAAATGGTGCCACAGCATGACAGGCTGTAGTTTTGTTTTTGCAGACATTCTTGCTCACAGAAGAGTAAAAGCTAAGTCCTCATTGTACATGTAAATAGGATTAATATTCTAAGTTTCACTCATCTCCTATTGTTAACTAATCTCACAAACTCAGTATGTCGTGACTCTAAGACTGGGTAGACTTTACATGCTTAAGAAGGTAAAATTTTGAAAGCTAATTTTTACTTGCTACCAGATTTAGAAAACAGTTATGTCTTTTTTCAAAGTATTACTCAACTTTTTTTTTCCTGCCATGTTTTAATAGCAAAAATGATGTCTTTTGTGGCTTCCAATTTTCAAAGGAAAATCATATGACTTAGGGATTTGGTTTTCTTTATTCTGTTATTTTTCATTGAGTATATTTGTGTCCTATCATATATCAAAATTGAGTTCAGTATTTCCAGCAGGAGACTGAATAGCAAGTAAAGTCATCGTTGTAAACATCATGTTTACTATGATATAAGCACTTATGTGAGAGGAACATTTCCTAAAAATGACTGAATTCTCCATTTTTGATCTCCATTTTATCTCCCCTGGAAGCTTGTTCCTGTCAAGAGGGATGCTTGGCCTCCAAATCTTATATATCTTTGTCCAGGCTTTATGCGTGGCATTAGATCAGGGGTAAACAGAAACTCAGTGGATTCTATATAAAAATTTGGTCTTTATTTCATCTGTGGCTTAATAGGCTAATTACATCTAATTATTCTGTGACCATTGTTAAAAATATTATCTCAAGCATGTGTTTTTAATCTTTTATTCTATGTTGTATCTATCTGATTGTCAGTGTCATACTAGAACTGTTAGGTCTAAAAATAAGTATTTAACAGTAGTGTGTTTGGAACTGAAGTTGACAAATCCATATTCTTAGGTTCACTTACTGCCAACATTTTGGTGCTATTTGTACCAATAACTGCCAGTTTAAAAGAAAAACTCTGTTTAGTAGAGACGTAGGAAGCTCTCAATTTATCCAAATGCAGCATATTTAAAATTCAAACCTTTCATTTTTATGTTCCAAATTGGAAATAGTGGTCAACTCTTTAAAAAGTAAATGCCTAAAGTCAGATTCCTAAACACGTACAAAAGATCTTTAAAGGCCACGTAGAAACCTAAAACAAGGTTAATTTAATGTAGAGAGCTAATTTGAGGCAGCTAACTGTGAAAATAATAGACATTGCTGTTCATCTGGCCAGTATGAATTATGGAAAAAATGAAGGGCAAGTGCCACATGGCTTCCTAGCCTCAGAGATCATTCTGTATTCTGGAAACCCACCCAAACTGTCAGTTGTATTAAGGAAACATTTTTTTTCTCTCTGTCAGGAATGAGTGGGACCTTCAAAATATTAATATTCATAATTATAACTATAATGCATTTTGATAATGAACTATTTCAAAGATTTTTATGTCTAAATGCAATTTTCTACAGTTGATTTAGCAATTCAGCAGTTTTTATGTCAACACCACAGAGCAAATTTGGACATTCTCAATGTTATTCTCTTTTCCAAGCAACTCTCTCTAAATATTGTTTCTTGTGCTCAAAATTATCTTTGCATATGTGACATTTCATCTTTCTAGGCTGTTTATAGCAACAACGTAATAAACTTGAAGTGATTAAGCAAACATCTTCATTTATTAAGTGTGGAGGGATTATGCTTCTCCATTCATACCTTTTCTCTGTTGTAACTAATCAGTGTGACAGGGGATGCACTGCTTCCCAAACCTCAGAGAGACAGTGAAAATACTCAGATTTAAAAATATAATCATACACATTAATAGAAAAGCTATCTGTATGAACCACATACAGAGCCTAAGCTTTGCCAGCACAGTTTAAGCAGTGTATCGTAAGAGTCTGTCTTGGGCTGCTTGTAATTATGCAAAATTGTACTCATTCAAGCTGAAGTTTTCTGTGATGAGAATCTGGTTGAAGTTATGGTCTACCATATGTTTTTTTTCTGTGTTTATTGTTGTGGATATTTTATTTTGACCTTTTTTGTTTGCTCCATTTATGTATCTTTGAACAAAAACAATTCAGCCAAGAATGTATCAGAGGAAATATGGTGTCTAATCATTATGAAATTCTGACAGCCATTCAAAATAAAGCTTCTGTGTTTTTATGCTGTAGAACCAGAATGAAAATTTGATGACAGGATCACTTTGCTGTCAGGGATGTGATTTTACCATCCTTATAAGAATCCAGCCTAATTTGATGATAGACTGATCTTAGTTCTTATAGAAACAGTAGAAACATCTTCATGCATAACATATGAGTCACTTACATTGTGTCTGAAGTGAGCCCGACATTCACCCATGTGTAAGAATGTCACAAAGCCTGAGAGAGTCTTTCAATGACACCTGTTTTCAAAATGCTGAAAAATGTTGTGGATTGCCTTTCCTTTGCTCTCATTGTCTTGGCTAGTGAAGCCATGTAGCAAAGAGCAAGAAGATCCAAATGAGGGGAGTGAAAGAAACAGGACCATGGGAAGAATGGGGATTAGACACCAGAGATAGGAGGAAGAGTGGAAGGTGAGTTGGAGCAAGAACATGCAAGTGTGGCAGGTACAACAAATATGTGGGGAAACTGTTGGAAAGAGGCGTTGTGGTTTGATATGACAGCCCTTTCTGGGAAGCGGCTGTAAAGATGGTTTCTGTAAGAAGTTGCTCAAAACTTTCCCCAGCTCTGAGCCAGACCCACTTCTGGGGCTGAGCCAATTAGACACCAGAAGCCGGAAAAGGAGGGTTCTTCCTGTTTCTTCCTTTTCTGTCCCTTCTCCTCCGCCTGGTGGTGACGCAAGGAGTTGAAAGAAACAACCATGTGGACTCCAAGGTCAGCGAGGGAAGAGAGGAAGAGGTGTACTGGAGCAGAGACTCCCCTGCAACCTGCAGAGAGGAGTGGTGAAGCTGAGATTTGTTTGCATTTTGTTGCATCAGGGGCAGTGATTTGCTTTATTAAAGACCCCATGCCAGGGGCAGCGATTATGCCCAGAGGAGGCCATGTGCTATGTGAGGGCCCCTGTATTCACGAAGCTGTAGCTGTAGGGAAGAACCCACGCCAAAGAAGCTCATTAAAATTATGCCCAGAAGAGGCCATGTCCCAAGAGAGAGACCTTGTATATGCAGAAGCTGTAACTGTCAGGAAGAATCCATGCCAGAGATATTCACCAAGGCCTGCATCCCGTGTGAGGGACCCTGTATCGGCAGAAACCGCAGCTGCTGGGAACAACCCACACCAGAGAAGTTTGTTAAGGACTGTGTCACATGGGGAGGACTCTGTATTGAAGAAGGGGAAGAATGCCAGGAGTCGTCCTCATCTGAGAAGAGAGCCTACCTGTGAGAGACTGACCACATCTCCCATTCCCTGCCCCTCTGAGCCACCGAGTGGGGAGGAGGTAGAGATATCGGGAGCAGTGAGCTGGGCCTGGGAAGAAAGGAGGGATGGGGGAGGGAGATCTTAAAGTGCTGGTTGTAATTTTCTCATCATCCTACTCCCTTTTTGCTTTTATTCCATTCTGTTTCTTGTAGAACAAACTTTCCTACTTTCCTCTCTAAGTCGAGTACTGGAGTCTGTTTTGCCCAGAACCGTAACTGGCAGTGAGCCCTCCCTGCCCTTGTCTCAATCCACAACAACCTTGGCTATCCTTTTCCTCCCATTTTGCTGGGGCCTCTGCCATCCTAACGAGGGTGAAGGTAGATGGGAGGCATTGAGTGAGAGACTGTCGTGGTGCTTCTTTGCTGACTGGGCAAAACCACGACAGAGGCAAGAGCAGGGTCTCAAGGAAGAAGAGCGGAAGGTGAGTCAGAGCAAGAATGTGGAAGTGCAGCAGATGCAACAACTATGTGGGGAAACTTGGACAGAGGCAAGAGCAGGATCTCAACGAAGAAGAGATAAAAGAAAGGGGCCCAAAATGCTACAGGCTGGGGGAGATGGGAACAGGGAAGTCAAGACCTCCTTGGGTATAACCGCACCACACCTGCGGGTGGTCCTAAAATCTCACACTATCTGTTCGTACTTCTGTCAGAAAACTAGAGTAAGAGGTTACCATTCAGTTGAGACCAAGCAGCTGCAGTTAATCCTTTTTCTGGTCTTTGATTCATATAAAAGATAACAGCCTTGTGCTTGTGGTGCATTGCACATCACCGCCATGCACTGCCTGCCACCCTCACCCCTAACCCCCACAGGCATTCCCTTCCTTTAGCTGGGTGAACGTGAAACTGCAGAACTGAGTGAGAAAGCTCATGGGTTGAGATAACAGGCAAAGACATTGCTTGCCAGCCGCTGTCATAAGCAACACAGACCTGATTTTGGGTAATTTAACTTACCTGGGAAACACAACCAGAGGAAAGCAGTCAGAATTAAAACACCTTTCCTCCTTCTCTGGCCTCAGTGGCCCTCTGCTGTTTCTCGCTATTTTCTTCCCACCTCCTCTACTCATGTCGACTTTTCTGCCCTTTCTTAAGTACCTTTTGGTGTAGGGACTGCAGCACGGTTGACACTGTCAGCAGTCTCTCAACAGCTCTGTGTTGTTGTGGCTGACCACAACCTGTCGCAACCAGCTGCAGCCTTTGGCACCCAGCCACATAGGAGCTGCACATTGCAGGCTTGGATAACAACATGGGCTCTGGAGGGCAAGGGCTGGTGGGCTTGTGGGGCAAAACGAGATGGGAGAAAGCCAGAGTCTGGGGCAGAGATACATTAACAATAAAAGAAAGACCAGGGAGAGCTTCCCTCTCCTATTAGATCCAGAAGGAAATTTGGTAATAAAAGATGAGGATAAGCCGGAGGTGCTTAATGCCTACTTTGCCTCAGTCTTTAGTAATAGCAGCATTTCCACTGAGGAAAGTCACCCCTCAAAGCCAATGCACAAGAGTGAAGTGCAAAACATCCCCTCTACAAATCAGAAGGGAATGGGCAGTGACCTTTTGCTCCACACTGATGTGCACAAATCTATGGGACTGGATGGGGCACATCCTACAGTGCTGAGGGAATTGGCAGGAGTGCTCATCAAGCCACTGTCCATCATTTATCAACAGTCCTGGCTGACTGGGGAGGTCCCACCTGATTGGAAGTCAGCCAATATAACACCCATATTTAAGAATATATATTGTTTTTCAGAACCTTCACCAGCTTTGTTGCTCCAACGCCTCAATGTCCCTCTTGTCGTGAGGTGCCCAGAACTGAACACAATATTCAAGGTGCAGCCTCACCAGTGACAAGTACAGGGAGACAATCACTTCTTTAGTCCTGCGGGTCACATGATTTCCGATCCAAGCCAGGAAGCCATTGGCCTTCTTGGCCACCTGGGCACACTGCTGGCTCATGTTCAGGCAGCTGTCAATTAACACCCCCAGATCCTTTTCCTTTTGGCATCTTTCCAGTCACTCTGCCCCATGCCTGTAGCATTGCATGGGGTTGTTGTGGCCCAAGGTCACATCATTTGACATCATTAAGCCTCATACAACTGGCCTTGGCCCGGAAAATCAGAATATCTTGGAGGAATCTAAGGACATTCTTTTGTTTGTTTGTTTTTCTTCTTTTTCCTTTCCTTTTTTCTTTACATTCTCTCAAAGACTAAGATTAATTTGAATGAAAACTGTTGAAAATAAATTGTATTGGAAAAATCCACTAGAAATTTTTTATTCAGTCTTACTGAGCACTTTGAAGAACTGGCCTGTTGTGTCTTCAGTCAAGCTCTCCCAGTCACTCTGGCAGTTGAAACTCCTGTTCATCCCGAATGAAGATAAACATCGATCTCACTCACACAACTGTTGCAATAAGAAGTCAATTAATCTACAAAACACTCTTGCATTACAGCTTTGAATGTCACAGAAAACACCAGGCAGAAGTTAGTCATTCTATGTGCATCATAAGGACTGGGGTTTATGAGGTATGTCAGGCCTGAAGCCACCCACGACCCATGGAAGAGAATATAAATATAAGATATTCCCTAAATGAGTACTTTATTGTGTATAATTTCCCATGAACTTTGATTCTGACCTATTCAAAATTGATCAGCTTATTCAGTGATTTCAAAGTCTTTTTACATTGTAAGTATACAAAACAAAAAAATTCTGAAGCAGCCCATGAGATGCCAAGGTGAGTAAACTGTCTTAGTCATACCTCTAAAATGAAAATAAATTCTTTCTAAGAATGCAATCAACATTGAGCGAAAAGAGATTGACTTCTTAAATACTAGTTTGAAAGGCTCTTTCAACAGCCATACTTTCTTCTTTTGAAAAGAACATTTTCAAGTTTTAAAAACCATGTATAATCATTTTGGTATGTTACATTTTTTTCTGTCATGGCAGTGTGTTTAATGTGATAATTAGAACTACTGGCAAGTATAGGGGAATTTTATAAGGATATTAAATCACTCTAACGCAGCTCTAGGTCCTGATGGATTTAGTAATGACTTCTAATATGAGATTCCAGACAAATCAAATGATTAAAGCTTGATCCTGTAAAAAAAAAAAAAAAAGAAAAGAAAAAGTCAATCACAAAAAAAGCTAAAGAAGCCTTGAAAAAGATAATATGTTCATGTCTCTCAATTCCGTGTCATGATAATTTGTTGAATGAAAAATTTACCCAAAGCACACAAGCTATTTTTCAGTTCAGCTGTTATGTTTGGATTTAGGGAGTTAATAATAAGTTCTCTTATCCCTATGGCATTTTTTTCTGACTTCAGTAGGGTCAAAGCCATAATTATTTTCCAAAGGAAAATTATCCTGCTATTAACCTACCATTATATTTTATGTGGCAGACTTAATGCAAACACATAATTCATTTAATGAATAAAAATTTAAAATAAGACAAGTAATGTCAAGTAATGCTTTAAGTTATTTTTCTAATGTGTAGAAAACTGAGATCAGAAAGTTTATTGGGAACCAGGGAGTATCTGCCCTTCACTGACTGCCTGTGGGAAGCTGGTACCCTGGAAAGATTTCATCATGAGCTCAAGCTGTCCAGCTCTTATACTGCACCTCTGTCCCGTGTGAGAAGTCTCCCTGTGCACTTGAGGAAGGGATATATGAAGGCAGGTATGGCTGCAGCAACAGGCATGGCTGTTTGTTTGTAGTAACATTTGTTTGTAGTTTGTTTGTAGTAACTACTGAAGGCTCAAAGGAACATTTAGGTCTGTAAAAAACTCCACCAAATAAACAAACCAAAACACTCTTAATGCATAATGAGCTCATGAGAGACATGAACATCTACAAAATAATTGTTTATAGTGGAACAGTAGTTTTTTAGGTACCTTTTTTTAACCTTCAAGGTATTTATCTAGATTTGTAGTTGGATAAATACATTAAAATATATAAAAATACCATTTGTCTAATTTGAAATACTTAATTTTGATTTGATGAACTATATTCTCTATATATATGAGTCAGTGTGACATTTAAAACCCATCAATATAATCAATCAATCTAAATGTGCACTAAAGTTGTAGTTTGTCTTGCTTTATGTTATATGGGGAATATGTACATTTCAATATTAACATATATTTTGGGACAATATTCAGTTCTGAACACTGTAAAATGTGTGTGTTAGACCAGCAATTTTTAAGTATGCAATATCATATCACATTAATAAATAGTATGACTTGAAAACACAAATCTCAAATTATGATTTACTCTGCTGCAGAACTCAAATTGACTAAGGAGTTTTTTTTCAAAAAAAAAGGAAAATTAAAAGTGAAAGGTTAAAGTTCCTAAACCCAAGAGAGAACTAGAAGGCAGACACCCATCTGGAAAGCATGCTTTTCTTTTGCTGTCTTTCAGGTCTCAAGGCCTCAGAGAAGTACAGGATTTATTCTCCACATTTCTAAATAACTCCGTTTAAGCTGAGTGTTAGGTTCAGGGTCTCAGTTTTCCAACTATCCAGTCTGTGAACCTGTATGATTATACTCTAGCGTCTTTTAGGACCTACTGCTCCAGATTCCTTCCAGCAGAAACCATGACATGTTTCTGGGGTATGAGGAAACAAGGGTGTACACAGTGATGTCACCCAAACATACAGCTGGGACAGAGCCAGGGCACTTACCTGAGCCTGGGAACTGCTATCAGCTCCCACAGTAGCCTCAGTATCACAATTACACCTGGGGATCGCCATGCATATAGCCACTATTTCCACACACTGTGTTAGAGAGATAGAAGATACACTTGCATGGTCACTGAAGAGTGAACAGTTCTACTTTTCTGCAATATGAAGTTCTCTAGGAAAAATATAGAAACTGGATTTTTTTGCATATAATGTGTACAATGCCTACACAAATGTATGCATATATGTCAGAAACCTTATAAGCTTGCAAACTTACTTAATTTCTTTCTTGCTGGGCACTTCTCAGTGTTGCAAAGCAGGGAGTGAGAGAACCAGTTATTTCTGATATCCTAGAAAAACAGTTCAAGGATTAGATATGGTTCTCCTCATAAACTGGAAAGATACCAGGATTTTAAGCACTACTGTGTATCATCTGTGGCTGTTCAGGCCATTTGGGTACAGATTTGTAGAGACAGATAGAACGCCTGTAGCCAGATCATATTTCAGGTTAGGTCTCTCATATCTATTTTACTCATGTTTAAAAGAACCCATTTTGGTATTGTTTCCAAGGAAGGAAGCCAAATCAGAAATGTTCTATACACATATACCTTTGTATAAGGAATTTCAGTACATTATGAATTGAAACAATATTATTTGCATTTGTACAAAGAAAGTAACTGCAGACATAGCACAGCAGTTAATAAAGGAAAAGAGACAGAACAAAGAAGAAAACAAAAACAGAAATAAGAATCTTCTGAAATTTCCCACATATAGTGACTGTTTCTGTGTTCTTGATTCATTTTTGGGTGGGGGGGGACACCACCAGATTACCAGTCCTAGACTGTCTGTAGTCCATTGGAAACCATCATTGCTATGAGTGCCCATGTTTTCAAAGGCTCAGATGTCTTAAGTATCAACTTAGTTTTATTAATTGAAGTAAATATCAAAACATTTACTTCCTGGCAAAGCCAGGCAAAGTTATAGTGAAACAAAGTTAACTTCAGGTACCTTAAAGGGAAAAAGAAGGGAATATCTTGATACCTGTATGTGCTTGCTTGGTGAAAGTCTTGAGAACCAAACCCAAGGTATAAAAGATGAACATCACTGGCTTAAGCAATGCAGCTTCTCATTGCAGCAGGCTGCTTTGTAAGAACACAAGCGATTGTTGTTAGCACTTCACAACCTCAAGGCACCCTAGAGGCAGATCAAGTACTAACAGACAGTGCATAACACTTTTAAATCGTAGCCTTCCCCCCACTACCCTGCACTCGAACTCTTCAGCCAGCTAAATGCTGGGAGTTGCAGTGGTATCAAAGCAATATTTTTGGCACTACTAACTTTAATAATGACTAAGAGAAAACAAAGACTGAAGGCACACATTTGTCGTTTCATACTAAAAATTGCATAGCAACATCTCAGTTTTATTGTGATCTTAGCATAGGAACCTTGCCATCTGGTATTTATGACAAACTCCCCCTCAACTGAAAGGCAGTTGCACATCCTACCTAAATAAAATGAACAGCAGTGATCCCAGAAACAGAAGTTTATGTTTGGGTTGTTTTGTTGGGTTTTTTTTTTTAACAAGTAGGATTTCCTTAGGGCATGCCAATCAGAAAACTTTCCTCTCTAAAACAGCATTTTTAACCAGTGGCAACACCTTTTCTCTTCTTTGCATGCAGCAAGCATAGGGGAAGAAAAAAAATTCACTGCTTTCAGCAAGTTGCCATTTATACTTTGAGAAACACACAATGCTAAATTGTCCGTCTCTTCCAAATATATGCTACAGTTGCATCCACAGAAACCCAGAATTATCACCCAAATCTTGCCAGTTTCTATTCTCTTTCTTTCAGTAATAACACTTTTCCTAGCAAGGACTTCTGAGTGAAACTTACATCCAAAACCAAATAGGACTCTTGGCTCAATGCTGTTATTTTAGAAATGGCGTCTTTTTCTACTGAGGTTTGTAGAATTTTATATTGTTTTTTCTTCAACGCACACAGAAGTAACCAATAAAAATATCATGACAAACACTTCCGAGTTAGCAGAATTTTGTGATGTGTGAACATGACTGATTGCTAAGAGAGAAGCATTCTGACTGACTCAGTGCTCAGTGCAGTGATAAAGTTTTATTTTCATACCTTTACATCTGCAGAAATAATCTGAGGGCTTTTTCCTGCTACTTTGATTTTAAGCCAGTTAGATACAAGTGCTTTCCATAAATGAGACTATGTAGAGAGGCAGAGAGGTAGGCTACTTTCTGAAAAAAGCCTTGGACAAAAATTTTTTGTATAAGCTGAAAAAAGGATGGTTTTTAACATAACTTCATGGTCATTTTTATTTATTTCTATTACTGTGATTAATTTTGCCAGCTTTACTGGCATAAATGGTGTGTTTATGGTAATAAGATGTGGCATCCTGTACAATGCAACACATCTATTAGAAATTTAAAAGGCAGACAAAAGAAATGGGATAAGTGCAAAACTAGAAAGTTTTTAGTTATTTGATTAGGTCATTGTAGTGTACATGTCTTTCTAGCTCACTTTATGAAAGATTTTTTTAACTCTAATAAGTCGTTATTGTGTTTTGACAGTGCTGGTGAGAAAGCATGATAACTGGAAGAGAGCAGAGTGTGTCTCTTCTACAATATCTTTAAAAATTTGCTAAAAATAGGCTTCTCTAGACAGAAAATAAATATCTATCCATTTCATGATGTCCCGTACCTGTAGGTGCTTACATTTGTCACCATGCAAAGGGGCAAAAAACTTGTAGTCCCTAATAACTTCTGTGCCAAAAAAAGAATGAAGAACCATGTGAAGACTAACTAGTAAAGATTACCAGTTCAAACTATGCAGTGCACAGAGTTTAATTTGATTCACAGCAGGCTCAGCACAAACATGGTGTTTAGTGTACCTACTGCAGGGAAGTTAACTGTTCTTCCATAAGGAGCATTTTAATTGCCAAATAGGAAATAACAATAAAAAATCTAAGTTGTTGAGTCTCTTCAAAAAGAAGAATGCAAAGAATTTACATAAATCACTTTCCAGAAACCACAATCACTGGCATACTTACTTTAGCTACAGTCTCCAAGCCATAACTAAACATGAGCCAGCAATGTGCCCTCATGGCCAAGAAGGCCAATGCCATCCTGGGATGCATCAAGAAGAGTTTAGCCAGCAGGTCAAGGGAGATTCTGCTCCCCCTCTACTTCGCCCTGGTGAGGCCTCATCTGGAGTCCTGTGTCCAGTTCTGGGCTCCTCAGCTCAAGAGGGACAGGGATCTTCTGGAGAGAGTCCAGCACAGGGCCATCAAGATGATCAAGGGACTGGAACATCTCCCTTATGAGGAAAGGCTACAGGAACTGGGGCTG
>WBNH01005075.1:23102-122442 GCA_013401255.1 Urocolius indicus
ACCATTCTATGATTCTACGACAAATGCGGAACTTTTCGGCTTCTCTCATAATTTGACACTTAGACCAAAGCATAACTGAAGCAAGCTGATACAACGCCATCACTAAAAAGTGCTGAATTTTACCCTTTGAGACACTGTGTAGAACTTCAGAGGTGAGTAGGTACTTTCTGAGTCTAACTAACTGAGATGTAGACGTATGTGACTGTCTTTTCCACTTACATTACCTCTCCATTAAGTGCTTTGTCTCTTCTGAAGTCAATGCCTAGCTACCCAAAATAACATTTTAACTGTAGAAAATGAAATATCAGCCACTAGATGCACATCTATAATATATATTTCCGTAATAAGAAATCGTGCCAGAAGCACTGAGATGGTATTTATGGTGAAATACGCACTTATGTTTGCCTATTGAATCACACAGGACTGAAAATACTGGTACAGTACACAGTTTTTAGTAGAAACAAAACACTGTGATATATAGCTCCCACACTGCCTGTTTGAATCCTTAAATAGAGTATGATCAATAATTATTCAAATCCCTTGCTTTATGAATGGCAGGTTGAATTATACCTGCAGTGGGTAGTAGCTACAATTCATACTTTCAAATTATCCATGTTCTATAGTGTGCAAGAACAGTCATTTTTCTATAAGACAAAGTGTCACACAGCAACTACTGAAAATGAATTATATTTTTTTATGAATTTGCTGCTTGAATAAGTGTCAGGCAGCTTCTGTATAGAAAGTTTTAAGCACCTATTACAGAACTAGGGGCTTGGCACTGAGCTGAGTAGGACAGTGGGTAAAGAGCTTCATGAAAAATTTGACTTGCTTTTAGATGTAGTATTTCTATCCATGTCCTGCTTCTTCTAGCTCTCTCAAATTATCCTTACCAGAATTTTAAAAATAGTTTAAATCTCTTGGAAAGCCTATCCTGGTTTTGGTTGGGATAGAGTTTTTTTTTCTTCCTAGTATCAGGTACAAGACTGTTTTAGATTTAGTGTGGAACAATCCTGAAAATCCTTGAGTTAAAGACTTTTCAGTTTCCCATGCTCTGCCAGTGAGCAGGTGCACAAGAAGCTGGGAGGGAACATGGCCAGGACAGCTGACTCAAAGAAGCCAAAGGGCTATTCCATACCACAGAGCATCATGCCCAGTATAGAAACAGAGGGGAAGCTGGCAGTGAGGGGTGGGTCACTACTTGGGCATCAGTCAGTGAGTGGCAAGCAACTGCATTATGCATCAGTTGTCTTTCTTGGGTTTTGATTATCTTTTTGTTATCTTCCTTTTCATTACTGTTTTATTTAATTTTATTTTATATTTCATTTTATTTTTCTTAAACCGTTCTTATACCCAGACATAACTTTTTAGAATGTCTTTTTATTGTCCTCCTCAAACCACTATACAAGGAAGGAGCGACTGTGTTCTTAGATGCCAGCTGGGGTTAAAGCACAACAGAGACAAATTTGGTAGATATTTTCACAGCTTATTTAAAGTGCAGATGGGTTCAGGATCCCATAGAATACAGTTATTGCAGCTTTCTTTCCAAGTGCAGCAGCAGTACTTCTCCTCCGATTCTTTCATAAAACAGCTGGAAGGCTAAAGCATTCATTCAGGAATCAAGAAAGCAAGGAAAAAAACCTGTCTGCTGTCAGTGAGGCATGCCTTACCTCCATGGCATAAGTTGTGTTGCTAATCAACAAGGAGTTCAAGACTCATGAGCAGAGAGAGGAAGAAGAAGGAGCCTAGTTTCACAGTCAGGTGTTTAGAGTACCCTGCTGAGACAAGGAAGATGCAGCTTTTGGGCACTCTGCAGGCTGTTTACTTTAAAATCTCTCCAAGCATAACTTCCACATATTGAGAATTAGCATACAAATTTCTTCCTTCCGTAGGAAGTTCCTTAAACATTAGATTTGGGAAAGACTGTTGATGTAGTCTTTGTGGACTTTGACACAGTCTCACACAGCATCCTCTCAGAGACACTAGCTGCCCACAGCTTGGATGGTCCTACTCTGAGATGGCTGGAAAACTGGCTAAATGGCTGGATCCAGAGAGTCATAGTGAATGCAGTTAAACTCAGTTGACAGCTGGTCATTGGGGGTGTTCCCCAGGGCTCAGTGCTGGGGCCTATTTTGTTTAACAACTTCATCAATTGAATGGATGAGGAGATCGAGTGCATGCTCAGTAAGTTTGCTGGTGACACCAAGCTGGGCAAGTGCATAGATCTGCTGGAAGGCAGGAAGGCTCTACAGAGGGACCTGAACATGAGCCAGCAGTGTGCCCAGGTGGCCAAGAAGGCCAATGGCTTCCTGGCTTGGATCAAAAATCTTGTGACCCACAGGACCAAAGAAGTGATTGTCCCCCTGTACTTGTCACTGGTGAAGCTGCACCTTGAATATTGTGTTCAGTTCTGGGTACTTCACAACAAGAGGAACATTGAGGTGTTGGAGCATGTCTCGAGATGAGCAATGAAGATAGAGAAGGGTCTAGAGAATAAGTCTTATAAGGAGTGTCTGAGCGATCTGGGGCTGTTTAGCCTGGAGAGGAGAACACTGAGAGGAGATGTGATCACTCTCAAAAACTACCTGAAAGTAAAGTGTAGTGAGGTGCATGTTAGTCTTTTCTGTCCGGTAATAAATGACAGAACAAGAGTAAACATTGTCAAGCTGTGCCAGGGGAGGTTTAGCTTGGAGATTAGGAAGAACTTTGTCACTGAGAGGATTGTTAAGCACTGAAATGGGCTGGATGTCCAGACCCAGAAAGTGGTGGTGAATGGAGTTAAATCCATTTAATGGATTTAACTGGCAGCCCAGGGAGGTGTTGGAGTCACCATCCTTGGAGATATTTAAAACATGCATAGGTGAGATGTTAAGGGATATGGTTTAGTGATGGACTTGGCAGTGTTAGGTTAGTGGTTGGACTTGATGATCTTAAATGTCTCTTCTAACAGAAATGGTTCTATGATTCTATGATAAGAGGCCTCTCCTAAATGACAGAAACAGATATGCTTCAGGTAGAAACAGGTTAGAAAGAGGAAAGCAAGCCCTGCTTCTCTCCCCTTCTTGAGTGTAGCTTGATCCATAGGTCTCAAACAGTAATAGTTTCCTGCTTACTACCTCAACATATGGAGAAAAGACTTGCTGAAAATATGCCTGGTTGTCAGCTAATTACTGGCTACATTTACTGAGTTTGCCTTTGCACTAAGGAAAGCAACACATCTAAATCAGCAGAACACAAGTTAGTGCAGTTGGCGCAATACAGATCGCACTTCAGTGCACGCTATTTCCAATGTGTGTTCTTCTTCCACCACCAGACTGGCCAGTAGCTTTTCATTCTCTCCTTTTGAAACTAGTGCTGTATAGTAGAGGTTTTAATCAGACAAAGATGCAGGGCCCTGTAACACTCACCTTTCAAATCTTGACATCATCATCACTAGCCAAGGGTAAATATGTGATCCTTATTCTTTGAAAACATTGTTCAAACCCTCAACAAATGTTTGCTAACTGCATTAACTGACTCTCCCGAACAGTATATAGCCACTATCCACAGGACTTACAGCATAAGTGCAAGCTAATGAACAAACGTCATTTAACTCTAATCCTCAAAGTCTCAAAGTGTCAAAGTGTCATTTCTTGTTAGGTCTCTGTTTCACTTCTGGAATTACAAACAACAGTGCTGGTTTTGATTTATAGCTTTGTCCACAAGAGACTAACGGAGATTACCATTTTGTTAAGCATTGACATTAAAATCCATCTTTGTCATGTTTTCCATATACTAAAAAAAGGAACACCTTGCACACTCGGAAGTTATCTCAGCATCACCTGCCTGATCTCTCTGATGTCTCTCATCAAAAGCTGTATGGAAAACTCACTAGATCATGTTATATTTATACAGTATCTTGAGGAAACAGGCTGAAATCTGAAAATACACATATACACATGCATACATACACGTGCACTTATTGCTGCTATAAGGTGCCTCTGGCTTAGCTACTGGCATTCATCTACTATAAAGGCACCTTGAGATCAGACCACCAACAAATCCAATCTACTCTTATGACAGGAAAGCTCAGGAGCCATGTAGATGAGGACAGGTGGGATCCTTACTTGGAAGCACATTACTGCTCTAGTGCATGTTAGGAGATAGTCAGAGCCTATATTTTCTCCAAGGCCTTCTCTGAAAGTCACCTCGACAGGATTTACAGCCTTTTAGAAATAGAATGAGATTAGATTTATGTAAAGCCTCAGCCTCACATTTAAAATGCAGTTGATATGCTATGTTTATATACCATGTTGAACACAGAATTGATAAAGCCTCTTGTGGAATACTTCAACATTGTGTATGATTGATAATAGATCATGGTTATCTGATATTATTCGTTTTCTGTTAACAGTTAAATAACTCTGGACTAGGAAAGAATTGATGCCAGAAACTTGAACAAGGAAATACTGTGTTTTTCTGGACTGAGGAGGCTTGAGCATATTATATATTCAGTTATTAGATTTGTAGCCAAGAGGAAGAAAATATATTTTGCTTGCTTTATGCAGGTCACGAGCAGCATCTACTTTTCAGCAAGATCCTTCTGTAGACAAAGTTTTATCGAATTATTCACACTTAAATCTCAGGTATAAGATGAACTGAATTTATATGAATAAATAGGCAGAACCAGAATACTAGTCACACGTGTCTTTCATATACAAACATAATCTATTTGTATAATTATCTCTACACAGGTGGGAAATCCCAAAACAAGCCTTAAGTTACCAGTTACAGAGCATTCGTAACTGGAGACACGTGTTAAAAATATCTAGGGATCAAAAAAAGGGATGGTCAAAGTAAGAGCAAATTCTTCTGGAAAAGTTCTACTTTCTACTACTTCTTGGCTTCTGGCATTTTCAGTATCAGACCATGATTATCAAAACGATGAATTCTCAAATGCAAGACTGGCTTTCCTCCCTGCTTTGCTCCCCTCACTGCTCCATGTACACACAACAACGAGTGGTACCCACTAATGAAACAGCAGGTTTGCAAAGTTGGTTCCAACTTCTCTTTTGAATGCTTTTTCTAGAAAGCAGTTAAATGCATGAAGCTAAATTTGCCATAACCTATTAATTCCCTCTGACAATGTTTCTTGGAGAGGTGACAGAATGTGACATGTCCAACTATATGCGAAATAGATGTCAGAAGTAAAGTAATTTATAATAACTACTATGTATTTTATTTTGGTCTTACTGACCTGTTTACCATGTGCATTCAAATTACTTCAGCTGCTGATTCCTCAAGAAGTAAAGACAGGAAAGAACAACTACAGAAGAATCAGCAATCATTCAGGAGCACTGAGTTTCGCACAACACGTATTAATTCTGCTAAACTACCCAGACTGGTTTAACTCAGTTTCAGAAATCAGAGCGGAGCAAGATTTCAGTATCTTTAACAGATGGTGCCAAAAGGTCAACTGGGCAGACTTCTAAGACAAACAGAGTGCAAGACACGTAGAGATAATAGCTAGAGTAATGCTGATGGACAATAAAAGGAAAAAATATTAAATTAACTCAACAAACCCATTTTCTGTTAGCCTTTTTTCTTATTAAGTCATATTTTGAACAGAAAAAGTTGTTTGTGGGTCCCTTCAGAGTGGTTACAAGATGTCAAGCAGAAGAAATGCATGTACCTGGAGGAGCTAGATCTGGTGGGGTGTGTGTAGTTGATCCCCAGTGTTCTGTAACATAATGCATTACAGAAGATTAGAAGAGAATTCAGAGAAAGGTCAAACTGTAGCCTGCATCAAGCCACAATGAAAGGCACCCATTTTCAGTTCACAGTCAGAAGGATGCCTTTGCAAGCATGAAATCTCAAAACCTGTGGCTTACAAGAAGTGCACTAGAGGGTTTCTTACATGCTGCTATATTGAAGCCAGATCTTTTGAGAATTTCAGTGGGTGTCTTCTAGCAAAAGCACTGACTCCTCCAGGCTTTTTGCTTAATAAGGATCAAAACACAAAATAGCAGCTCTTCATCTATACTGGCACATTTTGTACATTTAGTTATAAACAGCTTTACAGAAATTCTTCCTCACATTTGTTCCCTCACTGCTGTGGTTCATTTTTCCCCAAAATGTCTGTGTGAATAATATACCACCACTATTGGTATTTAATGTAATTGAAATTTCTTAGAAAACAAAAATATCACAGCTAAAAAATGGTTTTTATGTTCTTCTCAGCTTACATTATTTAGCTGTAGTGGTTTTGCCTGGGACAGGTTTTTCATAGCAGGAGGGAGCTACAGGGATGACTTCTTTAAACAAAGATCTGCCAGAAGCTTCCCCTGTAGCTGACAGGGCTAATGAGAGTCAATTCTAAGATAGACCCACAGCTAACCCAGGCCTGGCCAATTAGTGACTGAGGTAATGCCTCTGTGAATAACGTATTTGAGAAGGGGAAGAAGATGCTGCACAGTTGCTAAACAGCAGCAGCAACAGGGAGTGAGAATGTGAAAACACCTCCACAGACACCAAGGTCAGTGGAGAAGGAGGAGAGCGCTTAGGCCTTGAAAGAAAGACTCCCCTGTGATCTATGGTGAGGACCGTGGTGAGGCAGCTGTGCCCCTGCAGTCCATGGAGGCCACCAGGAGCAGAGATCCACTCAAAGCCCGTGGAGGACCCGCACTGGAGCGGGTGGATGCCTGAAGGAGGCTGTGACTCTGTGGGAAGCTCACCCCAGAGCAAGTTCCTGGCAGGGCCTGAGAACTCTTGGAGAGAGGAGCCTACATTAGAGCAGGTTTGCTGTCAGGGCTTGTGATCCCGTGAGGGACTCAGGCTGGAGCAGTGGATACCTGAAGGACTGTTCTGCCGGTGGGTGACCCACGCTGGGACAGAGTGTGAGGAGCTGCCCCCATGGGAAGCCCCATGCTGGAACAGTTCATGAGGGACTGTAGCCCATGGGAAGGACCCACGTTGGAGAATTCTGTGAGGGACTGTTT
This sequence comes from Urocolius indicus, assembly GCA_013401255.1. Lineage (NCBI taxonomy): Eukaryota > Metazoa > Chordata > Aves > Coliiformes > Coliidae > Urocolius > Urocolius indicus. The sequence continues at coordinate 30,077 of WBNH01005075.1, forward strand.
CCCATGGGAGGGACTCCACCCTGTAGCAGTGGGAAATGTGATGAGGCCTCCTGCTGAGAAGTAGTGACAAAGTCCATCTGTAATGAACTGACTGCAACCCACATCCCCTGTACTGCTGGGGGAGGAGGAAGGAGAGTCCTGGGAAGAGGGAGGGGTAGGGGGAGGAGTTTTAAGATTCTGAGTTTTTTCCTCATCTCCCTGCTCTTACTGTTCCTTTAATAGATCAAACCTTTTTCTCCTCAAATTGAGTCTGTTTTGCCTGTGATGCTAGTTGCTGGGCCACCTCTCTGTACTTATCTCCACTCACAAACCACTCCTTATATTTCTCTCTCTCTCTCGTCCAGTTTAGGAGGGGGAGTGATATTAAGATTTGGTGGACACCTAAATACACTACCACATTAGGGAATCATGAGCCCATGAGAGGGACCACACACTGGAGCAAGGAAGGTGTGAGGAGTACTTCCCCTGAAGAGGAAGGAGAGGCAGAGATAATGTGTGAGGAATTGACCACAACACCAGCCCCATCTCCCTCTGCCACTGGTGGAGAGGAGGTAGAGAATGTGGAAGTAACGTTGAGCCCAGAAAGAAGGGAAGGGTGGGGAAAGGTATTTTAAGATTTAGTTTTATTTCTCATTATCTTGCCATCATACTGCCACTCTTCCCCAAGTCAACTCTGTTTTGCCCATAGCAGTATTTGGCAAGTGATCTCTGTCTTTATCTCAACCTGTGAGCCTTTCATTATATTTTCTCTCTCTTTTCATTATATTTTCTCCTCTGTCCAGATGAGGAGTGGAATGGCAGAGCAGCTTTGGTGGGCGCCTGGCGTATAGTCAGGGTCAACTCACCACACAAGTGTAATATTTAATGATTCCAGAACTTTTATATCAACTATATTGACAGCATAGATAAAAAGGAGAAAGTATCAAGGGTAATAATAGATGATGAAAGAAATGACACAAAATATTTAGACTAGATGTTTAGACAAAAGAGATGTAGATGTAGGTAATGTTTCAGGTGTGCAAGACTTCCCTTAAAATTTACTTGTATTAAAAGAAGAAATAAATAAATAAATATATTTTATGCCTCTGATTCCTAATTTTTGGATCTTTATTTGCAGTTTTATGCCTATGATTACCTTAATACTAGTGAGTAGAGTCAGGAAATTAAGACTGTTTGTCCTTGTTTTGTCTGGGATAGAGTTAATTTTTTAGTTGCTTCTAGGGTTAAATCACAACATCTGTGTCTTATAATTAGTAAGACTGTATAACCCTGACTTTTAGAATAGCATAAGCTTTCATCATAAAAAAATATTTCACTCCTTTGCAAGTTAAATGAGAGAACTTAAACCTTGTGTAGAACTCTCAAACTAATATTTTGAGACAAATTCTGGTGTCTAGCTTCCTGGCTAAGACTAGAAAATCTATCTGTAGTTTATCATATAGTTTACGTTGCCATCAGAAGGATTTCCACATTTTTTATATATAATCAACAGACTGATGAGTTGTTGAGAATCATTTTGTCAATCTGTTTCTCCTAGTGTTTTCCATAATATTTATTTTTTAGAATCACAGAATCTTATGGGTTCGAAGGGACAACAAGAGATCATCTAGTCCAACCCCCCTGCCACAGGAGGACCACCTAGACATCCACCATTTGCATCAAGAAGTTATCATCAATGCACTGAAGGAACCTCCTGGAGTGTAAGTGGCTAGCCAGCAGATATCGGGTAGTTGAATTCCTCCATGAGAACCAAGGCCTATAATTTTGAGGCTGCTCCCAGCTGCCTGTAGAAAGCCTCATCAACTTCCCCAGCCTCATCAGGTGGCCTGCAATAGACACCCACAGCAGTGTCACACATGCTAGCCTGCTCCTTAATTCTAACCCAAAAACTCTGAACTTGCCCCTCATTCTCACCTGAACAGAATTCAGTACATTCCAGCTTCTCTTTCACATAAAGAGCAACTCCACCACCTTGCCTTGTTGGCCTGTCTTTCCTAAAAAAGACATAGGCATTCATGAGCACATTCCAGTCATGTGAGCTGTCTCATCATGTCTCTGCAGTTGCCACCAGATCATAGCCCCTTGCCCGTACACAGACTTCCAGCTCCTCCTGTTTATTGGTATAGAAAGTCGTGTCATTTTAATTTTGGCCAGCTTAGTGATTGTCTTCACCTTCTGTAGATCTCTGCTTTCTGCTAAGTGGCACAATTTTGTGGCTGCTTGGCAAAAGGACTGAAAACACTTTTTAGTCACATTGCCTTGATTTTCCATTTGTATTTCCATTATTTTCTGAGTTCTCTGAGGCAAATGTCCTAATATTTAAAGAATCCTAGCTATTTGGTGTCTGTTTTCAGGCATGCCTATCTAACCTTTCATTTTCTTTTCTGCAACTGGAGTCTTGACAAAAGTTGTTAATTTACAAGGAAACTTCAGTTACATTTGGCACTTCTCATGGACATCTAGCTTGCAATGCCTTTGAAACAGTCACGGAATAATGATAGCAAGACATTTGCTTTTACTAGTTGCTGATTTTTACTCAAAAGCTTTTCTGAGAGACCTGGTATCATACAGTCTCATTTTTTTCTCTGGCATAATGTAATAGATAATTTTCTAACATATTTCTTCCCACAGCTTTTCCCCGCTGTATTGCATTTTGCCTTTGTTGTATAGGCACAGCTGAGCCTGAGTTACTATTGGCTTAGCTTCAGCTTGCTTTGAGATTATTCTCACATGGCTTGGTTTAATTATTTTCTGATTTTCATTTTACATCTTTGAACCAGTAGCTGAAAATCAAATAAAATAGCTCAAGATTTTCAAAACTATATATGGAAATATACAGTTATGTCTTTAAAGAAACCAACCATTCAACCAAACAAACAAAATGTCTCCTAACCAGCCAACAAAGCAAACAAAAAAAAGCTCTGACCAGTAATTGTTCTTTTGCATGCTCTGTTTTAGTTTTGAAATGTACCATTTCGTCATCGGTTTTGGGTTTTTGGCGAGGTTTTTTTTTTGTGTGTGTTTTTTGTTTGGTTTGGATTTTTTGTTTTAAGCATGGAATTTGGAGCTATCTATCTCTGTATAGATATTTTCCCCCATGTTGCATCTGGCGCAGTATCACATCACATCACAGAATCACAGAATCATATCAGTTTACTAACTCTATAATTATGATCCTATGTAGCTTTCCTGACAAACCTTTTTCTAAATAGAAATCTCCTAATATTTTGCTTTTTTTCTGGTGCCTCCTGAAGTATATCTGATTATTTACTTTTAAGAAGTAGACTATTAGGTGATAATGTCGTCCGGTGTATTGTACTCAGCTAGGAATCAAGTTGTCCATTCTTGATTCCAGTAGTGCTTTATCACAGTGGATAAGATTGTGCCTTTAATTTTTGTTTTTCTTTTCCCTTTAGGTTAAAAATTTTGACGGAAAATTGTGTACTTTTATAATGTGGCTCAAATCTTGGGCAACCTCTAAGAGCACTAACACAAATTATTCACAACAATTTAGCAGGAAGATTAAGACATGTTCTAGTAGTTTGTGACCATAAATTATCTCATACAAACCATATCATTTTCTGTTTCCTCAATCAAAAAACAAGGAACAAGGCAGAAAGAAGCAAAGAAGCCATCCCACCTCTTCAGGGTATATTAAAAACAACAGGAGAGTAATGCTGACCCTTAAAAACAGTAAAATAACCAAATACACAGCCCTCCACGTTTTTAGAAACAAGTTGTTACAATTTTTGCTTGTCCCTAGTCTTCAGACCCTTGATTCAAGTTTTAGAACAAAAACTTCTGGCAGTAGAGAAGTTTGCCTAACCGTACCTCATTAGTATACTTCTAGCAGTAGCAATGAAAAAAAATTCTCCCCAAACACTAACACCACAACCACCATATCTTGCCGGAGACGACATGGAAGAGTTAGAGGGCCTGCTTCTCAGTATGCAGGATCTCCAGCCCTGCTTTAAAGCTTAGTCATGATATTCCTTTGTCCCAGTGAACAGCAAGGGCATTTTGAATGGGGTTTCTTGTCTACCCCACTCAAAGTCATGATACAAACCATGGAACCTAAACATGTATCTGAATAGAATCCAAAGTAAAGTAAAAAAAAAAAAAAGTAGATATCCTTAAAAATCGCATCTCCTGTAGAGCTACAAACAAAGCCATTACTTGTGATAGCAGCAGGTAGAAAAATAGATAACAGCAGGGAGCTGGGAGGAACCTTTTGGAGGTGCCATGAAAAATCACCTGTCTACAAAAATTACAGTGAAACAGCATGGTTCAGAATGTCAGCAAGATTTTTTATGCAGAAGGAGATTTACTTTTTCTGCACCTGCTGTCAGTACACATTAGACCATAAACATCAGCAAACACATGAAGTGTATTGCCCAGATGAAACATAAGGCAAAGAAAGAAAGAAGCATCTCAGAAACTCTAGATTGTCATAGACAAATTACTTATCCCATAGAAATTTAAGGCAACGTAGAGTCATTTCTGCTTATCAAACTCAACTGTGTTAATTGGTGTAGGTTTTAGTAAATTTAACCCAACTTTTGTTTAGCAGATCAACCCCAACAAAATTATGGAAATTGGATTACTGTTCAGCCACATGAAAGGGTAGTTCTTACACTGTAGCTCTGTGGAGAAAATAACCATTTCCCTAGTAGCAGGGACTGGAAGCCCAGTGGAGGAAAGACCAGCAGAAAGCTATTTTCATTCTGGATTCAACAGGATGAAATTTACTCCTTATTCAAATGTTTGCTGCTCAGAAGTGTTTCAGGATGCTACAAGCATCTCATCAGTAGTATTTGCACAGTGTGGCAGAGGAAAGGCATGAAAGATGTGGATAAGCATGAAAAATCTGAGCAGACATACAATCTCTTTCTCCTGGTGCAATAGGCTTACCCAAAACTAGACCTCTAGTATTCAGAGACTGTTTTCTCTCCAGGATTGTAAATGGTTCATGAATAATTGCAAGATGCATATGATATTTTTTGCATGATTCAATCTATGTTCCAGATGTTACTTTAAACAGCATGGAGCACTATAGGTAAAGGTTACCTATGACACGTTGAAAGGCTTGTCTCTGCGTGTTAACAACATATTGCAAGAGGGTTTTATTATGCAGACATGCTTAGTTACAGATGAGCTTCAATAAATAATAAAAATGTGAACATGTTTCTTCAGTAAATAAAATATTTATCATACAGGGCTTGATTGAGGAATGCCTGTGTGAATCCAGAGAATGTTGATGTTAATTGCATTTACTGGGATCAGATCTGTTCTGTTTCAAGAGGATGAAGATCCTGATTGCCCTTGCAGTGACACCCACTGTAGCTACATGTCATGGCCAGGCAGTTTAATTGGATATAGACTCTCTTCTGTGCTACAACAGAAGTTCCAAATAAATTCAGTTAAATCCAGTTGGCAGCCAGCGGAATTCACCAGGGCCCAGTATTAAGGCCTGTTCTGTTTAACATCTTTATCGGTGATCTGATAAAGTGAGGGGGTTGAGTGCACCCTCAGTAAATTTGCTGATGGGCAGAAGCATAGACCTACTTGAGGGCTGGAGGGCTCTTCGGAGAGACCTGGAGAGAGTGGATCAATGGGCTGAGGCCAACTATATGAGGTTCAACAAGGGCAAGTGCTGGGCCACAATAACCCCATGCAATGCTACAGGCTTGGGGCAGAGTGGCTGGAAGGCTGCCTAGAAGAAAAGGACCTTGGAGAGATTGATCAACAGTTGGCTGAATATGAGCCAGCAGTGTGCCCAGGTGGCCAAGAAGGTCAATGGCATCCTGCCTTGAATCAGAAATACTGTGGCCAGCAGAACCAGGGCAGTGGTTGTCCACCTGTACTGGGAACTGGTGAGGCTCAAATGCTGTGTTTGGTTTTGGGCCCCTCAGTACAAAAAGGATATTGGGGTGTTAGATCATCTTCAGAGTTGGGCAATGAAGCTGGTCATTCGTCTGGAGATGGAGAGTGGCTGAGAGAACTGGAGTTGTTTGGCCTGGAGGAGTCTTGCGAAGAGACATGATTGCTGTCTACAACCACCTGAAAGGAAATTGTAGTGATGTGGGGATCAATCTCTTCAGCGATGAATGACAAGACAAAAAAAAACAGCCTGAAGTTGCACGGTTTAGACTGGAGATGAGGAAGCACTTTGTCACTGAGAGGGTTGCTAGACTCTGGTACAGGCTTCTGAGGAGGGTGACAGAGGCACCATCCCTGGAGGTATTTAATCGCTGTGTAGACATGGTGCTGAGGGACATTGTTGAGTGATGGGCCTCGCAGTGTGAGATTAGTGGTTTGACTCAGTGGTCTTAAAGGCCTTTTCCAACAGAAATGATTCTACAGTCGTACTACAGCCTGTTAACTATCCACAATCATTGTGAGGCTTAATGAGCCTTTGCAGATAAACTAGCCATCCATACCTGTATATGCTTGACTTACCAGTGATCATTGACTTGTGTTCAGGTTGAGCTTTAACAGATCTTCACAATTCCAGCGTAGTTCTCATCCATCTCAGCTGATCTGTAACAAATCAGTAACAATGATGGAAATTCTTTAAGCTCCTCAGAGCAGATTCCTCCTAGCCAAAATATAAATGCTAGAGAATATTTAACCTTAAAGAAGGTCAACCGAAAAGGTTTTGGAAGGAAAACTGCCAATGTAGAGAGTTCATGTTAAAATGGTAAGAAAAAGAGAAGTTATATTTCAACTTTGAAACCTTATTAGGTACTAATGAAGTGTGTAACTTTTAAATTACATTCATAATTCCCTGAAAAGCTGACTAATGTACTGTGTCTTTTTGTAAAGTGAAAGACAGTGTCTTAGCTGAGAATTTTGATTTGCAATATTTTAATATCTTTTCACACTACGTACTGAACATGAAGCTTAACTATGACCGATATTTCAGTTCTGCCTTCTCATATGCAGACACATACACCAATCACTTTGTTACACAGCTTTGTTTGCAGAAAGCAAGAACAAAAGTAATATTTAGCATAGTAATTATATTTCTAGCCAGGCCATTTTTATGCTGAAAATAGAATCTCAAGCACCTACTGTAATTCAGTGGCTCGAGTATGTTGCAGCTGAGCACCTGCCCTTACTAGACTTATTCAGCCTAAATGCCATCTGAGGCTTTAGCCTTCCTCTAAAAGCCTTTAGAGGAAAATTAATTATAAACATTGATGCACTGAAACTGATTTTATTTTAATTCACTTCACTCATGACTAAGAATATATTCTGCTTTTCTTTTTGCATTGTGAAAGCTTTGATAGACAATATTGTGAAGTCCCAGTGACCGGTTAGTATTAATGCATTTCCACTATGTTCATATGACAGGCATTCATTTCAGTGCTCATAATAATACCAGGTGCTCTGACACTTAGGATCCTGACCACCAACTAATTTAAAAGCAAAATAAATTGGGTTTCTTTTGTTTATGGGGTTTTTTTTTCTTGTTTTTTTTAATCACTATGAATTGATAGTTCTAATTTAGTGGCAAAGCAGGAGTAAAATAAATATTGAGGTATCAGTACCCAGGAGCAAGGAGATACAGTTCAGCCACTGGTAACTTTTTAAAAAAGCCTATTTTGAAGTAAAAAAGCTGAGGCATTTTGAGAACGATTGATCTTCTCCTCAAATAGCCAGAGGGAAGTTTGGATGTATACACTACAGAAACAGCTATTCCAAGCAAAAAGACTCAGTACTCAAAAAGCCTTACCAGCCCCGAGGGGGGCCCAGCTAGCTTTGATGGTAGTTGGAAACTTATCACTGCCTGAGATATCTGATCAATTGTCATAGCAAGAGACCTTTTAGATATGGGCAGGGACCATATACTAAGTGCTGTTGTGCACCTGATTTTAAATACAGCTCTTGTGACAAGGGCTGTAATGTTTGTGCTTTAGAAAGCACAGAGGATGCCCCGGGTGCTCAGCAAGGAAGGAAGGAAGGAAATACATGGGGCTCTCAGCTGCAGCTATATGACTGAGCGTAGAGGATACAGATACAACTCCTTTAAAATGATATGCTACCTATACTTTCTGATAGGAATCAACTCTTTTTACTCATTCACAGAGCAAACTTGTCAAGTTATTGAAAATTAAGGAGAAACACAACTAGCTTTTAAAGCTTTATTGTCTTCCAGGCAGCTCTGTATTTCACATATTCTCAGTGCAATACTCTAGCTCCTCTCTCTTGCTACAAGATTCGTGACCAAGGATGATCAGGAAAGCCGATGTGCCTAACTGAGGGGAAAAGGGAAGGTAGGAAGCCCTTGTGCCACCCAGTTCCTTGTCCCTGGGAGAATGTGATAGAGGTAATAGTGACCTGTAAAAAGCACTTTTGAGACCATATTGCTTTTGGCTAGGAGAGAGATAGTCTTTTTCATAGTAGCTGGTATGGGGCTACGTTGTGTGTATTTGTGCCAAAAACAGTGCAAAAACAGCAATGCTTTAGCTAGTGCTGAGCAGTGCTTGCCCAGAGTCAAGGCTTTTTCTGATTTTCACAGCAAGTGGTCTGGGGAGTGGATAAGAAGCTGGGAGACGACACAGCCAGGACAGCTGACCTCAGCTGACCACAGCAATATCCCTGACTACAGGGCATCATGCTCGGCATATAGATGTGGGAGTAGAAGAAGGACAGGGGAGATGACTGATGATGAGTCATGGTAAATGAATTTGATGGTTTGCTTTGCTTGCACACACAGCTTTTGCTTTATCTATTAAACTGCATTTATGCCAAGCCACAAGTTTTTTCACTTTAATGCTTCTAATTGTCTCCCCCATCACATCAGGAGGGAGTGAACTAGCAGCTGGGTGGTGCTTGGTTGCCAGTTGGGGTTAAACCACAACAGAGCCCCAGCTCACATTTATATTGCTAACAAATTATTGAGTCTATACACAAAGATGAGAGTGGACAATAGCTGAGGCAAATGAATTCTATGTACTTAGTGTTTCATCACATTTTGCAGTTATAAAACTTGAAAAATACAGAAATATTAACCAAAACCTGCAGTGGAAGTGTACACAAAAAGAAGCTAGAAATGGAAAGGAAGGAGAGAGAAATCAAAGCTGCTTACAAACACTTGCATTTTTAGATCTAGCTCTGGAAAGCGGGGAGGGAAAAGAGGTTTAGGATGGAGAGAGAAATCCAAGAACAGAAAGGTTTGACAAGGAGTGATCTGAGAAAGCAGCCAAACTTCAACACTCTGAAAGGCCTCTATTGCTAATAAAGGCACAGAGGGGATATGTGCCCTGAGGCTGATTTAGGAGAGATCAGACTTCATAGCTGGGGATTAAGCTGACAATTTCTCAATTTAAGTCACGTGCACCTAGGAAGCATCTTGGCATTAAATCTTTTCTGTACCCATTTTTAAAAGCTTTTCTTTATCAACTATGTCTGCAAACCCATATGAGAACACCCCAGACAAAATAATACAGATGCTAGTGCATCCAACCGCAATCCCAAGGAAGAATAAGGGCTTTCTGGCACTGCAATTCCTTGTATTGTTTGTCACATTGTTCGTGTCACCTAAAGTAGCTATACAGGATGTTAGGTGTGCTCACACCTGCAGGAATGACATCTCTCTCCTGACCTAAGATTCTCTGGCTTCATATCTATGAGCTTCTCAGTCCCTGCTTTTCAAATGGGACATGAAGATTGAAAAATTCTGGGACTTGATATTTCCCCTGACATTTCAAAGCAGCAAGGCTCACCTTGCAGGAGTACCCAGCGCTAGTTGCTCCACATGATGAGGATGGTGAAGTCACAAGAGGAGGTGCTGATCTCCTCTTCTTCAGCCTTGAAAACCTCTGAAAGACAGAAGGTACATGACTATGATTACAGTCAAATGTAACCACCACAAAATATGTAGTGTGACGTATATTTGGAGTCTCATCTCTCAGCAGCACTTCTGGTGTCAAGGACTGAAAGGGGGAACAGAAGAATCACTTGGCCCTCCATCCTTCACTTTATCCAACCTGGTACAGTCTACACAAAAAGATGTTTTCTTGGGCCTGCGCACATTCTGTGTACCTCAGCAGCGCACACTCTGTACATCTCACCAGCAGCATGAGAGAAGCTATACAGCAGTTCAGCAAGGCTGATAAGTGTGATGCATGCTAAATGACTTAAGAAAGGTAAACTTATTCTACTCATATCTCACCCTGGAAAGTCATAGGTCCTGCAGGATGCATAGTGACTCGGAGTAGATGTATTTACAAGAACTGCTTGGTGTAGAGGGGCACAGAGGCAGATGGGATAATTAAACAACTTTGCTGTGCTGCTGCCAAAATACACATGAACATGACTGGCCTGAGAATGAAAGCAAGTAGTATGGAAATGAAGACAGAGGCCCAAAGAGAAGCCTATGGCAAAGCTCAGCCTTGCTGTGGCCAGAGGATAACATGAATGCTCAGTGGTAGCAAATGGAGAGAACAGCCAAGTGTTATTATGTACAAATGTATTATCTTAGACTCTGTTTCCTCATTGTTGCATTCATCTGAGGTCTCATCTTTCTCAAACATTGGATTCCATGGGTCTCAAGAGACTAGCCAGAATCCCCACATGGAGAGCTGTGGGACACATGCAAGAATGGCCAGCCATAGCTCATTCCCTCACAGAAGCAGATCCATCGAGCTGTGAAGGCCTTTGATGCTTCATGTACAAATATGGGCTGGTGACATTGAAAACTCAAAAATATCCATGCAGCCACTAAGAGCAAGACTAATGCAAACAGCAACCGTGCAGTTGTTTGTACTAGACCAAGAGCAAAAAGGTTTGGTATAAACCTCCCTAGTCATTTATTCAAAGCACTACAGTTCCTTCATTTTATGCTGTTTGCTCAATATTTGCAAATTTGTGCATTTATACTGTTACGAAAATAGATTTTTGTTGCTATTGAAAGGTGAATTGGGAGAATGTTTACTTCTACAGCCAAGCATTTCTACAAAGCCACACTCACAGTCTTCTATTTTAAAAATCCTATGCAGATATAAGAACTATTACAAAAAATCTCCGTTATAGACATCCCATGACTTCTTTTTGCGCTCCAACACAAGAAGGCTCTAGCAGTGAGCCAACTAATACCATAAACACACACACTTTTCATAATGCGTTTGAGGAACTGGGAAAGACACACCAGTTCCCCCAAGGTATGTATCAGATCTGACACACTCCACAGCAGCTTCATATCCACCATTCTCTATAACATTAATAAACGCTTGTGAGGATCGTTAAGCAAGTACAGCATAGCCCAGCAGGCTGTGGCACTCTGCCCATGCTGCCTTACTCTCCAGACTGTGACAAGTAACTTCAAGGATTATGTGAAGTATATATCTGAAATAAAACATCTCTAGGGAGGTGGTGGAATCACTGTCCTTGGAAGTGTTTAAGAGACAGGTGGGTGTTGCACTTAGGGAAATGGTCTCGTGGTTCATAAGGCTGGGACAGAGGCTGGGCTCAATGATCTTAAAGGTCTCTTCCAGCAGAAACAATTCTATGAATATAATGAATATGTATAAATAAATAGCTTCCCTCTCTCACCCACTGTTTCCTAAGTGAGAACAAGAAAGAACTGTCTGGAAAGCAAACTGTGTGGTATTTGGATTGCAGTTGCAATGTAAGCTTACATAGGAGACATACACTGTAGTCCTTTACCCAGCATGTTCTTTAGTGCTGTCTTTAAATTTTTAATAAAAAACATGTTGAAGGTACGTGCTTCCCCTGTCTGAATGTAAAATGTGTTCACCATTTTGTGGAGGATGGAGATAGAATGTGGATGCATGGGTGCTACTTCTTCAAAAAACAGAGGAGCAGAAAAATGTTGAATTGTGTTCCTGCCTGAGACCAGAGAAGGCATGAAAGCTTCCTTTTCCCTTTAGTGTTGGTTGCTCTGAAATGAGCCTCTGAGACCTCTTCTCCTAAACACACAGGGACAAAACATCGCCCTGTACTTTGTGTAATGTCTTCAACACTAGAAAAATTGCAATAAACCACTATAAAATCCAAACAGTAGCATTTTACATTCACTTTACCCATGTGTAATTCATTGTGGAAAGAGGGGATTGATTCATACTATTCTCAGTAATTTTAAGAAGGTGAAATTGCAGAGGCATAAACATGTATCAACACCATATGCTAATAAGTTTTGTTATTTTTTTAGGAGCCAGGTGTTTCTGCTTTTGCATAATATCTACTATAAGGCCATTTTAGCACTGTTTTTTTCAAATAGATAAAAATTTAAATTTTCAGGAGATTATAGGAGAGTTCTAGTTATAAGTTTATTTTATTCTTCCTAACTAATAAAAACTTGGAAGAACGATCCAAATTACATTTTGGGAGCAATAAAAATGCAAAAGCAGCCTCTCATTGAGTCTGTAGGTTTTCTGTGATCTTGGTAAAAATTGAGACTAAAATACAGGCTGGGTGGCAAGACAAAACTGTCAATAAAAGTCACTTAAGGGCACAAACACCATATTATCTTAATTGAACTGAAAGTGAATACACAAGTGGTAAATATTCTAGTCTGCAGGAGGAGCTGTTGATACAAACCACTTTATTAAACTGATGTCATGTATGCACATACACAACTGCAGGTAGTCATGTAGATCTACTTGCACACCAGCACAAAGTCACAATCAAAGTGTAGATCAGGTTTTGGGGTATTCAGAGCTTTCCATTCCAGGAAAACTGGCTCAATATTCAGTTTGCCCAGTTTGCAGATAGCCACTTTTTCCCCTAGGGACTCAGTTTGGTGAGATTTCTGGTTCAAGTTCATACTTACAGACTCTTGCACAAACTTGGTTAACTCTCTGTGGTGGTTTCACCAACTCTTTTTTCCCAATTGGCTATTTGCATCAAATATTGGTGCCAGCAGTACCCTCCCCATCTCAGCCTTCTTTTGTTTGTTGACAAATCCTTTCCCTTCATTCCCTTCTGCCCCAGCCTTGTCTTGCTCTATTTTTTGTTGTCTTCTCTCAAAATTTAACTACTTCTCCTACTTGAAAAAGAACCAAGTAATCCAGTCTAACATTCTGTACCCTTATATCTGCTCTTGTTCTGTCTTTTTGGAGTGCAACATCAATGGGACACTGATTACATTTGTACAGGAACCATCCAACCATCTTGGAGCTACAAATACTACAAACAATAGTACATTTTTACTGGGAACAAAGTTAGGAGCTGTCTTCTTTAGATCCTGACTAATGAAACACTCAAACATGCACAAAGCCATTTAAATTAGAGTAGCACTCAGAACAATTTAAGTGCCTTAGACCTGACTATCCATGGCTAATTACCAGGATGAGATTTAAAGTGTGCAGATGTAAATTGAGTGTACAAAAACCCATCTGGAGTTCAATATTCACTAGTTCATATAAACACAACATTAACTATCAAATAAATCCCCAAGTACAATGAATCAAAAGTGCTGTGCATAATGTGACAGATGAAAGTAGTACTCTTTCCATGTTCTTTTAAAAGGTATATTTAGAACAATTCAATTTCAGAATGTCTGGAAACATACTTTTATGACTTCACACTGTCTTCTTTTAAGATCTTTTTTTTCTTCTTTTCTCTACCCAAGCTTACGTTATTATGTGTCAGAGAGGGAACTGACCCTTCCATTAAAAAAAAGGGAAAAAAAAAAAAGAAAAAAGAAAAAAAAAGAAAAAAGGAAAGAAGTTTTCTACGGGCTACTTTGAACATAGCAAATGCCATAAGCTCGAAGTACTTGATACCTGTTTTAAGTCAGTGTTCGTGGATATGGAAAGGAAAGATCATTTCTAAAATGCAGTGGGAAAAGAAGAAAATGACACCATTCATGGTTTGAAGTATGAATATTGACAGGTAAGTACTTTGTATCAAAAAATTCCACCGCTCTTGCCAGAAAATCAGATGAAGACCTGGCCCGGGACAACAGCTGAGTTTAAAGACAGAGGCATAGAGCACAGCTTGACTGAGCTGAAGGGGACAGTAACCTTGCAACAAGGTATAGGCAGACTTTTCTTAAATCTCTGCTACAGACTTCAAACAAATCTGACCTCACACTTTATTAAAAAATGGAACCTGACTGACAAAGATTTTTTTTATTAGATCTTTTCCTCGTGATCTCAAAAGGCACTTGAGGAATCTGTCATACATATGAATTAAATTACATTTTTGATATGGCACATTTACCACTAAAATAAGCATTGTATGCCCAGGCAATTATCTTCAAGACAGAATGATACATTTTATTAACTGTTAAGCAAACTACCAAGTAACAAGCGAATATGGTTTAACTAACTACTGTTAGCTAACTAACAGAAAACCAAGGAAATTCCAGAATCACAGCTGTCCAAATTTCTTTGTCTCCTAAGGCATATGTATTCTTTAATTATCCAATCTCATACTGTGTTCCCCATTAGCAATCTTAATTCTGGCTTTTCTGAGTTTTGAGGTGTCAGAACTGATGATATTTTAATAAGTTTGTGATGTAAATGTTTAAAACACAGAAACAGCTTGCACAACACAAAATAATGCAAGTTAAATTAATAATCCAAAACATAGTATATTATCAGACTGCAAATGACGACACATTGACTGCTTGTGTTAAACATCACATGAGCGGTGAACTTGAAAGGGTTTATAAAGCAAACTGTGCCTTTTCACTACCATCCCTAATCCAATACATCCAGCTACAGTGTTGTTAAGGATATGTCTTGTAAATGTTTGTGTGTAAATCACTGAATAAACACAGGAAAGGTCTTGCTTGATCTTCCAGTCTCTCAATTAAAAAAAAATAATTAAATTGGTGCCATTAATCAGTTAAGCTGGTCACTTGAAATTAAGTCTCTAAGCCTTTTTTTTAAGCTTTTCTGTCAGAAAAGATAGCTAAATACAGAGTTAGACACATAAATAACACCCTGATGTCTCTAAAATATCAGCATGCCTTCAACTCCAAAGAATGGTTGGAATGTTCACATTATTTTCTACTGAAATCTACCATCTCAAAAATGCAAAATTTTGTATAATTTATTAAAATCACTTAATGTGAAATCTAACAAAACAGAATATATTAACAGCTTTTGTATTTCTGCATATGTCAGATGCTTGATAAAAAAAATAATTTATTTGATTAACAGGAGCAATCTGTTAATATCATCTAGTATATTCCTCAGATGAATCACGGTATTTACCTTAATTTTCAATCAGCTCCAACACACCACATTTCATCCTCCCTTACTGTAGTTCTGTTGAAAACCATGGAGTCACATTTCATTTTCCCAGCATTTTCACAAGTATTTACCCTGTCTCTATATCCTAGAGTTCAAAAATAGCTCAGGGGATTTTCAGTCAGAAGAAATATTGTCGTGAGCTTAACATCTACATCTTTTTTTCACTGCCACTACACAGCAAAATAAACAAGTTCTATTATGAAATTAATCAAATTCGGTAATCTTTTGACAGTGGTGCTCTAGCTTCTTCTTTCACTCCTTCATCCATCACAAATAAATCATGATGGCGGGTGAGACGTCAGAAGATTGACATGGCAGTGTTTCAATACCTGTAACTGAAGTATTGTTGTTGTTGTTACCTGGTAATTTGTTAGCAGAGGGAATTGTTGATTGAGCAGCAATTCCCCAGAAGTTTGGAGCCACTAATGCACATTACTTTCAAAACCCATTTGCCTTAGAAGACAGTTTAACCTTAGCAAGGGTATAACACCTGGACCACGCTATCCACATCCATGATCAGACCACATTCATCGATAGGCATGAAGCTTTCAAGTAGTCTCTCAGCATGCAGCTGGAAAACCATCACTTAATAGACAAGTCACTAATGCAGTTCTCCATGGAACCTATGGCCCTAGGACAGGTCATATTTTTTATTCAATGACTTGGAAAAAAACAAAGTCATTAGAGATAACATTTCCCATGGTCACAAAGACTGATGAAAGGCCAAATAGAAGAACAGGTCCTTAACCCATGTAACTTCAGTGTCTGGAAACTAAGAACAGTCAGTACATTTAATAAAGCTAAATGTAAAGTCAGAATGTCAAAGTAATGACTGATTATTGATCTCCTCTGTGCCCATTAACACCTCAAAGTGATTAGTTGCTGTCATTTTTGGGTTGCAAACAACAGCCAATATTGAGCCAAAGGCATTCCTATAGTTACGGAAGGTGTGACTGACAGAAGACAAGTCTCTAATTCCTACAGCTTTGATGTGTGAAAAGGCTTAATGCAGAACTGGAATACATGGCTACTCAATGAGAATGAGCTCAAGCAGTGATTTGTTTGGATGTGGTCATTAATAGGTCATGCTAAGGTCATACTGGGAGGTGTCAGCTCTTGTCCAATCAATTAAGATGTGAAATGATCAGTTATGCAAAGCAAAGCCTATCATGTATACTTTCCCTGTAGTTTTAGTTTCCTTAACTTATTGATGTTAGGAGTGTACTAAACAGGAGTCCTTTATCACGTGGTCAGGTCACACTGTTTGCCAGACATAATGCAGGAGAGAACAATTTGGCCTTAGAATAAGAAGAGATTATATGTCTATCCTATTTCCAATACTTGTAATTTAATAATCTGTCAGGGTTTTCACAAATGAGTACATTAATCTGCTATTGCCTTAACATGGCTGAAGCTAAGGATATTTCCATAGTATCTGCCAAATACTCAGTATTAAATTTCTCAGCCTGTGATAATACATACTTTGTAGTACCTAACACCATAAAATATGGCTCCAGCATTTCCATTTAGATTTATAATTTATTCAAGAAGTAGCAGTTCAAGGAAAGCATTTTCACATTTTACAGGAGATCCATATAAGATGAAAATTTTTCTGATGGCGTTCACCAATCAATTGATTCTTTGCTTGCAGTACAGAAACAGAGAATACTCCTGCTCCTCCTGGGAGGCATGTACTAATACAACTAAACCCAAAGAACATAGGTGTGTAGTAGCTAGAGAAATGTATTTTGGATACCAGTAACGAAGTGAGCACTCCAAGAGACAATGAGAAGCATTATCTGTTGAAAAATGTTGCCTATTTTGATAGATTGTAATCTGTCAATCCATTTTAACTAAATACTGGCACACAGGTAACATGATTGTACTGTGTAAATACTCATACGCACCACAGAAACAGAGCTTGTCAGTCTGTCAGATAAATGTATGACAAGATGAAATAGCTGGAAGCTGAAGTGAGGCAGTTCAAACTGGTAATAAAGTGCTATTATTGTTTTAAATGAGGAATTATTAATCAAGGAATGATTGCAAAGATTGTGCTGTGATGTGACCTATCACTGACATCTTTCAATTAAAGCTTCAATGCTTTTCTGGGAGAAGCACTGTAGTTAAATAAGAATTTGTTCATTTAGTCATACAGCCTGTGCTGTAGAATTCAAGCTGAATAACCACAAATTGATCCATTCCTTCTTAATAAACTAAGCCTCTGTAACATAACCATTTCTGTAGTCCAAATAAACAGGAAAAAGATGTAAGTTTTTTTAGTGTGTGGAAAATACAAATTCCAAATATTATAATACATCACTAAAAAGTAACTGTATTTCTGCTGCTGAATCTTAATGATTTTTGGAGAATGTTATCTGCAGACGCTTTAAATTTAGAGGGGTTTTGTTTGTTGGGTTTTTATTTTTTCCCTAAATGAAAACATTTCTATTCTTGCAGAGTAGTTCAGGCTTAGCTAAGAAAACTGTCATTTCTCCTTATCAGAAACTACAAGTCCATTGTGGACAAACTTGCCCTGTATCCATTCCATCAGGCTTTGTTTCTCTGCTCCACTACCTTGATTTTAATGAAACCTGTCCTTGTGTTTCTGCTCACTTTGAATTAGCTATTCTTCACCCAGTCAGATTGATTGAGGTTTTTATCTCATGACTGCCCAAGTATGGAACAAGCTTCTTTCACTACCATCTATACCACTCACAAATTGTTTTCTGTTTTATTTTCGTTTATTCTTGTAAATGGTGAAGCACAAGAGACCAATCACTTCCAATTTTACCATCATTTTACTGAAGAAAGCTCTGCTGAATTCCATGGCTATTCCCCCATAGTCAAGACCTCACTTGTTTGTTTTGCTGCTGAAACACCTTGTACAAAGGATGATACCATTCAGGCTAAGTTGATAAAACATAATGGAGGACTGTTCTACTTTAGTCTTTTTTTCAATCCATGTTGTGCTAGGGGTGAGAATACTCTGTAATCACTAAATCATATGAAATATACTATTCAATTTTGCTTAATTGAGGCTAATTCACGACATTTTTTTTTGTGCACTATTTAGAAAACCGTTAAAATCTTACACCTATATTCTGTATTCAAATACTGGAACAGGCTGCCCAGGGAGGTTGTAGAGTCTCCTTCCTTGGAGGTCTTAAAGACCCACCTGGACACATTCTTATGCAACCTGATCTAGGTGGACCTGCTTCTGCAGAAGGGTTGGACTAGATTATCTCTAAAGGCCCCTTCCAACCCTACCATTCTATGATTCTATGATTTCACAAGAAACAGTAATTTTACAACTGAAGTTTTGTTGTGATATTAAGCATTACTTGTACAGGTATTATGAATGGAGAAACTGATCTATGAAGGTTAATTAATGTTTGAGACAGAGGACCAGGAATTTTAGTGTAAATTCACATCACCAGTGTTAGCAGACTTGGTTTTCTAGTTATTGTGTCTTAAGTTACTTTCATTACTGGGATCAGAACTGTAGCATTTTTAACATCTCTCCATCAAAATGTGTTTTACATCCAATAAATCTCTGGAGGCTCAGGACTAGAAGGAACCTCAAGATGTCATTAAGTCTATTATCGCTTTGCTTCAGAAAGAACAATTATGCCAGTGTCATTTCTCACAGATATTTCACTAGTTGGTTCTTAAGGACTTTAAAAGATGGAGATTCCAAAAACTCTCTAGGCAATTTATTCCAGTGTTTCACTCTCCTGCCAATTAAGCTGCAGTTTATATCCATTATTTCTAGGCATAGAACATGAAGCATGGATTATTCCCTCTCTTTGAGACAGCCTTTTATATATTTGAAGATTGTTTTGTTCCTGCAGTCCTCTGCTAAGTTAAATAACCCGATTTGTTCAATCATTTTTCATAGGTCACATTTTTAGACTCCTGAACATTCTCATTTTTCTCTACTGAATTCTCTCCAACAGGTCCACATATAATTGGAAAATTGCTGTGAGTGAAGCCTTTAAATGCTGAATCAATAGGAAGAATTCCTTCCTGTCTAGCAGGCTACACTTGGGGTTATAAATTCCATTTGATCCCAAAGAGCTCTGGTCTTTTTTTCATCAATATGACACTGTTGAATCATGTCAAGCTAGTCCACTGTATGGTTAGCTGTAACCCCAGCATTCTTTTCTGCAGGATTGCTCTTTAAATGACTTATCCACCTTGCCTACAAAACAGACAACTCCTGTCTAATGTATGTGTCCCAATTGAATAATACCTGATTATTTTCAGATCATATCTCCAGTTTCTCAAGATCACTTTAAATTGCTATAACATTCTCAGTATATTCATCCCCAGTTTGGCTACATCTGCAGATTTAATAAACATACTCTGTACTCATTGTGGTTATTAATGAAACTATTGAACGGCATATGGATTACAAACAGATGCTACTCTATGAATCCTTCTATTTTGTCAACAACCCATTGATAAATACACTTTCAGTATTGTTTTCAAACAAGTTCTGGATCTAGATTCACACACGTCATGACATTTCCTTAGCCAGCATATAACATTGTTATTGGAGAATAACAGAAATCTGTCTAAAATCAAGGTATAGTATGTGTGCATGCCCTGAGGCCATTAAAGACTGCTTTGCTGCCACCAAACTGAAAATATGATCACTGAAAATATCACATATAGTTGGTGCATAACAAAATGCAAAGCCTGATTGGATGAAATCCTTGCAATGGCTTGTAAATCCCAAATAGTGATTCTCTTGCCACAGAGAAGTTGCCTACCCTTACAATTTGTTTATATTTTCTCTAGTCTACACAGTGTCTTGGGGATCTGAAGCATTTGGCATGCCTCTGTAAGTAGCAGAGAAGTTTGAGTTGTAAAGGCTTTAATTTCTGTTAAATGAGAATCATACTACAAATTGGGAAAGAAAAGAAAAATAGATATGAAACAATGTATAGCAGAAGGTTTTAAATCTGAAAAACTGGTAAGGGAAGCTAAAGGTTACAGAAGACTCTGTGAATGGCAACACTTTAATGAAAAAAATTGTCTTTGAAGTCTATTTCAAACAAGTGAAATTTTAACAATGGTATATGCTCATTGTTTGACAGAGATGGTAGCTTTATTCAAAATACTACAGAATAAAAGTATGAAACATTTACCCTCTGTATTTGAAATGAAGAGAGACATGGATGATTCTTGCATGATGAAGAATTTTCTAGGCTACTTGTGACAAAGGACAGTAAACAAATATGGCTTTTGATAATTTTTAAATCCACAGGCTGAGAAAACTTATATTTGATTTCTAAAAGCCCCATTTGAAGAACTCTCTGGCTTATTTATCTTAACACTTACTAGATACTGGGCTACTTGAGAAATTCCAGAAGACTGAAAGAATGATAATGTTGTGCCAAGAGTCCAAGGAGGCAAGTGGGATAAGCAGGATGAGTGCAGGAGAGTAGGATCTTCTAGAGAGGCCACATATGGTTTTAATACATAAAATTTCACAGTGTATCAAACTTGCAAGAGATTTATCAAAATTACTTTAGAAATGTAGAAAATTTTGAAACTTTGCCCAGTTAAAACAGATGGCAGGCACTGCAGTGTTTCCAGACACCAGCTTCAAGTTTTGAAGTAGGTTCAAAATGAGGTAAAACAAAAAAGTAATTGAGCTGTCTGACATATTCTCTAGTAAACAATTATTCATACCAAACAATTTACCACACCTCCATCCATTCTTTGAGGTGCAGGCCAGGATTAGTCAGGATGTAATTAGCAGCAGTTACAATACTGTAGAAAATTAGAGAAAATGCATATCTGCCTTCTGATCTATGTTTGGTTGCGTTTTACATTCTCATGTTGATGTTTTTGTTAACACTGGCATTTAGTAGCTGCCTTCAAAACAACACGTTCCATGTAAGCATTCATTTTGTAATATCATCAGACTTGTGCTTATACTTGTGCTGAGATACATAAATGTAAGATTTCTCTTTGTCAGAAAAGTCTGATCATATCAATGTTCAAACAGTTTGCACAACAAGAGCTGATAGGGGATCAGAGAGAAGGCCAATGTTCTCTGAAAGTCCTGTTAAAAATACTTCAAACCATGAACAGAGAGATCAAAACTGACCATTCCTGAAACTTTGGTGATCAGCATTGATCGTCTAAGACACTGAGCTTTCTGGCTTTTGAGTTCAGCTGCAAACAGGGGTAAAAGCTAAGTCCAACTCAAATTTCTTTCAGAAACAAAACCAAACAACTCAGGAACTCATAGCCAACTATTGAACATTCAGCTCATGACGAGTTTTGAGGATTTATTGTGTGGCAGATGTCTTTAATTGCCCTCACTTTTTAATTTATGGGTTTTTTAATCTGTTCCTCAAAGCCAAAGTCAGAAGTGTCTAGCTTGTTCCATTTTTATGAAAAAGCATTCTTGGAGGACTGGGACAGAATACCAAAACTGCACTTCTTCTCACAGTATTTCTTGGGCACTGTTCACCTAGTCCTAAAGTGGACATTTAAACTACATCAGGTAAATCAAGATTTAAACCTGCTATTTCTCTCCCTTTTCTATAAACAGAAATAGATGACTCACCAAAAGTCATTGTCTTCATTGTGAATATCTAAAGGCAGGAAGAAAAGTCACAAACTTGTGCTATCACAAAGCAGAAATAACCTATGTGATTTCACTTTTTCACCATTTCCCCATCTCTAATATCTCTATCCCCATCTCACATATATGAGAAATGCATTCATTTTTTAGTTCCACTTGCAAGAAATATTCCTGCAATATCAGTCTATTATTTTAAATGTCTAAAGTTCTGGTCAGTATACCAGTATCTGTATGGCTTTTCCACATCCCAAAGCTTTAAACAGCTGTTTACTAACCACAGCAAGAATCTCAAGACAGCTGCATAAATAGATCTATTACTTGCAAAGATTGCAGTTTTAAGTCAAGGTGGATCAACGCTTAAGCATTTTGCAGCTTTCTATACAAGATCAACTCTAACTGCTCTGCACCGACATCTAAACCATTTTTGTCTCTGTTCCATATCCTGTTTTAAGTCTCATTGTCCTTGCAGTCATAAATGAAGGACATAATACTTTGTTTCACTTGTAAATGTCAAGAGGTGTACCATTATCATCTATGCTACCAGTAGCACTAATAACATTGCAGACTAGGCTGCTTTATCTTCATCACAGGCTATGCATCAGTTAAGACACAGTGCTGATGATAACCTGAGTCAGCTATCAGTGAAAAGAGCTCTTTATTACGTAGGTCACTACCGGAGTTCATTTCAGCAAATAACCGCAAATCACATTTCACCAGGAAAAAAAATTCTTCTTGGCAAAAAAAAAAGTGGAGTGCAGAGAAGACACATGAATGTACTCATATCCTCATGCCTTAAGTATGCATACAAGAAGCTCTTGGTAGCTATTTCTATAACCTTCTCATCCCATAATTTTGGTTTATTTCCATATTGATTTTCTTCAGACTGTTTTCAAGCCATGCTTCCACTCTACCTGTTGGGAGGCAATAAGTAAAACAGCAGATTAAAGCCTACCAGGTACTTCATTAAAGCAGTATAAACATGTTGACATCTATGCCAGTAACAAAGTGCAGAAAAAGACCTGAGGCTCAACTCTTGACAGTGATGTACTGGAATGAAAACAGAATCATAGAATAATTTCAGTTGGAAGAGACTTTTAAGATCATCGAGTCCAGCCTTTGTCCTAGTCCTATCAACAACTAGATCATTTCTTTAAGTGCAATATCCACCCATCTCTTCAACACCTCCAGGGACGGTGACTCCACCACCTCCCTGGGCAGCCTGTTCCAATGACTGACAACCCTTTCAGTAAAGAAATTCCTCCTCATATCCAGTCTGAACCTCCCTTGGTGCAACTTGAGGCCAATTCCTCTTGCTCTATTGCTTGTCATCAGGAAGAATNGGCCACCTGGGCACACTGCTGTCTCCTGTTCAGCCACTGTCAACCAACACTGCCAGGTCCCTCTCTGCCTGGCAGCTTTCCAGCCACTCCTCCCCAAGCCTGTAGCACTGCTGGGGGTTGTTGTGGCCCAAGTGCAGAACCCAGCACTTGGCCTTATTGAAACTCATGGCCTTGGCCCAGCCATCCAGCCTATCTAGATCTCTCCATAAAGCTTCCCTATCCTCAAGCAAATCAACACTTCCACTCAGCTTGGTATCATCTGCAAACATACTCAGGGTGCGCTCTATCACCTCATCCAGATCACCATCCCCTCAAGTACAGGTTTTCCTTGTTGTCCACACAGTATTAAATTAATCTGCTATTTTCCTTCTTTTTTTAACATATCATTTACACTAATTTTCAGACTGACCTGAAACTGATCTGCATTTTTTTCCTTTCCTGTAGTTAATGGAGTGGGAAGTTTATGTAAAAGAGCTCCAAAGAATTGCTCAACACTGATATCTAATTAGTCTACTACACAATTCCTACTGACAACTAGTATGTTTAAATAATACATCACATTTCTGTTTGTTTACCATAGCTATTGCATTGGAATTATTTCTCTCTGTTCTTCATATTGAAGAAAGGATGCTTGTAGGGCATCTAGGCATTTATATAGAGAGTAAAATTACATTATTTAGTATTAATTAATGTCTGTTAAAATTATTTTTGTGCATTAAGTGAATCTTCCACACTGGAATCCCCTTGTTCTGTTTTTTTCATAAGCAGATAAATAAAAGAAATATCTTCAGCTACCATACACCATCTGGGTAAATGTCAGCTATATCCTAACCTAGAGGGTTTGGGGTTTATTTCTCAAGAGACTGGGTGTTGGTTTTGCTTTTCTTGCCTACAGTTTGCACGGCTGAATAATTTAGAAAGGACTCAGTGCTGAAAGATAAAATGAAGATGGAGTATATTGTTTCTGGCTACAATCCCCAGTGCTGTAGGTGGTATTTTCTGCTAATACAGCTTGCAGTAGTATTGCTAACAAAAGCAGAGATTTGAATCATCATAATTAAGGTTGTGTCAAATGGGATTTTTCTCTGAAAAAAAAATACATACATAAATAATACTAAGCACATGTGCTGCCAGTATATACTTAATCTATATATCAGCTATATCCCTAAAAGAATGATTTGGTCTTTCAGTGAGCTCATTAAAATTCCTGGGTCCTAAATATCAGACCAAAATAGCAACTAGAAAAATGGTCAATGAGAAATGCTCTGTGCAATCATTTATGGTCTTGAAACACATCATTTTCCCACATAATTAATGAGGTAGCAAAAGGCGTCAAACCCCAAATTCTCTTCCCATAAGCACAGTTATGTGTTGCAGGGCTGACAATTATGAGATTCCATTGCAATAGATGCCATATAAGCATTTAATAGGAATCTTTGTTGAAATCAAAGCATTTGCAGCTTAAGTAAGAGAAACAGAAGTTTGAAAAGGTCAAAGTGAAGAAAGCATTTGCCCAAGGCCATACATCAATTAAGTGTTAAATCTCAAAATTGACTTAAGATCCCTGGCCTAAGTGTTGTGCCTTCACTTGTGTGACAGCATAGGGGAAAGTGCCTCTTTTAAAGAAATGCCATGGTTCTGCACCAGGTGCTAATCCCTGAATTTGTCTTCTGTGAGTTTGCTCTTGCCTGCACTTTCAATTTTCTGTGCAATTTAACTGGGTTTTTTTCTGTGTAAAATTTAATCTCTGGCAAAAAGAATTGCATGCATTCAGCTGCACACTGTTGTTCTTCAGTCTGTGTCTTCCTGAACTGTATGTAGTGCTTTATTAACAGTGACAGTATTTTGTAATCGAATATTCAGATAAATTCTATGTCAGGTCAAAATGGTTTATCTACAATCAATGTTCAATTGATTTGCCTGTACGGCCAAAATCATTTGCATATCTTCAAACACTGAGATGAGAACACACTGAGCAGTGTGGTGAAGCATGTCTAAAAAACCAGGAGTTAAGGAAGGGTCAAGGTGAGAGTCAATACAATACTTGCTAGAGCAGCAGTGAAGTCATCATTTTGAATTTATTCTTATCTGAGAGACAACCTCCCTTGCTACTATATATTGGAGGAGGGGAGAAAAGGGAAAAAAAGAAGATATAGGCAGAAATTATAAGAAGGGCAGGGG
This sequence comes from Urocolius indicus, assembly GCA_013401255.1. NCBI lineage: Eukaryota > Metazoa > Chordata > Aves > Coliiformes > Coliidae > Urocolius > Urocolius indicus. Next base: position 55,438 of record WBNH01005075.1, read on the forward strand.
AAAAAAAAGACTTTCAGAAAGAGGGAACATGCAGAAGAAACTGTGTGAGCAAAGTGGGAAAGAAGTGCCTCCAAAACCTATATGTTCTGAAGCTAGGAAAAGAACCAGCAGCTCAATTGCTCTTGCAATCTGACTTATTTTCCTCCCTTCATGTTACAAAAGTATGGCTCACGCTACACCTAGAAGAGACCTCAGGAAACTGTTCAAATCACTCCTTTACCTGAAAAAAGATCAGCTTTGTGTTTGTGTCATTCCTTGTAGATGTTTGTCTAACCTTTCCTTAAAGATGTCCTTAGAAAATTCTCAGGTAGCCAGCTCCAAACAGTTACAGCCAGCCTTCAGTCTCTAAGATGGTGGTTTAAAACCTTCTTCTAGCAAAAATATCTTTAGACATTTCTGATTGCAAGTGCAGGCCAAATGAAAACTACACACCATGGCTTGCTTTTCTTAATTACTTGACACCAATAATTTCAAAGCAATTCCCATAGTAACTTTTGACATACTTGAAGACTAAAACCAATTGATTTAAGCTATTTACTCTTCAGTAACTTTTCCTAGACCATCCCACATTTGAATCCTTTTGAATCCTCTGTACAGTCACTTCAAACATGTTGTTGGACTCAGCAAATACTCCAGTGGGATACGGCAATCCAGATGAGGCATCACTGGCCCCAGGAAATGCAGAGTATAACTTTGCGCAGCCCCACAGATTAAGTTTACATTATTCACTGCATATCTGTTCTTGGATTTGTTTGACAGAGTGGGAAAGACAAGATACAATGTCATTGATTTGCACTGTTTGTGAGCCATAAATCCTGAAAATAAGGATCTGCTACTTGACTAGTTGTTTCCTTCTTTCATTTGTGCAGCTGATTATCCCTGCTCAAATGCAGTTCCTTATAGCTATCCCCAGTGAACTGCATCCTATTTGTTTCAGACAATACCTTCAATTTATCCACTTTAAATTCTAGTTTAATTCACTTTAAATTCTAGTCCTGTCCTCCAACATACTCACAGGCCCTTGCAGATAAGTATCATTAGCAAACCTAATAAGAATGCTCTCATTCACTTCAATTTTGGAGATTCCGTGAGATTATTGCACTTTTATGGCCTTGCCAAACTGTAGGGATAAGATACAAACTTTCTGCAACACTGAAACTGCAATAAGCAATCAAATGGACTTTAAGGACATTTGTCCTCAAGAGTTCAATAAAGGCATCCAGAAAGCCAGGGTAAGTCTACACTACGTTTGAAGGAAATCCCAAGGCCAGTGTCAAAGTGTTTTGTTCAGCAGCCTGAACTTGTGAGCCTCTCTCACAGTCCCAAGCATGCCCAGCTGCTGACACTCTCTTATCAATAAAATGCCATCAGGAAGTCACTTCTAGGATGCTCATCAGGATACACATTAGCTGCCTTTGAAGGTCCTTTTCAATGGCTTTCTCAAAAGGGAGAAGGTGCAGGGATTTCAACACAGCAAAGAGCTAAATCTCTAGCAGAGTAAGAGAATTTAAGGACATTTGCCCCGTATCATAAAAAAAAGCTGTTGTTGTCTGCTGGCTGTAGAGGGGACCAAAGATGACAGATGTGATGTGCTTTAGAGTCACCAGTTCCACTGGAGATGGGAAAGGGAGCACACAAACCCTGTACGTCCTGCACTGTATGATTAAATTTTAATCTGACTCTGATTGCAACAGCAAACTACAGATCCAGTCTGACCTGACTCCAGTCCCGACAGCAGTAACTAAAACAAGCCCTGCCAGTTGTGCCTTTCTCACTTCCTATCAGAGAAATGAAGAATCAGGCAGTTTCAACAACATAATGTCTTACAATAGTCACTCTGGTCAGAAAAGATAGATTTCCAAGCATTCAGAGGCTGTTTTAACTTAGCTGCTTCATGTTACAGGCAACCTCAGTACTGCTAAAACCCATTCCCTCTCCTGGACCTGGAAATGCTCAGCTTTCCCAAAAATCAAATCCCCCATCATTTTTCTTCAACAGATATAATTCCTAATTTTAGATAAATGTTATCTCAGATGGAATTTAACCAATTGAAAGGTATCTATTGTCTTTATGTGTTTCTGTCTTTAGTTGCTGTTTATTTGGAGAAAAGTAAGCAACAACTTCATTTCCAGAGAGTAAACTTACAGTTGTTTCCAGCACCTTCAGATACTTCATCTACTTCAGTTGAAACAGTGGTATGAGAACAAGGAAAATAACACAGAAGAATCAGCCCACAAATAATAAAAGTCTTTATCTAAGAGATCTCTGTAACTCTTCAGCATCACAATGGGAATGATGAAAATGCCAAAAGATCCCGGTAACCTGAGAAAAAAACATCTTAAAAAACAAGTAAATGACCTGCTTGACACATTCAGATAAACATCCTTGAACAACAGCTGCTATAAGCTAAATGTATTGCAAATAGACTTGTTCAAAATCACTGAGGAGGATAAGCTAATTAGACATTTAGGACTCCATCCCCTTTTCCAGTTAATTGACTGGACAAGACTAAGGGGAGGAGCAGGGGGCTCTTGTTAGTTTCCTGATGTAGGAAATTAGATGACTTTTTGATAAAAAGAGATGGATTTCCTTTGCTGGAAATAAAGGAAAGTGTTATTACCATTAACAGATTTGTTCATGGAAAGCCCCATCATAATTAATGATTATCATTTATCATCATCACAATTTCACCAAGACATTCTAATAATTCCTTCCCTCAATTACAGAAAAAAAAAGTGGTATGTTAAAGTGTTAAATGCAGGAGATTGCTTTATGCCTACTAGAAGACATAGGATGTCTGTAGCAGATTTGAGCAATAGATTTTATTTTTCCTTAGGCTTAGGACAAGTTAAAATATATATGCCCATTTTGCCTTTTAAATCATGGCAGTACACAGGAACTGTTTTTGAAAGAAATTGAAAAGGAACTCTCGTAGATGCAGAAACTCTGAGGAAAAAGTAGTTTATCTGTTCTCAATACTTGTATTTTCCCTTCATCCATATCTCCCAAATTCCAAAATCTTCTCTGACACTGAATATATTCCTCATAATATATTTATTACATGAGATTAACTGCTCTCTCTAGTTCAGCTATACTCAGCTGGCAAAAGATATAAAGTGGGTGTAAATGAGTGCTATACATCTCCCAGGCCCAGCACACTTCCGTACCACCAGCACCTGAGGTCAATCAGAGTTGGCACTGTGGATATGGTGCTCAGTCATGCTGTTTTCTCTTTCTCCCTATGTCTGCGACTGTAACACAAAGCTACAGTTCCTCTCTGCTAGAGAAAGTCACAGACTCCTAGCACCACTGGGAATGGGAAAGGACCTCTGAGGTCACCTTGTCCAAAGTCCTGGATTGAGTCCCCACATTTCTTGCTGCTTACCACTAGTTAGCACAAACTAGAATAGCAAATTGACATCCTTAAAGAACTACATAATTCAGAGATCATTGCTTGATTGTCTTTGAAGTACGATATGAAATTGCTTAAATCTTGTCTGATTGGCAGAACAAAAGACTAAATACCCTTCAAAGTCAGAATAGGAACTTAGTTTGTATGGATGGTGCTACCATCTCTTTTTATTCTATAGAAGAAAACTATGTACACAGTATTTGAATGCAATAGCATTTAGTGCCTCTGTGTTTGTTCTAACGAATTACTTCCTGTGCAGTCAGTTTTAGCAGTGATTTTACATTAGAACACATAATCTGTGTTTTCATTTAATTTTCTGCAGGCGTTTTTTGTTTGGCTCATTTATCTTTCCTTATCCCTTGAAACCATTTACAATAATTCAGTTCACTTCTGACAGAGCTAGAAATAATCAGCTCCGGGCACTGCCTATTCCGAAGTCAGCTAACAGGTATATTATGATTCTAATCATTTTGTGCTCTTTAAGTTAATGGAGACTTTTGGACAGTATTTTTTTGTCTTGTCAAAAAGTTCCTCTTTCCTCTCCCTTTCTACTGAAAGATGGTTTGAGCTGTGGTACAAAACCACATCATACACAGATATGAAGAAATAAAATTGTCAGCTAATTTGTTGTCCTTGTACTCATCAATGTTTCACAAAACATTTTGATCCAAAGTACAGTGGTGTCATAGAATATTTCAATAAGGAAATATTTGTTATTTAAAACCTTTTAAAATGTAAGATAAACTCATGCAAATAAAATGTCCATTCTCTTTAAGCTTGGTTGAATAAACAAATGGTTGTTAAAAGTTTAGAAGTGTTGAGGTTTATACCTAAGTTAGGGTGATTAATGCAAGTGTTATGAGTTGTTTCTTACCACAAGCAGAGTTCCCAAGCAACAGATATACAGCTTTGATAGTCACAGTCTAAGTTCTCCATGCTGTCTAGTACTGTGTTACAGAACTGTTCTTGAGAGTCACTTTAGTTAGGGAAGCTGTTTACCTACTCCTAGGATAAGAAACTGTCCTTAGAGTTTTTCTTACCAAAATGCAAGGATAATACTTTGCTTGTAACACTTGACTGGTATTTCCATTGTACATGTAACATAAGTCATAAGTTCATACATTCGATTTTTTGCTGTGAACTAGAATTAATACAAAAATAGAGGACCATAGAATTGTTTGTGTGGAAAGGATCTTTAAAGATCATCTAGTCCAACCTGCAATGAGCAGAGACATCTTCAACTAGATCAGGTTGCTGAGAGCCCCATTCAGTCTGACCATGAATGTTGCTAGGGATGAGACATCTACTACCTCTCTGGGAAACCTGTTCCAGTGTTTCACCATCCTAACCATAAAAAATTCCTTCCTTTTACCTAGTCTGAATCTACCCTCTGTTACTTTAAAACCATTACCCCTTATCCTATTCATACAAGACCTGCTAAAAAGTCTTGTATGAAATGGAGAACATTTTTCCTATAAGCCTCTTTAAGTACTGAAAGGCCACAATAGTCTTCCCTTCTCAAGGCTGAACAATCCCAACTCTCTCAGCCTGTCCTCATAGGAGAGCTGTTCCAATACTTTGATCATTTCTGTGTCCCTCCGCTGGACCCGCTCCAACAGTTCCATGTGTTTCCTGTGCTGAGAACTTCAGAGCTGGACACAGAACTGAAGGTAGGGTCTCACAAAAGTGGAGTAGAGGGGCAGGATCCCCTCCCTTGACCTGCTGGCCATGCTGCTTTTGGTGCAGCTTGGAATACAGGTGACTTTATGGGCTGCCAGTATACATTGCCAGCTCATGTGCAGTTTTTCATTCTCCAGTACCTTCAAGTCTTTCCCTGCAGGAATGCTCCCAAACCCTTTATTCCACAGCCCTTACTGATACCAGGGGTTGCCCCAACCCAGGTGCAGGACCTTGCACTTGGCCTCGTTGAACCTACTGAGGTTCACATAGGCCCGCTTCTTAAGCTTGTCCGAATTTTTGTGACTAGCACCCTGTCCCTCAGGCATATCTGCACTAATCAGCTTTATGTTGTCTGAAAACTTGCTGAAGTGTGCTCAGTTTCACTTTCTATGTTACTGATGAAGATATTAAAAAATACTGGTCCTAATACAGATTTCTGAGAGACCCCTGAGGGACACAAGTTGTCACAAATCTCCACCTGGACATTGAGCCGCTGACTGCTGACATTATTCAGTCAATTCCTCATCCACCAAACAGTCCATCCATCAAATCCATTTCTTTTCAATTTATAGAGAGGTATATCCTGAGGGCCCACGTCAAAGACCTTACAGAAGACCAGACCAACGACATTAACAACTGTTCTGCTATCCACTGATGTAGTCACTCCACAATAAAGGCCATTTGGTTGAATAGATAGGACTAGCTGCCTCCAATTATTTTAGTTAACAACTTATTATCACAATAAGTAGTTAAGCACTTGTTAAGCACTTTTTAATCACCTAGTAACAGTTCAATCAATTAGCTAAGCACTTGCAAATAACTCAATCACCTATTGATTAATTCATTTGAATCACGTAAGGTTCAAACTGCAAGAGTTACATACCACACCTGTTACCTTAACCACAAGACACTGATATATGTATTTGTTAGGCTACCTTAGCTATTACCTTAGTAGTTACCTTACCTTACATAATCACCACAGATCAGACTGCCTCCACTGATTAGCTCATTTGCCCCTCATGACAACCAGTTCCATCCCCTCTGGTAGGGCTTATTACACGGCTTAATGAAGTCATCCTCAACACACTCCAGGAGTCTCCTGAACTGCCTGCAGCTTGCCCTGTTACTTTTCCAGCGGGCATTGGGGTGGAACCAGTACCTTGGCAGGATGATATCCTGAGAGTGCAGTGCCTCCTGTAGCTACAGCAAGGAAGCTTCAGTAATCAGCTCCCCTTGATCGTGTGACCTGTAGCAGACACCAGCCACAAGACTCCTTTCATTGGCTCAGTCTCTAATTCTTACCCATAAGCTNTTCTTTTCAATTTATAGAGAGGTATATCCTGAGGGCCCACGTCAAAGACCTTACAGAAGACCAGACCAACGACATTAACAACTGTTCTGCTATCCACTGATGTAGTCACTCCACAATAAAGGCCATTTGGTTGAATAGATAGGACTAGCTGCCTCCAATTATTTTAGTTAACAACTTATTATCACAATAAGTAGTTAAGCACTTGTTAAGCACTTTTTAATCACCTAGTAACAGTTCAATCAATTAGCTAAGCACTTGCAAATAACTCAATCACCTATTGATTAATTCATTTGAATCACGTAAGGTTCAAACTGCAAGAGTTACATACCACACCTGTTACCTTAACCACAAGACACTGATATATGTATTTGTTAGGCTACCTTAGCTATTACCTTAGTAGTTACCTTACCTTACATAATCACCACAGATCAGACTGCCTCCACTGATTAGCTCATTTGCCCCTCATGACAACCAGTTCCATCCCCTCTGGTAGGGCTTATTACACGGCTTAATGAAGTCATCCTCAACACACTCCAGGAGTCTCCTGAACTGCCTGCAGCTTGCCCTGTTACTTTTCCAGCGGGCATTGGGGTGGAACCAGTACCTTGGCAGGATGATATCCTGAGAGTGCAGTGCCTCCTGTAGCTACAGCAAGGAAGCTTCAGTAATCAGCTCCCCTTGATCGTGTGACCTGTAGCAGACACCAGCCACAAGACTCCTTTCATTGGCTCAGTCTCTAATTCTTACCCATAAGCTTTCAACATGCTTGTGGCTGTTCTTCAGAGATAGCTCTTGACACTATCAATTTCTTGATGTAGAAGGCAACCTCTTCACTCCTTCTTGCATATCCCTGCTGAACTGCCTGTAGCCATCAATAGCCACACTCCAGTCATGGTAGTCATCCCATCAAGTTTCAGTAACGACAACTTTCTTCAAGGTATATTACAAAACTAGACTAACAAACCACAGCTTCAAATAGAAAAACTCAGTACAATCAAAATGCTGTTTGCTGATTTTCACTTTTCAAAATTTATTTGGAATCAATATTTTTAAGTTTCATTTTGGCCTGATAATTGCCAAATTGCCAAGTGAAGAATGAAATAGAGCCACAAGACCTTAATTTCCTTTTTGGTCCGTACTTGTCAACACCCCTCCTTGCTCTACATTTATCTAACACTCTTTCTCTATTTCAACACAGCTAAACTATTTGTCCTCATCTTTGAGGCTCCTCATGGACAATCACAGCTCTAAGCCTCCTGTGTTCACGAGTAAGCTTGTATCACCAAATGGCTCACACTGTCTTCTCAGGTTTTAAATGTTTCGGGTTTTTTCCTTGTCTTTTAATGTTCTTTTTACTTGATCAGAATTCACTGAAAACATTTGTGGAGGTGACAAACCATTGACATTGAGATTCCTTCTTCAGATTCACTAGAAAGAAAATCAAAGGATTAAATAATTATTTGTCGCTGTTTTTGCATTGATATTGCTGGCTATCAATCTAATATTACTTCATTGCCATTTTTTACCCCTCATCTGTCTGTATTCATACACAATTTTGATATGTATGTATTTGTAGGCCTGTGATCTTTTCTTTTGTCTCAGCTCTACCTACACCAAGCAAAATTTGTAGAGGAAAGGCAGAATAATAATAAAAAATCTCTAACTATAATCCAGCAGCTCTGCACTTACTGCACAGAATATTTTGAAGAATCAGACACATTGCTCAATGAATCCATCATGTTGATACTTTTTCCATTAATTTCTTTGGGATTTTTCTCTGATCCATTAAAAAGAATTTATTATAACTAATTGTTAATAATATGTGTTTAATTCTTTATTTTTGCATATTGGACATTACAAACTAATTGTGGCATTAAGGCTAAAATTTTGTAATAGAATGATTTTAAAGGACTATCTTCTAAACTATGAGACTGTGCAGCCAGGGACACAAATTATATTCTAGTCCACATTGCTTCGTAAAATAGATGTCATTTAGGAGAAGCCCTTAAAAAGAGATTTCTTAATTGGAAAAACATCCTTTCCAGTCACAAGTGGCTGAGCTGAAGTGTGTCCTCAGAATATCAATATGAGCTGAAGCTATTAAAATGTCATGGTTAATCTTTTTAAAAAGCCTAATTAAATTAGAAAATAATAATTAGAGTATTATTATTATTATCCGTAAGAAATGCCTATCTCAGATGAACTTCTTGTATACTCTCAATTTCAATAGATAACACTCTACCAGAAAAGATTCGGCATATGAACAATGAGATCGAGTTTGCAAACACTGTGATTGACTTGCAGTTTTTGCTATTGGAGGTAATTGCTGGACCATGCTGGAGAGCAGGGACAATTTACTTTCTGATCATACCTAGTAAAATGTTTTGCACGTGTCAGCAGCTCTTAAGCATAGTACAAAAAAAAAATCATCAGATCAATCAATGTTCTTATATGCAATATAGTTTCCTTGCTTTTCTTGAAATCAATGAGAAGCGAGACCTTGTGAACTGAAGGAAAAAAGCAGCATGGCACCCTACAGGGTACTTCTTCATTTAAACCTGCATGAGTTATAGCCTCATTCTAGCTAGCATTTTACAGGCACATTTTCATCCAGGTGAATTTTGCAGGCACATTTTCATCCATGTTATGGCTGGAGATATGGTTCCATTTACTGCAGGGGCTGCTGGAATAAAAACAGTCATATTACATGGAACTAGATCACCTGAGGGAAATTGTGGGTCTAAGATATAACTATGGTGATAACCTAACCTGACAAGTATTTGAAGATGTAACATCTTGGAAAGATTGCTTAACAGCTTCCATACTTAAAAATGAATGTCCCCAGAAATCTCACTGGATGTGAGACTGGAGAGTCACTCTTTAGGAAAATCAACATAGGAGTGTCGCTATAGAACACTTAGGACCAATGATTTTTAAAAGACATTTCTAAGACATATAAGGACAGTTCTACTGTTTGCTAGCTAGGGCAAGTGAGATCACTAAAGCCTGTCTGTATTTGATGATGTCAGCCTACAGCTGTATATTATTAACTTGAAAAATATCCTTTGCCCACATTCAGGTTGTTTGTCATTGGATTGATCCTTGTTTATGGAGTTATCCTGACTGGATGACACCCATATAATCACAGTGGGCAGCTAGAAGTGTCTCTTTCAGTAAAAACCATCTCCTGACAGAGGACACAAACTTTGTTGTGTACTTTTGTATTCAGCCTTTGTGAGAGAAAAGACATGGTAAAATATGTCACACTCAATCTTTTTCCCTCAGGAACTCAATTTCTTATTTCAAATGTTTCATGAGATTTCACCAGGAATGAAGTCATCGGAGGAACCAACACATTTACACTTCAGAGATCTGGATCCTGCTATAAAACTCTGTGAAAATAGCTGCACCAGCTGTGCTGTGGAGTTCAGTGCCACACATCATATTACAAAGCAAAGGAAAGGCATGGGCTGGGCATTTATAAGCTAAATATGGCTAATAGTTTCTCTCTGCCAGAATATCACTGATCTCACTTCACGGAACACAGCTAGTATAGGAATTTCTTCATTTAATTTCTCTATACTATGAAATCCTGTGGGCACTACCTGCTTAAGTCAACCAGCTCCTTCCTGGGTTACTCTACACTTGCTGTCCTTTTTTCACTTCAGTAGGCTTCACATAACTATAAAAGGCTGGCACTAGATAGGTTAAAAATAAAATGCAATCAGATCTTTATACTTCTGCATAGACACATCGTGCATCTTGCCCTCAGGTGCAGAAAACTTAAAAAAAAAAAAAAAAAAAGACTGATGAAAATGATACCCTAACTTACAGCTCTGAGAGTGCACTCAGCCTTCCCTAAACCTGATATTTCAAGAAATAAAAGGCTCAATCAGGCTATGGAGACATATGGAGACATATCAGAAATTAGAGTTCTTTTAAGGTGTGATTGCTTACTCATCTATATAACAATTGCTACAAAATGCAACTAATTTTGCAGCTCTCTTTATACTGATTTGTAAGTATTATGTGAAGGAAATCAGAGCAAAAAAGAGGCCTTTAATTCTATTCTGAACTTGTACAGCAAAGCAATGCACTTAGGACTGCCATGCTGGCTGCTATTTCCTTCTATTTCTATACCACTTGGGAAGACCCTGAATGGTAGCACTGCCTCTCTCTCTAGTTCACCTCCTGCCTTTTTTTAGAGGTCACTTCTACAGCTTGATGGCCATCTACATATGGCATGGTTTTGCCCAGACAGCAATGAAGCAGAAGTATCTTGCTCAGTGCCCCTCATCCAGCCTCACCCTCGTTAGGATGGCAGAGGCCCCAGCAAGATGGGAGGAAATAAGATAACCAAAGTTGTTGTGGTTTAAGTGTGGATTAAAACAAGGGCAGGGAGGGCTCACTGACAATTACGATTCCAGGCAAAACAGACTCCAGCACTCAACTTAGAGAGGAAAGTAGGAAAGTTTATTCTACTACTTAAAAGAAACAGAACAGAACAAAAAGCAAAAAGGGAGTAGGATGATGAGAAAACTACAACCAGCACTTTAAGATCACCCTCCCCCATCCCTCCTTTCTTCGCAAGCCCAGCTCACTGCTCCCAATATCTCTACCTCCTCCCCCCACAACGGCTCAGGGGGGCAGGGAATGGGGGATGTGGTCAGTCTCTCACAGATGGGCTCTGCCGCTTCTGTCTTCTCAGATGAGGACGACTCCTGGCATTCTTCTCCTGCTCCAATACGGGGTTCCTCCCATAGGACACAGTCCTTAACAAACTTCTCTGGTGTGGGTTGTTCCTAGCAACTGTGGCTTCTGCCAGTACAGGGTCCCTCTCTCAGAACAAGGCCTCTTCTGGGCATAATTTTAATTAGCTTCTTTGGTGTGGATTCTTCCCCACAGCTACAGCTTCTGTGAATATGGGATCCCTCACATAGGACACGTACTCCTCCAGCACACCTCCTCCTCTCCTCCTCACTGACCTTGGAGACCGCATGGTTGTTTCTCTTCCCTCTTCTTGCATCACCATCAAATGGAAAAGAAGAAGGGTAGAAGAAAAAAGGAACAGGAAGAACCTTCCTCTTCTGGCTTCTTCTTTAAAAGTGATGTGAGGTGTCTAATTGGCTCAGCCCCAGCAGTGGGTCTGGCTCAGAGCTGGGGAGAGTTGCAAACAACTTCTTACAGGTGCCATCTTTACAGCCCCTTCCCCCTTATCAGAAATGGCTGTCATGTCAAACCATGACAACATACAATCTGACCAGGTGTGCAAGCACTGTCCTCACCTCCCCTGTGCTCTGCCAGCAACTTGGCATGGGGAACAGTGTCAACAGGAGCCTCTGCAGCTAACCAGCCTGTGAGAATAGTAGTCTCTTCACCTCATCAAGCTGGGAAGAGCCAAGGTTTGACTAGTGAACCCAACTGGCAATTGAGTTGTTGTCAGGTATCTGAAGCAGCCCGCAACTAGAAGGTGCTCTGTGCTTTCTGCTTCACTGCTTTTTCCAGATTCTCCCTCCTTCCTCCTAAATGCTGCCAAGCACTTCAGATCACATTTGTTCCCATCATGTCTCATCCTCTGTCCTAAACTTCATTTTCTAATGGCATTTTCTAACATCCTGACTATTAAAAGTAGACTCTGGTTGCTGTCTCATCTAGTATTTTGCAGTTTTCCGTTGCCTTGACAGCAGTTGCTATATCTAACCCTTAGTCCAGTCTAGATGTAATCACTGAGTTGTATAAAATATTTGTATAAAACATAAGCATGTCAGACTCCTTCAAAATCACTGACCACCCTACACTAAAACAAAAGTGCAATTTCAGCTTCAAACATATAGCCTTTGCAACAGGATGTCTGTGCTAGGGTTGACTCAAGGGGAAGAGTAAGCTTAAAATGGAGCCAGGGAAAGGCAACTTTGAAAAGTGGGAAGAGAATGTGTGGACACGCCACACACCTTTAATGGCAGAGTAATGTCAGGAGCTGATCTTTCAGCCAGAAATTGTCAATGATTTCCTGACTGCTACTGGGTGCTGCATGTTGTGAAATAGTGGCTGCTGCTAGAGAAGGGGAGTTCTCACAACAGTGACCATCACTGTATCTCTGTGAAGATTTTTAGAAAAATTGCTTCTGTCTTCCCACAGTTCAGCTGTCATTGCTGGTTATCACACTCTCACAAATGTAGCCAGTCCTGCCAGACCCTGCCAGTCTCTGTTGGCTGTATGCTGGGATATGTGGTCTGACTGCTGAACAGTTCTTTCAAACAAGGACAAAGCTACACAAACTATAAGCTGACATAACAAAGTGATATGAAGTACACATCCATTCAAGATAGTTGAAGTGTTGCTTAGAGCAGATAAATGAATTGATGCCTCTTCACTGTGAAAGAACAGCCTGAGAGGAGCAACAATTTCTCATTGGTTTAAAAATCTTCTCTAAGCAGTGATGTTTTGAACAACACAGCACCACAGTAACTGCCACATAGTGTGGTCATATCTAGATGAGTTTTATAGCAGGTAGTTCAGGTTCTTGTAGCAGAGAAGGTTCAGGTTCTTGAAGGAGTTCTTGTAGCAGAGATATCCTCAGCAAAGAATATAAAACTCATCTAAGAAATCGGAGAGTACCTGGATGATTAGCAAAACTGCTACCACACACTCATTAATTTAAAGTTGTCTTGGGTATGTTTATGTTATAAACTAGTCATAGAAGCAATTACAGACCTTTCATCAGCTGTATGAATCGTCCCAGTCTTGTGAGGTACGGATATATAACAGTTAAATCCTACATATCTGTCTTGCTAGATTACCAACAGATCAAAATTACAATTCCCCTAAACAGTTGTGTAATTTTATGCATGTTCATGCCTGTGCTAAACACTACAGAGTTCAATACAATATTATTAAGCATCAAGCTTTTACTCTTTGTAACAAAATAGGGCTTCTAGCATTCATAAACTGGCTCTGGACTGCTCAGCATTTGCCAACAGGGCACGAGTTTAGTAATATTTCCCTCTTGTCCTAAAACTTGACAACATCAGCACCCAAATTCTTTCTAGCTCTGCAGGAAATGTAGTCCCAAAGACTTTTTATCACATTCAATGCTAAAATGGGGATATGTCAACCTGCTGTTCTGTCCATGGCCCATTGCCTTAGGAATGTGAAGCTCTTTTACCAAATGTACCTATGAAAACTCACTCTTCTTCTTCCCTCACTTTATGAATTTCAACTTCTTCCTCTGCCATGCCTGTCTGGCATTGCAAAATGCATCTGCGGCTAGCAGAGTCCTTAGATCCTCCTATGGACTCTTCTGAGATTGCAGTCCTACCATATTCTGTATTTCTAGATTACACAGACTCCCTGAGGTTTGTAATATTTTTGAGACTGCCACATTATTTAGACATTGAATACAATGAAATTTATTCACTATACAATAATTTATCACCTCTTGTTCACTTCCAGCCCTTGTTGCAGACCATCTGTGGTATTAATACGACAGAAGACAGATTTAGTGGAACACTTACTAAGTCCTCCCCAGACAACTTGTGTCAGCATTAGCAGTTCTTGCGATCCCAGTTATGCATATGTTTAAACTCCTTTGTTCACCTCATGCCTCTGTGCTGCAGTTTCCTCTCCATCTGACAGTCTTTCCATAATGCTCTCAAGACTGTACTTTCATCTATCTTTAATGCAAAGCAGGTCATTGCCTGGAAAAGCCATGTAGGTCACTCAAACACATTGCACAACTGACTGTATATGGAAAAAGGATTCTGGCAAATTACTGGAGTAAAAACCATAGTTGTGAAACTACACTATACAGCCTTAAGCAAAAGGTTTAGCAACATGGCACTACTCAGAAATTTAAAAGCTATTTTTACTTGGAGATACTGTCCCTTTTGCTTCCGTGCTGGAGATAGCTGATGCTACTTAGTCATTATTTGTTTTTCTGTGGGGAGGGTTATATTACATAGTCCTTGGATCATGAGGATTTGGGTACTTGAACACTGCTCTGCATAAAATGCTGTTTACAGAAGTTCTGATATACACCCCCCACAGTTCATGAGCACCTCATGCAGATATTTAGTCAGTACACAGATTCAGACAGAAAACAAGCCTTTGAACAGGAAGCCTGTGACTATTGGCTATTTTTCTATTAGCAGAAGAGGATGAGATAAGCCAACTGCCAGGTGAACAGTCCTTTTTAAGGGGAGTTTATCGGACATGGAGAATACTACTACATGTGTCTTGTTATTGTCTGGCCATGAAAAATGCAGCTGTAGACAGTCTTCACAAGAACACAGAGATCCACTTCTTGGGAAGGAAATGTAAAACTGCAGTCAGTGGGTTTGAATAAGCAGCACAGACCTACAAAGAATCTGTGACTGCTGCTTCATTTTCACATTGGAAATCACTAGTATAACAGAAGCATAGAAGAGCCCAAGTCAAGGACTTAAAGGATTGTGGAATTAGTGATTAGTCATAACCTTATTACCACTAGCTTATTGACCATCAAAGGTCACAGTGAAAACAAGGGGACGTAGATTCACGCTCATGCATGGCAATAACATTTGCAATGAAAGGCTGTTTTTCCAACAGATCTATGGGAGGCATGTGGATTCTTTTGTTAAAAACATCCACATCAAAACAACCTTTTTACAAACCTATCCTTGAAAATATATGTATACCTGCTTTTTAGCATCAGTTTGGCTTTTTTCTACTTTCGAGTTATATGCAAGCTATTCTATCTCCTTGGTATGTGATTTCCCACTTCAAACCATTTTCAAAATTACCTAACATAACAAGCTCCAGGATAAGTGCTGGAACACAAGGTGTTATTGTTGCAGCTGAAGACTAATACATAATAATATATACAGGAACTGTACTGTCTCACACTGCATGGCCCTGGAAAATAGGATCTCCAAACAGAAATGGTAGCATAGCGCAGCTCAATATCTTATAACTTGCATTGTGATTCTAAGCGGGAAATCCCCAAAGGCCCTCTGAAAGAACATATATAATGATTTCAACACATAATTTATGGAAAAATCTATCCTCTTGAACACTGTGCTCTTGGAAGATACAGCTTTCAAAATCTGATTTGCCAATAAAACTCCTTTCTTTCATCAGTAGCCATCAGAGAATCCCAGCCATTGCCTTC
The DNA here is from genome assembly GCA_013401255.1 of Urocolius indicus. NCBI lineage: Eukaryota > Metazoa > Chordata > Aves > Coliiformes > Coliidae > Urocolius > Urocolius indicus. The sequence goes on from WBNH01005075.1 coordinate 70,990, forward strand.
AATTTATTCATGACAGTAATGGAGAAGGAAAACTGTACTATGGAGTAACCTCTGCTCCACAGGATCAGTTAGGGAAATCCATTCAAGGGACAGAAAGGAGGGAAAAAAAGAGAAGGCAGGCAGGAAAGCAGGGGAAGGGAAGGGAATTGAAAAGAATATAGATAAGATAAATATTACTTACACTTGAAAATTTGCTAAATAGGATAATCATTGCTTGAAAGTTGAAGATGGACTGGTAGCAATGAACAGGCAGGTAGAAGCATCTTTGAGTGTCACTAAATTAAGAACAGTGCTAAAGTATGGTTTTAATGTAATCTTGCTCATACAGAGACTCATCTGATGAGATCAAACAGAATGCTGTAACACTGGCAGATGGTCATACAATGCCCTCTCTTCCTCCTTACCAAGCACTGATGAGCTCATCACCAAAATATTATACCGTCCACTGACATCTTTCTCATTTGTGCCAATGTACTTCCCTCATAGTCTTACAGAATGCAAATTTTGCACATTAACTTCATACATTGAAGGAAACTGTCAATAGCAGTAGTATTTGAAGGCTTCTTTACTTGCTTGCAAAGATACAAAAGTCGCTAGTCACATCCACAGCAATAATCCACAGGCAAGCAACAGGATAATGAAAACTGAGACATCATGACAAGTTTAAGACACTCCATTTATTTTTATGAGTAAAAGTCATTGAGCATAGAAATGCACATAGATTTTAGCATTTTCTCAGGATCACAAACATCACTCTGTGTGGTGTTGTTCTCTGCACTGCTCAGCCCCACAGCCCGTGAACTGCTTTTCTCCTGCAGCAGGTCAAGGGATGCATAGCTGAATGTTTTGGCTAGACGAAAAAGCCTAAAACACACACATTCCCATGAAGACAGAGACTGCTGGAAAACATGGTAAAGAACCAATTCCTGAGTTCTATTGGCAGCTCATTATGATGTTTGCAATTAAAATAGTGAAATCATTCTGATTGTGTAACTGGTGTCCTTTCCTTCAGCTTTCTTTACAGTTACATACCTATTACCTCTTTTTCATCCACCAAATGCAGCACAAGGTAACCTATGATCTCTGGAGGATTTCCACAGAAAATGTTTCCTTCTTGCAGAGCAGGGCAAGGGCAGACATTCAGCTCTAACTAGTGCACAGAAACCACTCTGCCAATCCTGCAGTTTGTCTGCCATGTTGTTCAGGAAAGTAGGATGTGGGTAGGATGTGTGCAGAGGAAAGAGGACAAAGAACATCCGAGGTGTAAAGAGGTAGAGAGACTTGCAGCAGGACACATGAGTGAATTTCTATTTTTAGAATAGATTAGGGTCTTACCCATATCTTACCTAGCCTTGGAATTTGTACAGTTCAGATGTACAGCAGTTTGATGGGTCAGGTTGTTCAGGCAGATGTGTCACTTTTCAGGAATGGAGTGCTGCAGAACAGATGTTTTTGTTGCAGAGTAGGAAGGTATCATGTGAGCCACAAAATGCTAACATTGGTATGGGTTATCTCTCAGAATAAACAAGGAATAAATTGCAGGCAGAAGCAGAAATACCTGTCGGTTTGAGACAGCTCATCTGGTCACTGGAACGAGCTTTCTGTACTAACATCAATGGGAGAAGCTTGTCAGATGTTCTGCTCATGAAGTGGGAGGTGGCATTCTGCTCTAAGGGCAACTTCAAAAGGAGCAAAAACGTCATTTTTTTTGTTTTCTTTCAGTAAAAGAAACTGGTTAGAACAGAAAAAAAGATCTGAGTTTTCTGCTGGGGAAAGAGCAATAACAACGAAATGATTCTTAGAAGAAAGAAAATCTTGTTGGGAAAATCATGTTTCTCTATTTGTCAAAATGTGGTTGTCTAGCTCTGAGAGCAGGAGGCATCCAAACAGAGTGGTATGGGGAGTTGTAGAGAAAGCACGGGGGTTCCTTCTGAAATAAACTCCACAGTCTGCCTGAAACTCAGCACTAGCTCTTTCTTGGCTGATTTTGCTTTAATGCATAAAAACATCTGTTGAATATCACCTAACAGACATATGCCTCTTTTAAGACAAACAAACAAGGAAAAGTCTTTAGCCAATATCCTGTTCCAACCCCTGGCAGTCTCTAAGTCAGTACTAGTCAAGTTGTGAGTCATGGACCAGCACACTACAAACACATATTCCCATGCAGCAGGCATGTCACTGTGCCTACTGGCAGGTGTAGTCAGTGCCCATCTCTCTCCCGGAATTTGTGGAATTCATTTGGGTTCACTCACCACTGAACATTCAAAAGCAGCCTCCAATTTTCCACCAGAAACTAAAACTAGTGGACAAAGGTTTTTTCCTATATTGAAGACAACTAAAAGCACTCTTGCATTCTGTTCTAGAAAGGTGAAATTATGCAGACCTGTACAAAAGATAACAACCTTGCTGGCTTGTCACTTTTGTATGTAAAACAGCATGATACCAACATTGTGGAAAAGGAATATTATAAATTAGTTCCATATAGGCCCTTATGTTCTGTTTACCTTCAAGAAGTGTTGAATCAAGCAATAATGTCACTCATATTTGTTTGCTCCCTTTCCCCCTAGAGCCACTTAGCCCTTGTTGCAAACCACAGAATAACATATAGCATCTATTCAAAATAAATACCAATAAATTCTTCATTTTTTTTATAACCGAATAAAAAAGGTAGTAAACCAATCATCTTGTTGGTAAACAATACATGTTTCCCATTGTTTTCTGCAAGAATAAATCTAAAATTATCACTAAGTAACATTTTTAATTAAAAAAAATCCCTTTGGTACCTTCATCTCTGATTCTGAAGAAAACATAAAATTGTTATTCTGTTTATTTTAGCACATTATGGGTATAGATAAAAGTTATAACATAAATGTATTTGTTGATGCCATGACAGGAGGTAAAGAATCATTTCATATTAACGATTTACCTTTCATCTGACAGTCACAGTTTCCGTGGTGCAGATGTCTTTATTCTCTTTTCTTTGTGTGTGTATCTGTGTGTGTGTGAAATTTCATTTCTTAAAATAACAGCCTTCTTTTTGAGATGACTGTGTTATTATTACCCTGGTAATCTCACTTTGAGATTTCTCACTATTCATTTGAACACCAATTCCAATCTGCCTTTTGATATTCTTATTCTCCACTGTTCAAACAGGCTTCTGATTGCCATGGCTCATCACTGAGGGGGCTAATGCTGAAGACAAAACCAGCTGACATCCCACAATATCATTCAGCAAACCACACACTCCTCTCTAGCAACAGCTACTGTCAAGAAGGTTAGGAAGCGGTCACAACACCTTACAGTTAGACTCGTCTAACCATTATCTGCATTCTATATTTAATCTGTACTTTGTATGAAAACATGTTAGTTTTGACATATAAAAGCAAGCTGTATATCTTTCCAGCTCTTAGGACACTGTGCGTTGAGTACTGTTTGGAAGCAGAAGAGAATGACTTTTTGCTTCCCTATTTATAGCTGCTGGTTGGTGCCTTTATAGCACAAAGTGTTCTTCTCCAAACATGATTTACTTTTTCTACTTCAACAGCTGATTATATATTTCATAGCTGTACTTTTGATTTAATGGTTCCCTTGTGATTTGTCATAATAAGAGGAACTGTAGTTTCACAATCAACCTTCAATGAGCCTATAGGAGTGCTACTCAAAAACATTTTTTCTATTTTATTCTTGCCTATCGTCAAAAACTTTATTGATAACAACATATACTCAGGAGCTCCTTTGTAGTTTTTAAGGAAATTTTGATTACATTGTGGAAGTGCTGCATACTGCAAACATAATATGCTTTCTGTTCCCTCCTTTAACCACATAGGAAAGAAAGAGAAAGTAATCCAGCACATATTTAAGCAATATGAGCTTCCTTATGTCGTACTTTTGTCCCAGTTAGGATTAGGATTATATACAAAGAGATGATGCAGTTTACACAAAGAGCTTCCATGCTAGTACTGCACTACTACAGCTCTCTTCACCCTTTTCTGTCTTGCTTTAATTCCCTCTGCCTTTAAAACTCCTTCAGGCACTTTCAACAGCATGTGAAAGGTCACTCACAGTAAAAACAAGCAATAAATTTATCTCAATTGCCACATTTCTTGATCTCTTTATCTATGTCAAGGTAACAAAGCAGTGAGGTGAGAACTCGTTGGAGGCTGCAGCATGCATAGGCTTTTGGGAAGTGCCTGGGAGCAACTGAGCCATCCAGATGCCACACGGTGGAGTGAGTTGACACTAGCAGGACTGCTCATCGCAGTATTTTCTCACACTGTGCTTGAAGATGTCATGAACATGCAGTTGGAATCATTAGGTGTACAGACGTGCCTCTGTAGCTCTTTTCATCTTTCAAGTACTTTAGAAACACTCATTTATGACACCTCAACTTATTATTCTGGAGTATCCTTGTCTGAGTCAAATTAGATAAACCATTAGACATCAGAACAAAGGGAAGAACCTGTTACAGAGCACTTCAGCAATAAAATTGGTTGCAGTGTAGGCTGTTTCTGGGTTTAGAATTTGCTTGTCTGTTTTACCTGACATAAAATGTTTGAAACTCTTTCCTTCCACTTTTATGATGCTGCACTTACAGTGTTTTTCTAGGGCATTAGGACACTACTCCTTGTCCATATCACAGAGCTCAAATTTGCAAGCTTTCTCTGCCATGGGAGTTCGTTCCACATTCAGAGTGTCACCCTTCACTCTATGCTTATGAGCAGCACTGGCCTACAGAGATAACCAGCACAGCGTGTAGCACAAGAAGGACAAAAGCGGTCAGACAGAAGCCAAAGAGATCTTGTGCTCTTAGCATGTCTACTGCTAAGACAGTTTCACATCAGTCCTTACACAGATCGTTTTGCAGTACAGCTCAACCCTAACCAGCAAATGAATACAAAGAAAAAATAACAGCCACAGCAACAAAAACAATAGAAAGAAAAATAAAATGGGATATATACAGAAAAATGGAGGATGCCTATACCCCTTACAGGGAGGAACTCAAGGAAATGTTTTTTCCACCCCTTTCTTTCAATTACAGGGTTTCAATTTAAAAGGCATTTTTGTGAATTTATCATACACATTTGTTATGTAAAATCCTCGATGCTCTCCCAAGACAGGCAGCAGATGGAAGGGTGTCACAACTCAGGTCACTTGATTGGGGGCAGAGCTTTTCTTCCCTGCTTACCTGAAGACTATCATTAATACCTACTAGCACTGAACAAATATTAACAAATCAGATGAGGATTTCTGAGATGGCTGGAAAATGAAGAACAATGCAAATAAGCAGCAGGGGAGGTGGAAAATGCATGCAAATCAACCTATACTTTCTGGTCCATAAGTCCCAAGCCTCATTACCTTTGAAACTTTTGCTTGTGCTTAAGCAGCACTCAAGCTTCTTTTTCAAACATGGAAGTAGGGTCTGCCATCCACAATTTAATGAGCCTCAAGGAGATCAAAAGAACTAAGTGAGAGAGGTTCCAGTTGTCAACTTAAAATAAATCACTTTTGTATTTGGTTATTTATAATTCTTCATCTTCTTTATCTTGTAATTATTTTTCTTCCTGTTTTATAGATGTATTTTTGATGAATGTCTAGGAAAGGACAGCATTGCTGGTTGTTTGAGAGAAGGAGAAAATCACTAATGTGTCTTTTATGATCAAAGTAGTATAAAGTAGTGTTTTTCTCATAACGCTTCTTTTCCTTAATATGTTCTGCAAAACCAGATATATTAAACCTTAAAACATTCTCCTGAGGTACATAAGAAAAGATCTTCATTTTCCATGTGGAAATATCTGTGCCAGAGAGAATTTAGTGCTCTATGAATGAGAAGACTGAACCAAAGATCAAAATTAACAACAGTTTGTGTGAGTAGGGAAGTACTGGCAAGCTAAACCATCACAGCAATGAGAGGCTTATTATTCCTTATCAGTGAAAATGGCAATTCTAAAATCTGGGGTGCTAGAGCAGATAACTTGAGCAGATAGTTTCAGTATACTTTCTGTTCATGCATAATGAAGCAATCTAGGCAAAAATGCTACTTTTACTCTGCAGAGCTTGTGCTCTGGTATCCACATTGTGATTTCCTTCTCCAGCAGACACTTCCATCCTGCCTTTGGTGCCAAATATTTTACAAAAGAAATACAAATATCTCCAGGATTTTTCCCAGGAGGTCCTCAGTACTGCCAGTTTAAGGAAGTTTTGCTTTACAAAGCTACACTGGGGGCCATGGGTCAGAGTCCAACATCAGTAGCTCCAGCACAGACTCTTGTTGCTTGAGGCACTTTGCAGGTGCAAGAGACAAAGGTAGCCACATATCCTGTGGCTGTATCTGTGCTGTGGCAGAGAACAATTATTAGTCCTGGGTGTGTATGATTACATCCTGACATTTCATTCTTCCTTTCTGAAGAAAGATAAGACACTGAGGCAGAAAAGGGAACAGAGTTTGCTTTAAGAAATTGCTGGAAGACCTCTGATCCATCTCTTAAAATCAGCTCAGCTGCTGCATTCAAAACCTCCCTCCTCTCTGTGCCTTCCTGCACGCCCAAAGGAAAAGACAGCTCAAAGTGAGACGGAAACCACATTTAGAAAAAAAAAAAAGTTTCACATGATGCTTGCTCCACGAATTAGAGCTGGACAAATCTGAGGCTGAAGCTACATTGCCAGCCTCAATTCTAACGCTTGCGTATAGACTGGATGTGCACGTACAAAAGTATTCCAAAAGCAAGTACTGTTGGGGCAGCTTTTACTGTCTACATGAAAGGATGATGATAGCTCCCCTGAGTGCAATCTCACTGAACACAAGCAGCAGGAAAATCATGTGTGAAATAGCACCATTATTCTAACCCTGAGACCGGAGTAGCTCCTCTCAAGTGCAAACATGTACAATTTCATGCCTTCTACAGACCAAGATTATTTCTCCCACGTTTTATGTAAAAATAAGCTATGTCTATTAACATTAGAAAGCTAAGTGTATGGCTTGGAAGCCAGAGGTTTTTCCAAAACAAATGGAAATGTTGCTGAAAGCTGAAATAACCTTACATCCCGGTCACTGCAAAAAGCCATGGTTATAAGCCGTCTGGTATCTATCTTTGAAACACGCGTGCCGTTACCGCGTTAACGTTACACCGCGGGAGAACAGTGCTGATAATCCCTGGCATTTAGTGACATCTAGTGGTACGTTCTTCAACAGGAAAAGCTAGTTCCATCTTAATTTATGTGTTGCTCGTTAGGAATAGCTCCTCTGAACGCTCCGTGGCAGATTTCCTTCCTACTTTCCTCCACATTCTGAACCTCAAGGAAGCTGAGGGAGTCTACAAGGGCTGCCAGGAAATGCTACAAATGAAACAACAGTTTCACAAAATAAAAGAATGAGAAGAAAATGGTTGCTCTGTTCATAGGTCAGACCTCCTCAGATATCTGGATCAGCATCCTCAGAAATCACTGTTCAGAGAAATACAGCACACTTTGGCTGTAAAACAGCAGATAATTATCATGTGTCTTTAGGAATGCTTAACAGGCTGCTTTATGGGGTTATAGTGGTTCTCAGAAAATTTTAATACACTTCTGGTATCTTTCACTTATACTAGTCTTTTCTACGCTGTTTGCCACACATGATTTCCCACACTGACATCAGTCAACTAAGTGTCTGGCATACAGTTAATGTTTAACTCATGCTAAAAATAAGGATTCTGTGCCTCAATGAAGATAATTTTTCAGCGAGTGTTACTGTAAGTATAAATTATTATTATTTAATTGTTCATATGAAACACAAGGAAAAACTTTATTCCTGTGAGGGTGAGGGAGCCCTGGCACAGGCTGCCCAGGGAGATTGTGGAGACTCCTTCTCTGAAGGTTTCCAAATCCGCCTGGACACGTTCTTGTGTGACCTTCTAACTCCTACCATTCTATGATTCTATGATGACTAAATCCAGGCCACTCCTGAGGAGGAGGAAGTTGGATAGGATACAGGACATGCATAGTTTGGCTGGGCAAAGAGCCTGTGCTTTGGCACTCTTAGGATGAGGAATCCTATCTGGTTCATAATCCCAATATACAACACAGGCTGACAAAAAAGTGTCTGTGAAGAGGCAGTTGTAGGCCTTTTCCAGCACTTAGTGGAGGAAATTTGTAGGGTTTGCCTTGTCTGTGCTATGCCCTCATCCTCCAGTAGCTTTGTGAGCTGGGACATATGGGTAGAGGAGCTCCACTCCTATTGCACCAGCAATAGGGCACCTGCTTTTGAGTGTGAAATACATAAAGTCCTACACAGGATGAATTCTTGCAGGCTTTAGTATCAGAGACTGTTTTTTCAAGCATGGGCTTCTGCAGTGTCATGAAGACCTTAATTTGAAAGCTGTAGAAGTTATTTTTCACAGCAATAAGTCACTCGAGGCTGTGACTGTACAGTTGTCTACCTAAGGAACTTCTGCCTGGGGTCAGGAAGCCAGAGTTGAAACTATTAGCATAATTTCATGTTTTGTTGTGGTGAAATCGAAAAATTGGTTTGACCACAGAACTCCAAGTTCAGGTTTGATAGCTTTATTAATCTCTATAGTGGCTGTATGTTTTTGCTGTTACAACAATTCAGTATAAATTGGGTCATAATAGCCTTTATGAGAAGCTCAATTATGTCAATTGCTACATTATTGTTATACAATATAAACCACAAGTAGACTTTGATATAGAAATGGATGAGGAATTTTGTACACACTTTTTCTCTGAAAAATGTTAACACATAAAAATGTTTTGTCTAACTTTATCAGCTTTGCCTAACCTTCTTTTAGAAGGAAGTGAAGAAAGGCAAGAGGACAAAAGAGCATCTGAAAGCTGATGAAGGCATTCATGGGTTCTGTGTGACTTGCTCTCTAGTCCAAACCACAAGTCATTCCAGCTCTTGGCTGTCACTTTTCAGAGTGCTGGGACCATAAAGCTCCTCTGGGCTAAAGCAATCTCTCATTTTTTTCAAAATAACTTGCCAGTGCTCTTTGTTTTGTACTGGTTATAAAAAAACCACAAAAACAAAAACCCAAAAAACAAACCAGGAATATTTCTGTGAATATAAATAATTTGTAAATTATGTTTTCATTTAAGGAAGTAGTTTTAGAAAAGTCTAAATCTTTGTTCTATTCAATTTCACTTAATGGTTTTCTAGTAGATGTTATGGAAAAAGCTTAACATATTTTTTTCTATGAAAATAATAACTCTTATCAAGTAGCAAGTCAACTTACACGGTCTGTCCAGATCAACATCATTATGTGGATGCAAACAAAACTTTAACAGATAAAACAATTTCAGATCAGAACAAAGTGTTTAGGCTATAACTTAGCAGTTCAGAGCACTGTTGGTTCTTATAACTGCTGCTGCTGTGAATTATGGCCTGTTACATGCAAAGCAAGTAAAGTACCTTTATTTCCTAGAAGCAGTTAAAATCATGCAACTTCTTCATGCAGTACACTCTGATAAGGAATTCTCAAACAATAGTTTTCTGGGATTTGTCAGTAACTGAGAAATGACTCTGTAGATTTTGCCCTTTTGTCATGGATTCATAACACAGAGGAAAACTTTATTGATATGATTTGCACATTTGAAGCTACAGTGAATTTCAGCTCTTGCAGACTGTACCTCTACTTTCACCAAAGCAACATTAGTTCCATCAATCTCCCTAAAGCCCCTGAAGAGATATTTCAACACAAGCATCAGAATCTCCTTCCACTTTAAGTTTTGCTCTTTAAAGCATGGAAGGTGACCTGAAAGAACATATTTCTGAGTCTGACTTTTGTCTTTCAATCTCTGAAGATAAACTTCCGTAAGGTGATCAGATTAACCAGTACAGGATGCACATTAATGGCTTCTGTCCTGCATTATATTTTCACTTTTAAAATTACTTTTAATGAAAAAACTCTTTCCCTTAAATAAGTTGTAAGAAAGTAATGTAAAGAAATGTGACCTTTCTTGGATTTTACCCTCTATTAACTGCTTCTTTTCTTTTCTGCTAAGCTTATCTAGTACCATGTGTGAGAACTTGATGTACAAAGATGTACAAAGCCTACACAACACTACTCAGAAACTTATCAAAGTTTCAGATCTGTGATGTATATGTTATTTTTTTTCTTACTCTTCATGATTCAGAACTTCAGTTAAGAAAAAGGGTATTACTGGATTTGTGTCACCATGAGGCACTGTCAAGTTCAAACAGCCCTCATAAAATTCCTAGTCAAGTTTTGTATGGAAAAAAATCCATGAAGGAGGAGAAAAAAAGGAACAGACCTTCTACTTTCCATCTAAGATCACTGCAGAGGAGTTAACAGCCACATAATTATCTGACCTTTGGCCTGTCCGCAACAGCCACAGCTCCACAACAAACCCATCTGCAGTGCTCAAAGCATGGCTTTTTAGACCCAGATGGCAATTCTACATCCCATTCACTGTGGCTTGCACAGAACCATGGACCTTGCTTGACTCATGTTTAATGTTAATGCTAGTGATTTCCTAGTCAGTGGAAAATTCTAGGTACTTCAATGACTGGCAAATTGGGAGGGACTGAGAAAAAGAGTGAATGGAGAGACACCAAGAGCTGGTGTGAAATACTGGACATAAGTTATATTTTGTACTTCACTACCTATCCATGCTTACTGATTAAGAGATACCATTAAAGACAATTACACCTATAAAAAAATCAATGAACTGAAAAAGCATCTTGTGATATGCATTTGAGATATCATTTGTAATATAGTATAACAAAATTAAGAAAATACAGACCTTCTTTATTGAGTTGTGCAACAAAATAATTGCACCAAATGGTGCTTTAAATTCTTTTTCTCATACAGAGAGTCTGCATTTGGAGAGAATATGACTCACCTTTGAGCTGTCATTAAACATGGAACTAAGGGGCTGTTGTCACAATGACTCCAAAGACAAGGGATTACCTGTGTCTTGAAAACACAGCAGTGTCTTGAAAGGTTGCATTCCACTATAATGAATACTAGAAAGGAAGAATGAAAAGTGATTTGTAGTATTGCTTTATAATTATGCCTTCAAATTATTCCAAAAGGGAAAACAACCTAGACATTCAGATGCTTTCTTGGAAGCAGTGTTGAGACATGTACAGTTCTGGAACAGATTTCTATATGGAGTAATGGTAACAAGAAAGCATCAAATTTCAGTTGGAGCCAGAGCAATTTACAAACAGACTGATTGTGAATGTCTTCAACAATACTGGAACTGATGACTCAGAAACTGCCTTGTTTCATTTAAGAGCTTGAGGCAGAAAGGTTAAATGAAATAAAAATTCTTCTCTGTTGCAGTGTTGTTCCTTCTTGTAAGAGAGAATTCTTTCCCTTTATTACATTTCCATGGAATTAGTTCTCCAGCTTCTTTTACTACTGAAGTGATGCTCACAGCAAGCTAAGTCAACAGCTTAGCCAGGCCACAGCTTTTCTCTTTCAGAAGCAAAATGAGTTAGTTTTCATAGACCATGTCTAGCTCTCCTCCACTCAGAGTCAGTGTGCCTCTCCCTCACAACAGCACAAGCTCCTGCATGCAGGATACTACAAAGTTGGTTACATTACCCATTGCTAAATGGTGGTCAGCAACTGTTTTTGCCAGCTATCAAGCACACTCCTCTCTTCATCCAGACCTTGTTTTTCTGAAAAACAGCATAGCATATAGAGATATCAGATTGCATTCACATCCTCTTACAACCACACAGCCAAAGCAAACCTCTCAAACAAATGTATCTCAAGTATGATCATCCCTTGACCTCAACCACTGCAAAGTATATTATTCCAGAGCAACAGCACTTACTTTGCCTGTGTGTTAGCCATACATCATAGAAAAATTGATCCTTTAATACTTGCACTATTTTACTGGGGACATATACCTCATGTCTGTGTGTTTAGACATCATATTTTATATCCATTTACCTCTAAGTATTCAGAAAGCATGGAAAGATGAAGTAAGAAACCCACAGGCATTCCATCTCACCATTCACTGTAGTTCTTTGCCAATAATCCAGTTTTGTCGGTTGAAAACTATGATTATGCATTTTCTCCTGTATGTAGTTCCACCTCATTTTGCAACAACATTTACTGTAACCTGGAAGATATTTCTCATATCTTTCTCAACTGAGCGCTGGAGTCTACATATTGACCAGATATGGCTATGTTGCCAGAAACCAGTGACTGGGCACGAAACTGAGCACTAAAACATTAATGTCAATTTGTTATGTGAGAAAACCCCATAAATATTAGTTCCAAACTTCCCCAATTTCAGGGTCGCTTGTATCCTCTTCAGTGCAGTTTTACCCTTTGGCATCTTTGGTATTGTCATTTCACTCTTAATATGATTCCTGTTTTCCTATCATGCTCCCTCCATGGCCTTCCTCTCCTTTTATGAAAAAAAAAAAAAAAAAAAGAGCTGGTAATCATGGTAATTATGCAAACTATCACTGTTTCCTCCAGACATTGTCACCTTATGTTCCCCATCTCATTGCTTTAAGGTTTTTGCTGAGAACTCATTATGTAAACCCACCATCATTTGACAGATCTAAATTCAGAGGTTTTGCCTCAGAAAACAGAAGAAAATCCTATGAAAACATTTAAAGTATATTTTTTTAGCTGGAGAGAGCTAAGTAGGTTTTGTATTCTTCAAAACAGAAGAAGGAAATTTGCTGAGACAGTTTGGTGTTACCAAACCAATAACTTTGCCAGAAATGTTTCTTTTTTATCAAAGATATTCCTTAAGATTTTCTTCAACAAGTTTCTTCTCCTTACAATCACATTGGTTTTTTATACACATTGGTCAAAGAGCAGGATCATGCCTGAACCATTTTGTTAAGGTTCCTTCTGTAACTGTGCAATACAGATGCATCATGCTGTTCTTGGCTTGCAAGTGGAAGTGCTCATGTTGCCATTTAGGCAATGCCCATGCAAACCCTCTTTTCTCCTCAAGTCTTTGCCAAACTTGCAAGCAAGCTAAAATTATGACCTCTTGGTGACATTCCACTCTCCAGCATCCAAGTCAGCCTCTCGGTGACAGGATGTCACAACATTTTCAGAAGAAAAAACCCCTGTCTGTTCAGACCCAGGGCATTGAATCACACTTCAAGTCAGGAACAAAAGCACGACCCTTTGTGGTCAGCAGGAGGAGACTTCACCCTGACAGCGCTCCTAGCCAAAGGGAGATAACATAAGGGGCAACAGCATCAACAGCCTAATCAAGGGATTTTCTTTTGTAAGACTTCATTAGCAGCAAAATCTCAGAGAAATACACTGTGCAGAGAGTGTTTAATGACGTAACTGGGAAAAGGGAGTATTTTTCATGGAATAATAGACTAAAAAAGGATGATTTTTTTAAAATCTAGCAAAACATAGACTGATAATCAGTGTGGGACATGGAAGGAACTATTTCAAGCAGGCGCAAAAACTTAGAAATACAATCCATCCAGGCACACATATAAAGCTAGAAGCTAGAAGAAAGTCTCACAAGGGACTGCTAAATTCAGGAACAGCCTCCAGTACAAACGATGAGGAGAAAACCACCCACTATTCTCAAGGCAGAAATAGTATAATTCACAACAGAAACTGTGAGAAGTTGTTACCCTTGATATCAGGGTAGAAACTTCAAGCAACCCCAACATCCCTGGTAGTTCAGTGTTCTTAGCAGTGAACCTAAGATGAAGGCTAAGAGTGAGTTCAAACATCCACATTGTGTTATAAAAAATGCAAGAAATTCTCAAGTTCATGAAGTTTATGGACAGATAGGCTTTTTCTCCAAAGAAGTCACAATCAGGTCTGCATGAGTAATATATTGGTGGTCAAACAAAAACCAAAGTTGCAAAAGTGTTCTGTTCAGATCTAAATTCTTAGCCAGGCACACAGGAAATCCAGGTTTCTCAACTGTCAGAAAGAAATATCCTAACTACTAGGATAGCTAGGTCTTTTGAGTAGGACAACTCTTTGGTCACTCTTGCTGTAATGGGATGTTCTAGGTTAACAGATAAAATGCTTAAATGGAATGTGACTCATTAGACATCAATTCTTGTACAAAAGATTTTTGTTCCATTTTTGTTGATATAAAGCATATATCTTCATTCAAACTATGCCATATTAGAATGTCTTAAAACATGGTGGTTAGTCCACATTAGGATGTCTTAAAGCACAGTGATTAGTCCCAAGTGCAAAGCCCTTATGCAACCAAAGTAAGTTTAATCGATCCTACCTGCTGAGCAATCATTTCAGTCACTGAGCTCTGGAAAACATAGGGCATAATAAAAATCATGACACTGTTAATCCAGTCTGGCAAATCTAGACACTGCCTAATTTTCTATTTCACACAAGAACGGCAGACAAAAAAATATTTACTCCAGTTTATCTATTGGGTAATAATAGGAGAAGGAAAAAGAAAGTGGGCAAGACTACTAAAGCCATAAGTGAGCATATATATAAACCCTGATGACTCAGTTAACCATAATCACTGTTTTTTAAATCACTTTGTTTCAAGGCAGGAATAATGTTTTAAAATATTTAAATTGAGGAATGGTGACAACTTGGCAGCCCAGATGTGCTGGGTAAAATTCTAGGAGAAAAATTACCACTGAGGAAAGCTGACTGTGAAAGCATTACACTAACAGCACAAATACATGCACTGTTACTCAAGTGGAAAGGGCAGGACAATATATAATAAATATATAATGTATTATATACCATGTATAATATACACAGAACAATATGTTTTGAAAGTTTACCTCTGCCTTGTACTAAGCAAGCTTCCTCATGCTACTTTCTTGAGCCTTCTCCAAAATTGCTTTCTACAATAGTTGTGTTTGGTAGAAAGTATATCTTTGTCCAGGAGCAATCCCCAGGGGGTGGGGGTGGGGGGGGGAAGAAAAACAAGAAGTCACTCAAATATTTATATCTCTTCCATTTTGATTCAAAGATTAAAAAAGCAGGCAATAAATAAACAATTTTAAAAGTAAACTTTTCCTACACTTCAAAAAGGCAAGTCTTACTCCCACAAGTGTGCATGGGGAGAGCACAAACAAGCTTTTGTCAAATTCTCTTGATTTCAACATGAGATTTCCCAAGATAACTCCCTGCAGCAGAAGCAAGACCATTGGGTAAGCCAATCAGAATGGCAAAGAAGGCAGCTTATTTTCTAGCTCAGCTGCTTGTGTATTAAAAGCACTACATTCTCTTTAATAAAGTCTTAATTTAACAGAGAAAGAATGATCCTTGATTCTTCTTTTGGCTGCACAAGACATAACGAACATAAATTTAAGCAGACTTCTACATTACGTTCCCAGAGCAGTCAGAGACTGCAACTTGGTAAAATAGTAAGATGTGGTCAAAAGTGACCTAGTAGAGGTAAAGATCTCATTTCCAGTTCTAGTCACAGTATTTAAGACTCTGTTTCTGCACACAGCTTAGCCAACATGTCATTTGCTGGACTCCTTTTTTCAAACCACTAGTCTGAGGTATCCCAGGGAGAGTATCTTCCCATTATTCTACAAACAAGCCTGAAGCACTAGCTGTGCTGCTTCAGTAAAGGGAAGTTGCCTGTCTCGTCTAATCATACTGTCTCAACTCTTACAAATATTCTAACTGACACACTAGGCAAAACTTTGCATCCACATTTAGGTAGACCTAGCATTACATCACTATCAGCAGTGACACCCCAGATCAACTCTAGTATAAGCAGAATTTACCTCACATTTGGCCTTTAATGAAATCAATTTTGTTTCCTTCATTTTTTTCTTCATAGGAATCTTCACTTAAACATATGAATTTCTGGTTCTTCTGCATTCTGTGTTGGCAATTTGGTTTATTCAGTGACATTTGTGTTTCATCTGTACTTGGATTTTTTTAAAACCTTCAGAGCAGATCCCTTACATAAACTTTTTTATGGTCTGCTCAGCAAAAGTGTTAGGGTGAAGACTGTGATTTTCATTAAGACAGCATAGAACTGTTTGAATGACAAGCTGCTCCACCATGTAATTTGAACTCTGAAAGGATGAAGGAGTGTGTGGTGGAGACTTCCCCTATCACAGCAAATTTCCCCTGGGGGTGTGGCTGAGCACAGAGTGGGGTGGGGTTTTTGGTTTGTTTTTTTTTTTTTTTAGCCAGAGATTGTATGTGAATTGCTCTTTGAATTCAGGTACTCATGTATTTCTCTGGGGAAAACAAAACAAAACAAAACAAAAAACTTTACCCAAAAAGGAAGCTACTGCAAAACCCCTGTGTAAGAATCTGTCAGATCTTTTACAGAGCTGTAGATCTGCTTATCAGAAGCAAAGTTATACGATATATAACTTGTGAAAATAGTGTAGTTCTGCTTTAGATCCATAGAGCAAAGATACAGGAGTTCAGTATGTACTATTAACACGCCAAAATTTATTTTAAATTTGCTACAGTATGGAATTTGTTACAAAATGCTGGAAACAGACCAAGTAGTCTATTGGAACAGAACTTTTCATGAGAGAAAGAGTGACCTGCCAAACAACCACACAAATTCAACCAGGAGACAATGAAGACCTCAGCTGTTTGCACTTCAGACAAGGTAAGACTTCAAATAGAAATATTCCTTTCAAATAGAATGTTCCTTTCCAGATACATCTCTGCAGTCTAAATTCTGCTTCAGCTGCCTGCTGGGTTCTCAGTGCACTTTAAAGAGGTTCCTGATCACACATGACCCAGACTGTCTTTTGGGACTATGAGTAAACAAAGTGTCAGACCCAGTCTGGTTCATTAGCATTCGTGGGCATAAGGATCACCTTCAAAAAGTGTATTGCCAAGCTCACAGCCTGGCCAGTGCTCCTGTGATGTGCAAGGCTAGAAAAGATGGAGCGCCACAGGTATGGATCGGGATGGGGAGCCTGGCAGCACGTTCCTTGCTGTGCCCACCTTTCTTCAGAGATTTTTTTCCTTTGAACTGTAAGAGTTAACATATAAAGTTAGGACAGGGAACAGAGAAGGATGCTCTGAGCTTTCTATTTGTTTACACGATGTAATTCAGCCTAGGTAGAACAGTTTGTATATTTCAAGATGGCATTCTGGGAACACCAAGGGTTTCCTGTGTCTTTTACTGCAAAACTTAGATAGGCAAGTGAAAAAGAAAAGCGTTCAGAGAAAACCACATCTGTAATGATGCCTAAACTGGGGTCTGAGAAACCATTTAGGTGATAAATGTAGAAAAGTTAGTTGTATCCTCCTCCTGAACAAAAAACACAGAAGATGGCATAATTTATTCTCATCCAAGTAACAGGGAAAAACTTAAGGCATCTGCAATTTCTATATACATCCATAATGGTAAAAGAGATGAAATATTAACAATTCAGAAACTATTTCTGTGCAAAATTTACTCTAAAAATAGTAATTCAGCTTCTGATATACATTAAAAGGTTACCATGGCAACTTGAAAGCAGAACTATAATTAAAATATGGGTTCTTATTCCTATGACAAATTCCAGTTTCAAGGTTCTATCTCCTCTGGTTAGATATTTATGCTATTTAAATTGGCACTATATTTTCTGTACTTGTTACAAGTGACCTTTTCATCCAAATGACAGTAACTTTCATACTGAGACCTGGAGTTCGAGCAAAGTTAATATGAACTTACCAGCATTATTCCGCTCCAGTATGGTCTGTCTTGATTTTGTGCACGTTGAAGCCTGTTCTTCTGTTGAGTTACTTACATGATTTTAATTTCAAACAGGTTATTTTAAATGTGATTATACTGGTCACGTCAAACCAATACATATAGTTGATCTAATTTTCACCTTCTCTCAATTTCTACACTAATGAGTCTCTAAATTTTCTGCTCCCATTGTCAAAATCTCTCTTATGTACAACTTGCATCTTCTCTATGTCAGTTTTTTTCTCATCAGTTAATACTGTCCTCTTGGCTGTTTTTTGTGGGAAGCATTGTCAAGGCTGATTTTTGGGTCACTTGGATAAGTGAGGTTTTGAACTTGGATGTACACACTGTGTTCACCATCTTTCAGCATTTCAGACCTTACTCCCAAGGCCAAGTGATTTCATCAATAGGAAAACCCCTGTAACGCTCAGTAGAATTCGTTGTTCACTTTTATTTCATGACTGTACCCTTCAGAACATCTGATAAGATAGAGCTGGTGCGTTAGTCATCCACTCCTACTGTAGAGCAGGCTCAGAAGCATGCCCGTAACACTCTCTTTAAGAAAGTGATTCATTTTAAACAAATACCTTTTTTTGCTATTCAGTACTCAACCTGAGATATTCTGTGGTTGCCAAGTTAATAATTTGCCTATCATCAGGTAGGTCTGAATGTAATCTTTGATTGCAGCTATCTAAGCTCAGAAGGGAAATTTCCCACAATGGTGACATTTTTCTGAAAATTTCCCTGTACTTCCCTAGCAACAAGAGCTATTGTGGCTGTGGTGACATCTGCCAGAGCTATTTTAAATATTCTCTGACCAGACTTAATGGATGTGGAGTTTATAGCCACTTCTGAGCTACAGCTACAGTGGTTTTTGTCTAGGTTAGGGCTCCCACTGTTGGCACTAACAATGTAGATGCACTGTCTTTGCAGTGGTGAAATTACTTTGCATAAGAAAAGAAATCAGAAAATGATGACAAGCAAGATGTTCTGCTGCTGTTATTTCTACAATATCTAATCATTCATATTATATAAGTCAAACACCTTGGCTTACTTTTTATTGCTAGCAATATCTCTATTTCACATTAACATTAAGCTAGGATTTTCAAAATGTTTTGAAGTATCTCTACAAGCTTAATTTAGTTTGCACTGCTGATATCTCACTACTAACAACCTCATTCTGACTTCCTACATACACCAAGTGGGAAAGTTTCTGATTTTCAGGAGGGTTGTTAGGATTTCACAAGTATGATTGATAGCTTAGAGTTCAAATGTCCCCCACATTGTCTTTGACAACCCTATTAATTGCGTTCAGCCAGCAACAGTATAGGTAAGGGAATGAATAGGAAGTTCAAAGAGGAAGTGTAAAAAATAGACTGAAGACCGTGTGATGTTTATAGTAATCATTATGCTTCTTTACAGAGAAGATGAAGAACACTCTGCTCGCAGCTATCTTTTTATTTGCAACAGGTGAGTTTTCTTTTGCTGCATAACTTACTACTGTTATATACAAACAGTAAAAATTCTTAATCTTACACAAAGGCAAAGCTACAGAAATCAGGACAGTGTCATGACTGTGGGTGGGAGAAATGACAGCGAGTAACACTTTTTCCTGTTTTACAGCTGTCTTGTTAAACGTTTCTTTTTCATTCCCCAGAGTCCTGCAACTGCATAAACCAGGATTTTCCGTTTTGCCAGCAGCTCCCCGGTGGGTAAACATTTCTCACATAATACCTACTTAACTGCAAAGACGAACGTCATTGTTGAAAGAAATTCGGGTGCCGGGACGGTTTCTGTCGCGGTGCTCTGGGAGCGCAGCAGCTGCGGGTCTCTGCCGCTCCCGCCCACGGAGCTGCGGAACCTCCTCGCACCGTCTGCGGGCACCCGGCACCTCAAACGACACGTCTGCAGCTTTGCGGAGGGAAAACCTGCCCGAGATACCATAGGCAGGTGTGAAAGTGTGCGATGGTGAGCATTTGCGGCTGTGTAGAGGCAGTCAACAAACTGTGATTAGATCCCCCCTAATGTGTAGTCTCTGGACAAATGACTGTCATTTCAACAGACGACAGATTCTGTTGTTTGTGTGTGGTAATTATGCTTTACATTTAACTGATAACTGTTAATGGCGGAAGGGGCCTGTCCAATGAATTTGTGTAGGGGTCATTACACAGCACCTGGTGGTCATCTGCATTTATCGGAGGCAGGCTGGCAGGCATAGCCCATTCACTAACAGCCGCAGCACAGAAAACAGATTTTTGAGTACACAGTGGCACTGGGTAAGATATCATCAGAGGGACTATATTTTCCTGAAATTAGCCACGGATAAATTTCTAGCCCTTGCTAATGAGATTAAATTCTAAAGCATTATTGAGAGCACCAGATACACGACAAGAAGACCAAAAAGTATAGAGTGAGAAAAAAATTGTTTGTTTTTTTTTTTTTTAAAAAAAGAAAAAAAGAAAGAAAGAAAAAAAAAGAAATGGAAAAAAAAAAGAAACTGGATGATGACATCTTTAGAACTGAGAATTTTTTTTTATTATTGTTTGCATAGTTATTGGAGCACAGTCTTGGTACTATTCCAGGGCTAAGATTAAATAATAATACTCATGTTCTTTAAAGGAATGCAACACAGTTAAATAAAAAAGTACTAAGATAAAATTGAAATTGCTTGTGAAAATTAGTACCCACAATATGACAAGTGAAAAAAAACAAAACAAAACAAAAACCAACCCAAACAGTGTGTAATATTCATTTGAGAGAGAAGTTAATAGAAATTTAGAAGAATGAAAATGTTGGTTTCTCATCACTCTCTCCAGAGCTGGTATCTCAAAGGGTTTTAGGAGCAGAATGTTACAAGTGTATTGACATGAAATATGGCAGTTCCAAAAAAGTTATCATTTTCAGGTGTTGTTTTTTAAAATAACAACAACATAAAAATCAAAATCACCATGTAAATGAAAGGCTTAATTCAGAGTAAAAAGAGGAGAAGAGTGCAAGAGCAGTTTCTGCTGTCCGGAGTTCTTACAGTGCCATGCCAATGGGTGAGGTGGTCAAGATTTGGTTTGGTGGTTGGGCTAGGAAAGCAAACAATTCAATAATTACTCACTTTGTTGTAGAAACCAGAAATACTTGATCTCCACTTTCACAAAAGTAACTTATACACACAAACTGATGGAGCATAACTTTACTAGAAAAGCAGATTTATTTTAGCAGGAGAAAGGAAGTGTCAATAGAATGAGGGTATTGAAGTCTGAACTATACTCACCTGACACAGTTTTTGGACCAAATATTTTTATTTAATTTAATTTAAACATACAGCTGCCATCTAAATGATGGAAAGAATATCAAGGATACTTTATAGATCAGTTTGTGGGAAGCAATATCTCAGTATGAGGACGAGAATATGACCGATCTTTTATCTCATAACCTAGGTTGTGAAATATTGTAACTATAAGCTTGCTGTAACGCCAGCTCCAGAGACGCGTCTTTACTCATCAAATAGCAAAACATTTCTTATTCAAAATTGATAGACCTATTTTAACTTGTTAAGCCTAATAGGCATAAAGAAGGTGTAACTCTATTCATCAAGAAAAAAAAAAACTTTCTAGCACCTTAAGCGTCCTGCATCTGCCAAGATCCTCACGTACTTTCCTGATGAGGGAAAAAAAAAAAAAAAGATATATTTCTGGGCCTTTTTTTAAAGCTGTGGGTGGTACTTCGAGACATTATGGCTTATTCTTCTGAAATATTCATCCAGGTAGTAAGACACAAAGCAAAAGGAGAATAGTCATATGTTATCAGTACTGTTTCTGATAAGAGATTTTTGAAATATTGAAATAAGTTTAACCACTAGAGACTAAAGCTGAGTTCTTTTAAGATTTTCATCAGTGTTTAATTCCCCTTCAGGTGAAAACATATTTGTTTGCAGAAAACCCCTTCTTTCTGCTCCCAAAAATTAAGCACAAGTATGCAAATTTATGCTGCTTCTGCTTTATGATGTGATCTTTATGAAGCTAGTAGCATAAGTAGCATACTGTTTTTCTCAAGCAATCATACATTATTTTGAACTCCAAAAAGAGATGATTGATCTTTTGTAGTAATTCTTGAGTCTAGCCGATGGGTTCTGTTGTTGATAATTAGCATCACTCTGCAGTGTACAATGTTTTGCAAGAAACTCCAGGGTAATCCTTGCCAGACAGTAATTATGGAAACATCAGATTGACCCTTGGTGTTACCCAGTAAAGTGTGAGCCCTCTCTCCTTTTTCTTCCCCAAAATGTAATTGCAGGGCATTCATTTCTAAGACGTTTCACAAGGCTGTATGTATTAAGTTCTGGCCTATACTTCCAAGAATGTCTGCAAATTTGGGTTTACCAGTCAATAAGCTGCTCCAGGCAGAGCTTCATCAACTTTGGTCTATAATTCTGCAAGTGAACAGTGGCTCCTTCCATGCAAGGCAGATGCTCCTGGTTCTCCAGGGATCTCACAGCTATTCCCCCAGGGAAGGGGCTGCTTCCCCAGACCCAGAGTAACCCACCAGATGTCAATTCTACGTATTTCAGCAAACAATTGAATGCTTCCAGAAACAGTGGCAAGATAGGTACTGTCTTTCAGATGGGAATAGAGTGAAACCAGAGCAAAGCTTAGAGATAAACATCAAAGCTACCTTAGAGCAGAGGTTCACAGTAATTTTGCCATCTGGTTTAAGTAGGTTACCTTGCTATTGATTTCCTCAAAGCAGAGAGCCAAAAGCTAGCTCTGTGTCCTTGGGTATGTGCAATTTGTTTCTGCAATTTTTGTGCCAAAGAATGCAGTAGTGTTTCCAGAAGTGTAAAAGATATTTCATTCAGAAATTCAGAATTGAAGGGGGAAAAAAACCAAACAACAACTTCCCTTCCTTGAACTTTAAATAATTGCAGGGGCAAGCAGCAAGATGTCACTATTACAGTAGAGAAACACAATTCAAAGGTGTAACAATACCAAAGCTGTAGGAAACACCATAGCCAGCATTTCAGCCCTGTGTTGTTGAGTACGTAACAGCTGGTAATAGCATCATAAAACATAAGAAAAAAGTCTTTTTCTACCTTCATGTTGGAAAACTATGTTTTACTTGGAAATATTAGGATGAAGAAAGTGTTATCTTTTAAAATACCCTGTTGCTTGTTCTTAACATTAGTATGCTCCTTACCTTAAGAGTAAATGTGAAGTAAGAACTCACATGGCTAGTTCTCATCTTGTTGCACAAAAGGGTATAGTGTGTTTTGTGTTTTATTTGCCTCTTGTAATCACTTCACACTGATTAATGGTAAACAGTTGCCTCTGGACTGGAAAAGACCCATCATATGTTTTCATCTTGCAGACTGGGACAATGAATTGGTATGCTACAAAGAATTAAGTGAGGATTTAACCTGTACCTGGCTGCCAGCATCCAGTGGTCCAAATATAATTACTTATACAGTATTCTTAAAATGGTAAGTCCAAAAGAAAAACCTGTCATTGATGTTGGAAGAAACCTTTAAGATCATCAAGTCCAACCACTCACCTCACACTGTCATGTCTGCAACTAAACTAAACCATATCCCTCTACCTTCTCTGAGTGTCTTTTGATTATCTCCAGGGATGGTGACTCCATCATCTCCCTGGGCAGCCTATTCCAATGTTTAATAACCCTCTAGATGAAAAAGTTCTTCCTAATGTCTGACCTAAACCTCCCCGTCACAAACCCATTTTCTTGTGTTCTGTTATTCAGAACTGGAGAGAAGAGATTGACTCCTACCTCACTACAACTCCCCTTCAAGGTGGTTGTAGTGAGTGATCATATCTCCTCTCAGTCTCCTCCAGGCTAAACATCCCCAGCTTTTTCAGCCAGTCCTTGTAAGGCTTGTTCTCTAGACCCTTCACAAGCTTTGTTGCCCATCTGTGGACATGATCCAGCACCTTCCTATCCATCTTGCCGTCAGGGGCTCAGAACTGAACAGAGAATTTGGGGTTCAGCTTCACCGGTGCCAAGTACAAGGGGAAAATAATTTCCTTGGTCCTGCTGGTCACACAATTTCTGATCCAAGTCAGGAAGACATTGGCCTTTTTGGCCATCTGCGCACAAGGCTGGCTCATATTCAGCTGGCTGTCAATTAACACTCCCAGGTCCTTTTCAGCAAGACACCTCTCAAGCCACTCTGCCCCAAGCTTGTAGTGTTGCATAGTGTTATTGGTGTGCAAGTGCAGAACTTGTTGAAACTCATGCAATTGGCTGCAGCCCATCAATGCAACTTGTCCAGGTGCCTCTGAAAAGCCTTCCTGCCCTCAAGTACATCTATTCTCCCATCTAGCTTGGTGTCATCAGAAAATTTACAGAAGGTGCACTCAATCCCCTCATCCAGATCTTTGATAAAGATGTTAAACAAAACAGGCCCCAGCACTGAGCCCTGAGGAGCACCACTGATGACTGTCTGCCAACTGGATTTAACTCCATTCACTATGACTCTCTGGACCCAGCCATTCAGACAGTTTTTCATCCATTTCACAGTATCTCCATCCAAGCCCTGGGCAGCCAGTTTTTCCAGGAGGATGATATGGGAGATTATGTCAAAGGCCTTACTGAAGTCCAGGAAGACCACATACACAGCCTTTCCCTCATCCACTAGGTGAATCACCTTGTGATAGAAGGAGATGAAATTGATCAAACAGGACCTGCCCTTTATAAGGCCACGTTGGCTTGCCCTTAACCCCTGGTTATCTCGCATGGGCCTCAGAATGGCACTCAGGATGAGCTGTTCCATAACTGTTCTCTGGCACTGAGGTCAGGCTGATAGGCCTGTAGTTCCCAGGATCCTCCTTCCAACTGATCTTGTAGATGGGGTCATCCTCCAGTCCTCTGGGACCTCTCTGGTGAGCCAGGACTGCTGGTAGATGATGGAGAGCGGCTTGATGGGCACTTCCACCAGCTCCCTTGGCATCCTCAAGTGAATTCCATCCAGCTCCATCAACTTGTGTGTGTGGAGTATCATTTCCCCTTGTACTAAGGTGGCTTCAATCTGTCCCCCATCCCTGTCTTCTGGCTCTGGTGGATGAGTGCCCAGAGAAGAGCTGGTTTTAGTACTGAAAACTGAGGCAAAGAAGGTATTAAGTACCTCAGCCTTTTCCTCATCCTTGCTCCCTAGGTTTCCCCTTTATCTCTTAAAAGGGGAAGATACCCCTAGGCCTCCTTTTGATGTTAACATATTTGTAGAAACTTTTCTTATCATCTTTTACAGTAGTGGCCAGCTTAACTTGTATTTGAGGCTTGGTCCTTCTAATTTTCTCCCTACATGACCTTACCACAGCCTTGTAGTTCTCCTGGGCTGCTTGCCCTTTCTTCCAGAGATCATAGATTCTCTTTTTCTGAGCTTCAGTAAAAGCTCCCTGTTCAGTCAGGGTGGTTTTCTGCCCCACCAGCTCATCTTCTTGCACATGGGGACAGCTTGATCCTGCATCTTTAAGATTTCCTTCTTGACGTCCAGCCATCCTGGACTCTTTTTCTCTTCAGGACTGTCTCCCAAGGGACACTAGCTACCAACTTCCTAAACAATTAAAATTCTGCCCTACAGAAATCTAAAGTGGCTGTTCTGGTGATCCTCCTCCTTGTTTCTCTGAGGATTGAAAACTCAATCATTTAATGATCATTTTATTACAATGTATTTCATAACATTGTAGGTTTTTACACAATAACAATCAAACTCTTTCTTCACATTTCATCAATAGCCATTGTTTTGGCAAGAGCTTGGTAGGAGTGTGATGGGTTCACTCTAGCTGAAGGTCAGACATTCATCAAAGCCACTGCATCACTCCTCAGCAGAGAAAATACTACAAAAGTCTCATAGGTTGTGATAAGGCCAGAGCAAGATCATTCACCAATTACTTCATGGGCAAAACAGACTGGTAAAAAATAAGCTTAATTTACCATCAAATCAGAGTAGGGTAATGAGAAATAAAAATAATTTTACAACAACTTCCCTCCCACCTTTCCTGTCTTCCTAGGCTTAACTTCACTCCTGATTTCTCTGTCTCTTCTGAGTAGCACAGGGAGATGAGAACGAGGTTGGCGGTGAGTTCATCACATGTTGTCTCTGCCACTCTTTCCTGCTCAAGGATGATTTCTCACACTCTTGCCCTGGTTCAGTGTGAGGTCCCTCCTAAAGGAGAGAGTCTTCCCTCCCTGAGATTCTCCAATGTGAGTCCTTTTCACAGGTTACAGTTCACGAACTGCTCCAGTGTGAGTCCTTTCCACTTGTGTAGTCCTTCAGGATCAGACCACTCTAGCATGGGCTCCTTTCTGTTCAGAAGTCCACAAGTCCTGCCAGGACCCTTCTCCAGCGTGGGCTTCCCATGGAGTCACAGCCTCCCTCAGGCATCTGCCTGCTCCACCATGGGCTCCTCTCTGGGCTGCAGATGGGGATCTCTGCTCCCCCATGACCTTCACGGCTGTAGGGACAGGGTCTGCCTCACCATGAGCTGCACCCACAGGCTGCAGCAGAATCTTTGCTCCAGCTCCTGAAGCATCTTATTCCCTCCTGCTTCACTGACCTTGTGTAGTGGTTTTGTTTGGGCCAGGTTTTGGTAGCAGGAGCAGCTTCTTTAAACAAAGAGTTGCCAGAAGCTTCCCCTGTAGATGACAGGGCCAGTGCCAGTCAGCTCTGCCAGTTGGACCTGCCACTGACCAAGGCCAAGACAATTTGTGGCTGATGTGTTACCTCTGTGATTAACATGTTTGAGATTGCAAGAAGTAGCTGCACAGCTGCAAAACTGCAGCAGCAGGAGAAGGGAGTGAGAACGTGAGAATGTCTCCACAGACACTAAGGTCAGTGGAGAAGGACAGGGAGGAGATGCCCAGTCACTGCAAGAAATATTTCCCTGTGGACTGTGGTGCAGCCCATGGTGAGGCAGCTGTGCTCCTGCAGTCTGTGAAGTCCACCAGGGAGCAAGGACCCACTCCCAGCCCATGGAGGAGCCCACACCAGAGCAAGTGGATGCCTGAAGGAGGCTGTGACTCCATGGGAAGCTCACCCTGGAGCAAGTTCCTGGCAGGGCCGGGAAACCCATAGAGAGAGGAGCCCACATCAGAGCAGGTTTGCTTTCAGGACTTGTGATTCTATCAGGGACCCAGGCTGGAGCAGTCGGTACCTGAAGAACTGTTCTCATGGTGGATGACCCGTGTTGGGGCCAGGTGTGAGGAGCTGGAGTAGTTTGTGAAGGACTGTAGCCTGGGGGAAGGACCCATGTTGAAGAAGTTCATGGAGGACTGTCTCCTGTGGGAGAGATCCCCACACTAGAGCAGTGGGAAATGTGAGGAGATCTCCCCCTGAGAAGAAGCAGCAGCAAAGTCCATCTGTAATAAACTGATCATAACCCCTGCTCTCCATCCCCTGCACCACTGAGGAGGAAGGAAGGAAAGTGCTGGGAAGAAGGAGGGATGGGGGGAGGTGTTTTGAGATTTGGTTTTGTTTCTCATTTTCCCTACTCTGATCTGATGGCTCATTAATAAATCAAACCTTTTCTCCCCAAGTTGAGCCTGTTTTACCTGTGATGCTAACCACTGAGTGATGTCCCCGTCCTTACCTTGACTCACAAACCTCTCATTGTATTTGTCTCCCCCCTGTTCAGTGTAGGAGGAGGAGTGATAGACGACTTGGTGGGCATGTGGCACCCAGCCAAGGGCTAAACCACCACACCTTGGTGTCTCAGAACTGTCGCTCTCACATATTCTCAGACTTCTCTCCAGCTGCACATACAGGTTTTCTCCTCCCTTTCTTTAATGTATTATCCCAGAGACATTACCATCATCACTAATGGGCTTGGCTTTGGCCAGTGGTGGGTCCATCTTGGACCTGTCTGACATTGGGGTCTGTCAGACATGGGGAAGATTCTGGCAGCTTCTCACAGAAGGCACTACAGTAGCCCCCCTGCTACCAAAATATTGCCATGCTAACTCAATGTAAAGAGTCATGATGCGTCTAATACATTTACATACAATACATAAACATCTTTCCATGCCTCCTACACACTGTTTAAAACACTATTGCCAAAGATCATCCTAATCAATTACTTGTATTTACGTCTATTGAACTCCAGTGAATATTCAGCATAAATGAATTCAAAGTATAAAAAAATACCCAACAAAACAACCTAAACAACAAACTTACACTAAGCTAGTTTTTATTATATGCAGGGGACAATGCTGTGTGCCGTTGGCAAATTCTGATACTTATTGCTGATTATTCTGCCACATAGCCCACCACTCTCCATAAAAATATTAGTGGTTAAGAGCATCTCCTAAAGCTAAGGAAACATCACCACAATGGGAAATTCCCCAGGGTGAACATCTGCACACTGTAGAGCAGCGAAACAGCCACGTCAGGGCTGAGGTAATTCCCCTCATCACCTTCATTATTTTCCCACTGAAGGCAGCAGCAACGGACAACTCACAGTAAGCACCAAACCTCACTGCAACTGCAGTCTTCCTCTTGAGTCTTTCAGGAGCCTCAGCTTCTTGGAAGAGGAAAACTAACTATGAAATGGCTGTGCTTCTCCAGAGATGCTATCAGCTGAAGTATTTTAAGCTCTTAGAGTCCTCAGCCAAAAGTCAGATCAGTGTTACTTCTAGGCTGAAAGGATGATGCTATGAACAAAGAAGGCAGATTAAAAAAAAAAAAAGTGAGGGAGTGGGTAAGGCATGAGAGGGACAAATTGCCTCACGATTTTCCAAAGACAGAGACAGGATTTGAACCTCAAGTCTCCTACGCTTCAATCCAGTGGTCTTCAGGAAAAAACCTTCTTTCTCCTTTTTTATTGGGTTAGTAGGGAAATAAACTGCATTTCAAAGGGTCTTTTGCTTGCCTGGAAGAGGACATCACTCATTTCTGTAACATCAGCTTGACATTGAAATTGCTCCTTATCCTTTCTCCTTATGATTTAGTTGTCAGAAAGAAAAGGATTAAAGAAAAATACTCCCACAGATAAGTTCCAACTGAGCATTCAAAACCATGCTTTGTAATATTAACAGCTAATTCACAGCTAGTCTGAAGTAGAATATGGGAGAACCTTCAAGGGGTTTTGTTCAGTTACTAAATATTGTACCATGATCTGTGCATTTAATACTTGAAATATGAAGGTGTGCAATTATTATGCTGGCCCATGTCTTTAAAAACATTGATATTGCACAGCTTTAACCTTGAAAAATCTATCCTGTGTCTGCAGAGAGTAAATGAGAGAGAGATGGGGCAAAAAGCCAGGCAGAATAGGAATAGCCTTCTCTGTAAGGACTTAAACCTCTCAGCCTCTTGGTCTTTCTCTGTGTGCTGTAAGTATACCAGAAGACTACAGGGCTGAGATCTGAGGTGGCATTTAAGCATCTGTCAAACTCTGATGCTTTGCAGGAGTAAAACTCGGAACATAGGCATATAACTCTTAGGAAGTTTTTCATACCTTTGTGGTAATTTACATTCAGGTAATTGGGAAATTTTATTGGTCAGAAGGAAATTAGGTGCCCCTATGGTAGGTGGCAAATAGACTTTTTTTAAAGTAATTCTTATCCTAATTTTATACCTTCTAAATGTTCTTTATATCTCACTGTAAGTACAAAAGAAGGCCATATAGATTTTGTCTTTGTGTCACGCTGTGCCTTACGAGTTTAAGAAATTTAACGGTTCACCACACAATAGGGATTTGCATATTTAAATTTGCTAGGCCTGTTAGGGTATTGGAACCGCATTTGCTGTTTCAAGCTGCTCAGGACTTGCTTTCAAGATTTCAAGGTGCTGGATTCTGAGTATAGGTACCTGGAAAACCATTAATTGCTGGAAGGATGCATGCTGGGGCAGGGGAGGGAAAGAGTTTTCCATTCTGTTTCCTTTTCTCGAAAGGGACAGAATACCTAGACTTTTTCAACAAAACACATCGTCAACTTCCATCAAGATAGAACGAAGACATCTGTATATGAAGCGATCTGCATCTGTTTGGATAGCAGTGAATTACGCACACAGCAGCTGCATAAGAGGAAAGAACATCTCTGTTACACCAAGCAAAGCAGGTACAGTGTCTTCATGAATTCTATTTACTGCAGTATCTAGTTGAAGCAGTGGTAGCATTTTCTTAAAGACCATCTCCAATACTGTAACTCACAATATATGCTTGTTACTTTTACTGATTCAGAGAGCAAAGACGCCATTTGGCTTCCTCAGATCAAGGAAGGAACTTTATTGAAGTCAATGTCAAAAGTCTATTAGCTTTTAAAGAAGAGTTTTCCTTTAGATCTTTTGTTAGACTACAAAATAGTTACATTCAGAAAAAGGGATAGTAACATTTGTGTACAGATCAAGCTTCCTGTGCCCTCTTCTACCATTTTTAAAATTTCTTTATTAGTTTAGAGAGAGCAGGTTGACTCAATACCATGTACTTAAGGAATCCCTGTTACAGAGCACAAGCCTTTTGAGAAAACTTTTCGAAGTTTAACTCCTTTTGAAGGCCTCTTTTCTCCCTTGCAGCACTATGTAATGGGTAAAAAAAAAAAAAGTGAAATTCTATTAACTATGTCTTTTAGATATTGATTTAAAGATTTCCTACCATATCTGATCAC
Source organism: Urocolius indicus (assembly GCA_013401255.1). Taxonomy (NCBI): domain Eukaryota; kingdom Metazoa; phylum Chordata; class Aves; order Coliiformes; family Coliidae; genus Urocolius; species Urocolius indicus. The sequence goes on from WBNH01005075.1 coordinate 101,233, forward strand.
TGAGATAACTTTAAGAGCTACTCGAAACCTCACCTTCTCAGAGCCATCACAGTCCAACAAAAAGCAGTCCTTTCACTATTGGAGGCACTACCAGTGCAACCCAAATTATTACTATGACTTCCTGTGGAGGCTTTGGGACACTTTCTGTTTGTTAGAGGGAAAGACTTACAATTATGTAGCAAACACAGTTACTGAAGATGTTCTGGAATTTATTTTATACAATTCATTATTATAGGTACGCTTGACATTCTAGTTTTGCTTTTCAAACTCACTCAGGATATCACCTGCTTAGGAAAAAGAGTCTTCTTGAAATCAGTAGAAGCATTCACAAAAAAAAAAAAAAAAAAGCAAGAGGAACAACCCTATTGTGTAGACACCATAAAGATTTAACAGTTATTTCTTTTTCAGCCTTTTTGAAGCCTTTCAGTGCTCAGTATTCAGTGCCAAGCCTTTTCTTTTTTATAAACCACACCTGACAGATGTAATTACCAAAGCTTTCCTGCCTCTCTTGCATTTGTAACAGCTGCATGTTCCTCATTTTAGGAAAATGCTTGGCACCATCTAACATAACTGCTCATCAGATCACAAAACGGTTGGTAATAAGGTGGGACCCACCTGCTACACCAACAGCATATGAACTGAGATACAGAGAGGCGCTCGTGGAATCCGCTCAGTGGATGGTAGTAAGTACCTCTTGATTACAATCACTTGAGAACATGAAGTACCTTACTGTCAGCTCAGCAGTACATAGCGCATACAGTAGGATGTCAACAGGGTGCTACTGAGAAGCACACACAACATGGATAGCAAGGAGGAACAGCATTCAGGCAATTTGTAGACAAATCTCACAAAGATCTCTTAGTTTTGTTCTGACAGATCCTAGGCTGTTTAGGAAAGAAAGATAAGTAATTTTAGACGGGAATCAAAAACAGAACAGCATGTCATCTGATTCATGAACTTATCAGTAAGACATCACCAGGGATGCAAAAGCTGAAAAGGATATCAGAAATGCCATACAAACTCAAACTCTGATTGTGTTTAAGTGATGGGCAATATTACTGTCTTTGCTGATATCATCAAATTTGCAGAGCAATTACAGATCAAGTTGCTGTGATTTCCAAGGTAACATTCATACCTTACTCATTTTTGCCTTCCATCAGTTTTCCAGATTTCCATGTTTGACAAGAAGGGAATTAATTTCTCTGTGATGTGTAATCAGTTCCAGATGCATTCTAGGACATGCAGTAGTGATAATATGGTGCAGCAACAGAAAAATACCTAAACCTAAAGGGACTAAGAAAGAGGTGGAAAACCAGTTATACTTTCAGTAAGATCTGCCTGCAGCAACAAAGGGTGCTTATCCTGCCCCTTGACATCCAGTATGTCATGCAAAGTCTTCACCAGCAGGCATACACAGACACAATATTTGCATCACTGAATCCCTGAAACTGCCTGTTTTCCAAGCCCTGTTAGTGGATGAAGAATAGGTGTTTACCAAGTAGAACAGAACCCCAAGAAGAAAACTGGCTCAAAAGCAACTGCTCCCACTTTCCAGACATCTAGTCCCCTAGGAGTCTCTTCACGTCATTTCTGCCACTAAAAACTCCCATGTTCTTCCCTTCATGTCAGAAAATCCATGCTGTTTTTTCCATTTCTCTCATAGCTAGCTGCCCCTTTGTTTAGCCATTTCAAAAGGTCTGCTATGGGAGGCCCATGTAAGAAAGACTTTGTCTTGGTACAAAGAATGTGTGAGTCTTGGAAGGGTGCTCTTGTTTGTTCATTGACATGCAAGTCCCACACCATTCTAGGACAGCCAGATACCCTGGCATACTCCACCCAGTAGTGCAGTAGATAGATAACCATGTGCAGACAGGCTGGTATGCAGCATGTGGAAGAACAGAGTTAAGAGCAGTAAAAAGGTGTCTCCTACAGGTTCTGGAGACTGGGAAAATGGGATATTCAAGGTAGTAATATGAAAAACTGGTTGAGACAAACACATTGAATTATGAGAATGACGAGTACTTAAAGACTACAGGTCATGAATATTCATTGTCTCCCATGTACCAGCTGATCCTGGGAACTTAGGCTGTAAGCGCTACATAATCAAATGAATGTAGGCAGCATTTACAGACGAAAAGGAGGGAAAGGGTGAGTGTGGACTTACGTCATAGAGGATGTATAAAGCTAACTGAGAACTACTTTTAGTAAGATAATGTACATGTGATTTAAGACTTGTGTCTTAAGTCTATTTCACTTCTGTCTGGTTCTGTAGGAGATTTGGGGTCTTCCTGTAATGTTGTATTTTGTGGGTTTTTTTGTGACCAAGACAGTTTTATAAGCAAGAGTACATGAAGTTAATTTATTAACTTTAATAAAAAAAACCAAAGCACTGCAGAAAAACAAAGAGAAGAGATGCCTTCTATTGAGGAGTTTGAGTGGGCTTTTCTTGGGTTTGTTTTGGTTTTTGTTTTGGTTTTTGTTTGGTGAGGTGATTTTCTTTTTGGTTTATTTTTTTTCTTTTGAAGACATATATAATTCAGAAAACAAAACTTCACAGCATATAGATGCTAAAACAAGTATTTCAATCTGCAATGGCACTTATATCAAAAACACAGTAACATCTGGAATGGATCAGACCAAAGATCCATTTAATGCAGGGTACTCTGGTCTGGTTCTATTTACTAACAGATATTTGAGGAAGACAGTAAAATATTTCAAGCATATAAAAGCAGTTTTCTATTGTGTTTTCTCCTACAGTTTTGAGCTCAAGGATTTCCTCATATACTGGTGGTAGCAGGTTCCAGGCAACCACTATTGTCTGTACAGTTGTTAGAGCTTCATTGCCACCATCAGCTGCAGATGCACAGTTTCTGTTCTACTAAGATACAGGCAGCCACAGGCTCAGTCCAGCTACTCTCCCTACCACATCAGTCACCTGAATTTAGACATAATGTAACATTTAAGAATAGTTTTGGGGTTGACACCTTGTTCTTCAGAATGTCAACAAGGCTCAAAGTAAAGTGATTACTTTTCAGTATATATAATGCCTAATTGATTTTTAAAGAAATATTTAAACCCAAGTCCTTGTTTGCATGTCCCAGCTAAGCAAAACAAGTTTGTGGAAAAGAGATTATCGCCTGGAAAGAATGAAAATATATTGGCTTAAAATGTATAGTAGGTCCTCTTTGTTGATAGGAAACCTTACTTTCAGCTGCACTTAGAAGACTGGTCCCTGGCTGAGAAAACAGATAAGAGAAAACTATGTTTTATTTCTGTCACATAATTTAATCAAATAATTTAATTTGGTTTTAGGTGCCTGTAGAAAACAATGCTGTCAATATCACCATTTTGAATGTAAAATCTGTGTCTTCATACATTGTTCAGCTGAGATGCACAGCTAAGGATGGTCTCCACTGTGTTTGCATTTGGAGTAAAGAGATTTTGGTGCCTCACAGTAAGTGAAATACAGTTTCACCCTACTAGGAATAAGCATGAATGTAAAAGCTTTTTAAAATCTTATGTCATATGAAGTAATATTAATGCTACATAGATACTATTGAAAATACAAAGATCAAACTCATTCGTATGAATGCCTGTCTCCATCTTTTTCCACATTTACCAGAACTCATGAACAAGCCAAGAATAACATATAATGCAACCACAGAAATCTCTCCAGGCAGAAGAAATGTTCTCCTGAAGTGGGAGGTAACGTTCACTTTGAGTCTGAGTATAGTCTGTTATGTCTGTGCTGTTAATTTATTACTTTATAGGAAAAAATAGACTTTCTCATTGTACTGAGACAACATTGTATGGACAAAAGCCATTGAATATTGTACTCTTGCTTCAGGATTCACTGCACTGGTATTGTTTCGGCACTAGAAACTAGCAAGGTAAAACTGCACCAATTCATAAACTTGAAAAAAATATTAAAATAGTGATCTCTCAGATCAAAATCATTTGCTAGAATAAAGATTCTTTCTAGATTGCACTACAAAATCATGGGCCTCCAGATTGTCTCTTAGAATTAAACTTTGCTTGAAAAATACTCACAAGTCTATAGCACATAAAAGCGACACACCCTGTGTTTCACATGTTCCTATGGAGCATTCATATTCTTAAGAGAACAAATCGTTTTAGGAAAACTTGGTAAATCCACTAATTTACTAACTCAGAAGTGCAAACACATAATCATAAGGAAAGGAAAAAGAGCCTCCAGTTTACAAGAATGGTGTCTAGCCACATGCTTCCCATAATGACATTTAAAGTTCAAACCCAGACGTTGGAGGCATCCCCTCTTTGTAGAAGTCATTATCAGCTGTCTAACTACAGCAGATCTGTCAGTTTTACCATCTGAAGTTGTCTAGGTAAGAAATGGACGTCTGACAGTCTTGAACATATAGTCGAGGAGTCCACAGACAATTTCAATAAGCAAGGTGTTACTAGAGGTATTTGCATGGAAACCAAATATTTCTACCTAGATTCTAAGAGAAAGAGAGGCTACAAATTCTAAGAAGTTTGCTATAGGGGACATCCCTAGTAGAAAGGTCAGAGACTGGCAAAGGCTTGAAATATCAGTTGTGGAAAGTTTTGTAGTTACCCCATATAGTTTTTTTAAAGATAGAAAAGGAAATAACACCTCACCTCATGATCATAAAATCACAGGATGATAGGAGTTGGGAGGGACCTCTAGAGATCATCTAGTTCAATCCCCTGCTAAAGCTTTTTTTAAAAAGTCCTAATGAGGATGAAAGATCCTTTTTCTCCTCTGTCTCTTAAGAAGGCACAGTAAATTATTCCTTTTGTACTAAAGCAATAGACCATACCATGCCAATTTTAAAAAGCTAAGAGTCTCCATAAATATGCTTTAGTTAAAAAAAAAAAGTATTATTAAATACATTATCAGGACTAGGACCGTTATTCAAGATAACAATTACACTAGTCACACCAGTCTATTGTACAACATAAGATTCAAATCCAGATGGCTTCAACAACTATTGGAGGGGCAGAGGGAAAGACATGCACAACATGGCAAATGAGAGGGAAAAAGAATAATCTTTGGCTCTGTTGCCATGCTTGTTTAAGTCAATTTGAAACAAAGAAAACAGCTTAAAGATGTTAGAGGCTTTTGCTAGCACTCAGTGAGCAACACCTACACAGTTTAGATTAACATGCACAAGATAGCTGTCTTCAGCCCTGAATACCCAACCAGACAACAGGTATTGCTTACATGGCTGCAAATAACACAAGGATTGTATGAGTTAGAGCAGTGCTACTCTTTTCCAGTCTCATTTTGCCCAGCTAAGAAAGCTAAACTCTAGTAGTTTCTTCCTGTGCAATAGACCTCACATATCTTAAGAATTATTTCTCCTACACAGAAACTTTTCCCAGTTTCAAAGTCTAGAGGGAGAACCGTAACAATATTCCCCCTGCAGTTTTACCACAGTTTATAGCACCAATAGCAACAATTCTTCCCTCCTTATCCCAGGAAAAACATCTGTTCTCACATTAAGAGCTTCCAATTCTACCAGAAATTTCTCTCAACACATACGTCTCTGCTTTTTAAATTACTGAACGTCATCCTTTCTATGTTACTCCAAAAGTATCTAATTATTTCATTAAGACAACCCAATCCTCCAGCTTTGTGGTATCTTCACGGTAACAATTTTATGCCAAGAAATAACAGACAAGCTTGACATCAGAAGTAATCTCATTTTCCAATCTCTCATGAAGATTAGTGGAGTAAAATAGCAAGTGAACCATCATCATCTAAAAACTTGTATCAACGACCGTGTAACATATATCAAAGATGTTGCATCATTACTAGCATTTATCCTCAAAGAAGACACCTGCCTAGGAAAAACTAGTAGATGAAGATTCCCAGAGGCATAAATTGCAATTAAACACCTACCATTAACTTTCAAGTTCCTAATTCTGAAGGGTACGTTCCAATGAAATGTAGAGAATGTTGCAGCTGCTTCACTGCAATATTTTACTAATTGGATACACGTAACTAAGATCTCAATTAAGGAAAACACTTAATCCTGTGTTTAAATCCTCTCAATTTGAGCATGCTCGTAATTTTAAGGAAATGCTTTGCTTCATTGATTCCTAATAACGTAATTAAAACAGTAAGATCCTCATCATTTTATCCTCATCATTAAAGGTGACATTTTGTTTATACAATTTCATTCTTCTTGATTTTCTGCACAGAATGTAATAACATTTATAGAATGATAATCTCTCTCCTCTTACTAGGTAACACAGAGTGAGCAGATCATTGGATATTATGTTAATGTGGAAAGAATACCCAACAGTTGCAGGGATTCACCAAATCGCATCTTTCTAAAGGACAGAAAAGTTTTTCTAAACCTCTCCTTGGCTTATTACAGAGTTACTATTTCTGCCTATAACAAAGCAGGAGAATCTCCACAAGCCATCTACATTGTCCCAGACTTCTCTGCAACAGGTACTTACATTATCACTCATTCATTCAAGGACAGTCTTTGGGACAGGATTAAACGTTCTCTTAGATATCCATTGGGCTGACATTTCTGCATAGAGAGACACAGTATTGTTTCCTAAGAACAGATTTTGTTAGAAGTTAACTAACAGACTAAGCTATTTAATATTCCATTTGTCTCTTCTTGTTTTCTCAAGCAAGAGAAGTAACTATGTGCTAGATCTACCTATCAAAAGGGCTTATGGTGTGTACTCAAGAAGATGGCAGTAGTTTAAGCAAAGTTCACAGGATTACCTGAAAATCTAAGGGTTTTTTTACTGTACTTTCAGTAAAAAAGATGTAAGCTCTTGTGGTGCTTAAGTACACAGGTTTTTCATGGAAAACATAGAACAAGTTAACCTTTTAATTTGATAATTTGTTATAATCGTTTGTTATATTTTGAGGTACATTTATTACAAGAAAAACCTCTCTTCCAAAGTAAGATTTTTTAAAATTAAGCATGCACTAGCAAACAAGCAGACAGCTGCAACAAAGAGGTTTGCCAGGATTTTCTCACACACTCCCCTCATTCTGTTCTCCTTTACCCTGTGAACACTTAACAATTTGGGTTTACCCTTACACTTGACTGCTTTAGTTCTCTCCTGAAGAAATACATGCTATCACCTCAGCCAATCTTTTAAATGACAGCTACTTGTTCACTGAATGTCTCAGCCTGTTCGTGTCTCTCTCCACTTACTTATCTCAGTTTTGATTGTACTTCCATACAGGCTCTTGGTATCTACCATGAGCTACTGGGAAGATACTTCCATTAAGTGCATTCCCAAGTTAATTCCTTCTCAGAGTGCAATTTTCCTCAGCTAGTACAGTCATTTTCTTTAATTTTACTTTATTATGTTGGTATTCAGATATGAGATGAAATGGAGAACTTTATCTGTCTGCCACAAGATTCACTTCTTACCCCAAAAGGAAAGGTTGCTCTTTTTCCCTCTCAGTTTCAGTAAGAATGTTCTTCCTAGTTTGCTAACCTTGTCTTTTAAAATGTCAAAAGGATTCAGATACTTGCACAAAATGCAGAATATATAAAATTAGATAGCTATAATCCATAATTAGCCCCTTCTCCCCCAAGTAAGCACTATCTCACAGTTGCTCTATGTATATAGCAATTCACATGAAGTTATTTAGCAACAATCAAGGCCTCCCCTTCCCCAAGCTCAGAACAGCCATTTCCCTTTTTCCAGCTGTGGGAAATTAAAGGTCGTGAACTGTAATTAACACCAGAGCTCTCAGAGACCATAGCAAAGCACTGTGTGCTAAGTTTGCTTTACTGACATACTAGTGTAAACCTTAGTATGTACTAGTAGTATATACTGATCACCTGCAATGATAATTACTTAAAGAATTACTTTAAAAAAAAGAGCAAAAAGAGAGAAAGCAAGGAAAAGAGGCGAAAATTGCTTTCCTGTTTATTGATCTCTAACCATATATTTGTTCACAGACTTACCTGGCCAAATCCATGCCAAACACCAGGGAACTTCTGCAGTTGTCACCTGGACTCCAGAGTACAATCCAAAATGTTTTGTGGTTGACTGGGGCACCAGTAAAGCAGATATGCATATGAAAATAGTAACTACACCTACAGGAAATTTCACCCTAGGTAACAGCAACCATCTACTTATGGAGGCACTATTTGATTTATTGGTTATTTTTGATTGGGGAAGGTAGGATTTTCATCATGTTTAAAAGCAAACTGAAGATCCAGATAAACACAGAGATTACCTTCATCCAGCACTGAGACACCACCTAGTTTTTAGCAAATAAAAAGCAGAATTTTCAGTAGGATTCTTCTGGTCACAGTTAGGTGAGAAACACAGCTAAGCTGCTGTTGCTGGTATAGCGTCTCTCTTTGTCCACATTCTAGTCAGATCTATACACTACTGGCTTTAAAAAACACAATTTTTCTCTTGTCTCTAGGTAAACTGAACTTTAAATACAAATTCTTCTGTTATGGTCTGTCTTGATTATCCCAGTGACTGTCCTTGTCAAAGCCTAAGATCTCAAATTCTGTTATTCTGCTTGCCAAGCTAGGCATCATGAGATGCATCCAGTGATTATTTTACAGGACAGTCACTGAAAACCTTGACTGAAGTCACGTAGGTCACTCTTGTGAAGGCTGTTCATGACTGGCTTTTGTGTACAGTAGAGAGCCTTTCAGCTTCAGAGCTCTATAAATAAATACACTGTTTTCCTTGTTCCTTCTGCAACATCTGCACCACAACATTTGATTTAGTTGTTTTGCTTTTTTTTAAACATGCTAACTGAGGCAGAAATACGTGTCCTTAAACAAAGACACTTGCAGCCATTTTATTTCCCTGCTTCTGCCTCACCAGTTAGACCTTCCAGAGGGAGACTGTAAGTAGATTTGGCATCTTTTAAAAATAAATCTGGGTTATGTCTTGTTCTGATTTTGAAAGAGTTGGTAATAAGCATATTGAAACAATGAAAGGTGTGCATATTTTGTACTCAGTGTAAATCACTGTAAACTTCTACTGTGCTTTGTGTCTCAGAAAGTATACAGAAAAAACTACGAAGTTGTCTCTCCTTCCGTTTTTTAATGATTTAAACTTCCTAATGCACCTTTATTTGTTTTCCAGACAATTTTCAGCCCTATAAGTTGTACAAAGTAATGGTTCATGCATCTGATGTGTGTAAGTGTGAAAGTTTCACAAGACATGAAAAGACTTTTGGAGTGACCCACTTTTACTCAGTTGAAGGAGGTATTCCTCCCCTTTATATAACCTCATTTCTTACTTTTCTTCCTGTTTCCAATCTGAAGTAATAAAAGGAATTCTACAAAAATCTTCTTGTCCAGGTGACTTAATAGCATTCTCCCACTAACATTGCCTTTTGTCCTAGCCATTGTGCACTGGCAGTGAATGACCTGAAAGTTTTTCCTTACTGACAGGTCCACAGCAGTCACCTTATTACACATGACATTGCTAAAATAACACAAAGAGGATCTTGGAGTTACTGCTCTGTGTAGCTCAAATTTAACTGTGGGCAAAAGTAAAATTTCCAATTTCAATTTAGTAGTGTCTTATATTGCAAGCTGAAAGGAGTGCAGGCTGCTGGCATAAAAGTATTTGTAACTAGACAGTCAGAATTTCTACTTGCTTTGTTATTGCTTAAGACAAGCACATTTTTTAACTCTTTGGGGTTTCTCCTTTCTCTTCCACCCTTTATGTTATATTTATGTCAATTAGAATCAGGTAAGGAGCTCTCTAGGAAGTAGTTAGGTTACACTCTTGTCTGTTTATTGCACAAGTATTGACACAGAACTTCAATTACTATCTGATTTTTAAGTTCCTAGAACAAGTCCTGCTAATGTGACAATTTTGAATATCACTAAGCACTCTGCACTTGTGAAATGGACTGAAATACCTGCTGAAGACTGTTTGGGCTTTCTCCGAGGTTACAGGATCAGCTACACAGATTCATTAAGGAAGAAGTCTCTGGGTAAGTCACCGTTGCTCAGAACAAAGCAGCAGCTCAGAGCCTCTACAGAAAAGCTTCATGCAGACCATTAGGTGCTGGTTGCAGCACCGTACTGAGTTATTGAGATTTCTGGGGAAACTGAACACTCAAAGGCCAGCTTCTGGTTAGAGTTCTAATGGTCTAGATGGTCCCATGAATATGAAGAATTTTCTAGATACCTCAAACTAAATGTTGGTAAGAAAGCATTTCCCACTGAATTCTCTAGTAACACTGAAAAGAAGATGTAAGCTCTCAGTATTTTGGATGTATTAAGATTTCAGTGACAATAATCTTTTATGTTTCATTGAAACTCAGCCAAGCTTAAGCCTTTCTATAGGACTTAAGAAATTGTATATTTCTTTTTCGAACTCAATTAGCAGGGAATACTGTTTGTGTTTCTCAAGTGTTTTCAAAGGCACTTATTTCAGATTTAGGAACATTTTCTTAAATTAGTAGCTCTTGTCTTTAAGTACAAAGAATGAAACTTCTAAACACTGAAATAAATGAAGAGTTGTGAGCCCAAACTTCTTAAGCTTTGAAAAAATTCTTTGGATAAACTTTTTTCTTCCAGTCTACAGTGGAAAGTCTTATTATTCTAAATAAGACTACATTAACTTTGCACATAGTGACTTTCAAATACAATTAAAGACATGCTTTGGTAAACAAACAAGCACCCAAGACCTGAAAGAGGGAAACAGCAAAGGTTCTATAATTCACAGTGGCCTACACCTCTACAAAAACATGCAGCATTGGCAGAGGGATTGACACTATATTCAGAGGGCTCTATTCCATCCCAAATGCTTACCAGAAAGAGCAACAGGAGACAGAAAGGGAGTGTCCATGACTGAACTTAATTTTTATTTGTATATCTGTGCCCTAATCAGTTGATAGAATGAAGTTGATAGAAACAAGACACTCAATTGCCATATTTTCCAGGCAGGAAGAATAATTTTATTGGAGAATTTGAGGGTTGCCTATAGGCTATAGCACCATTTTGAGTTCTATGAAGGTCTTAAATTCACAATTGCAAACTTTTAAAGAAAATTCTATTCCATTAAAGGCATGGTGCAACATCACTCGTTGCATTTTTCTGGCCAGGGTAAAAGTCACTGCATCACCAGAAAAGAAAGGTTAAGATGAAAGCCCTACAAAGCAGGGGAAGAAGAATGCACAGTCCTTTTTCTGTACTGAATAATGAGTAATAATAGTGATATTAATCAAGATGAGTAACTACTGACTACCATGGTGAGGGTAAACCATGTGAAAGGGTCTAGTCCTAATGTCAAATGTTATAGCCAACGTGAAAACCACTGTTCAGCATCTTAGCTGTATTTTTCTGTCATGTAGTACAAACAGCCTCCTGCACTCACCATCTAAACATCCTTGGTGCATTGAAAGCTCATTGTTTTTTACCTCTGGATTTAAAATATATTTTGAAGCAGTCTTGTGCCTGTTCAAAGAGCATCTGTGCAGTGTGGCTTCCTCCAGGTGTAGATTAGGGCACCGACATGTTGCTCTTTCCCTATTTAGCCACATTGATATAAACTTCAGCCATCAGAGTTTGTCTAATCGTCTCCTTCTCTGACCCCTCCTTTGTGTTTCAGCTGTTACAGTCAATTCCTTTATCACAAGTTACTGTCTTACTGGACTGAAGGCAAAAACCATCTACCACGTGCAGATTTCGGGATTCACTAATGCTGGAGAAGGACCTTCAACTCTTCCACAACCTTTCAGCACTCCAAAATATGGTACTGTGGTAGCATCTCTGTTACTCAGCATCAGCCCTTGCTTTATGTACTACATATGGTATTATTTTCCACCCTTTCCTGTTGCTCAAGGAGTAACAAAGATTTATTATTGAGTCTCTAGTTAGACATAAGCTATGCTTCACAGAATTTTCATTACTTAACGTATTTCATTACTCAACACCTAGGGAAGACTCAGCTAGACTTCCTCATCTCTGAAACAACTTTTAACGTTTTATACCAGCTATAAACACATATCTTCATGTATTGCTGATCCCTGTCACAAGTTTCAGCAGATCAAATATTCTACCTGCAACTAGTTAACTTCAGTCTTTGCTATAGGCAAAATCCTGAACAATCATGGGGAACTGGTTTCTGGTTAGACCCCTGAACCATTAACTGGGGGGGGTGGGGGGAAAGAAGAAGAAAAAAAAGAAAAAAAAAAGATTAAAAGGAGAAAAAGGAAAAAAAAGAAGAAAAAAGAAAAATAGGAAAGAAAGAAAAAAAGCACCTCTTTCAATTGCTCCTATGGTGAGTGACAGATAGTCAAAGTATTTGTTTTCTAATGATTTAAATATTTATTATGCAACAGGTCCTATTGTTCTCTGTCAAAAGTTTGGGTTTTTTTCAAAGGTGGCTGGATAAGCTGAGAAGATGGATACATTTATAAATGTAATTCTTAAATACTGTAATCATATAGAGTTGGCTAAACATGGTCGCTCAAATGTTTTTTACATCTTATCATTTAAACTAAATCTAACACTGCAACAGACTTTTTTTTTTTGACAGCAGCTTCACTCAAGTGAAGCTTTCTTGATAAAACCAGAAAAGAACACGTTACCAGCCACAAGAAAAGTAAAATGTGAAACAGACAGAAGCATGCCAACAGCTTCTTCCCACAACAACTTTTTAATAAGCGGAGGAGGTATAAACAGAAGCAATTGAATAGTCAGAAGCATGAAGCAGAAAGAAAAAGGCAAGAAATTCAAACTGTTCTTTGAAATCAATAGGGTTTCCAACCCCTCCTACACCTTACTGAAATCCTTTCCTCTGTCAACACAGGAAATTAAAGAGTCTCCACTGCAAGACTTGCTTTTCTGCAAGACTTGATTCCATGCATCCTAATGAATGTAGATTTGGACAAGATTCAATTTTTCAGGAAAACAACAGAAAATGCAGAGTCAATCTAATGCAACATTTTTAAAAGTTCAAGTAGTTACACTGGGTTTAAACATTGCATTTACTGTTTCTCGCCCTCCCCAATGTTTCACATATTACTTAATCCACCTAGAAGAACCTCAGGTTTCCTTGTCATAAGGGTGTTTTTCAGCAAAAAGCAATTTGCACCTTTTCAAATACCTTTTTAAGGAAAATTAAGTAGCTGCTTGATTTCTTAAAAAGAGCTTTCTTGTGGCTGGGTAGAAAAAGAAAAAGCAGTGGGCCTTTTTGCAATTGTGGTTAGTCAGTATCAGCAACACAATGGTACAGTGACCACACTTTCCTGGAGATATTTTTAAATTTTTTATTTAGCTATCTGTAAAGAACACCTCAACCTCAACCTACTCTTCACATTCAGACTGCTTTGGTTCCTGTGCTAGCAGTGCTGTTCTCACTGCCTGGGCACTTTACCAACCTTCATTAACCTTTCAAGCCCTTTATCACCTTCATATGGGCCTCAGGCATAGAATCATAGAATCATAGAATGGTAGGGTTGGAAAGGACCTTTAGAGATCATCTAGTCCAACCACTCTGCAGAAGCAGCTCCACCTAGATCAGGTCACATAGGAACATGATGGGAAGTATATCAGGAAGGCCTTCACACAGGCAATAGTAGATGTAGGTTCACAGTGAGGGCTGGCAAATGGCTGGCTGCAGACAGAATTGTCTTAAAGTTCCTAACAGGTGAAGCATGGCACCTACTATAAAGGCAAACCACATTATTTTCACCAAGACCAGGTGAAATCTCACAAAAAACCAAAACCAAATAAACAACAAAAAAAAGGCCTCCTAAAATCCAGTAGTAAAACCTGAAACTGATTAGAAAGCTACTTTCACCCTATTTTCTTATTAAGTCAGACCTGCATCAGGATTTTGACCGATTAAACAAGCCACAGTTCACACAACAGCATTGGACAGTGGATTTAAGAACTCAGCACATAAATCTAGCTATCTTAAAAATAGAAACCTGAAAGCCTCAGACTCCTAGAAATACCAGGTCTTGCTTTAACTAGATTTCACTCAGAGGAACCACAGAACATGTGTAAAGCTTACATTGGCTTCTGTTTCAAACATTTTCCTTGTGAAGGCAATATAACCTGTCTATACTAGATACCATAAGTCTGATTGAATCTCTCAATTTCCCTTCAGATAAAGGAGAATTTGAAAGCTTTGTGACTGGCCTTTGCTTTGGCACAATGTTCATTCTGATTTTTGCACCTCTCACTTGTTCTCTGATGCTTAAAAGGTAAGAAGTTGTTAGCAGCACTTCTGTTTTGCTTAACCCTGAGTTTCATAGCAATGGGCCTTTTTTATCACTAAAAACAATGCAACTCAAAAAGCACACACACAAAATCCACTCATTTAGGCAGTAAGAGCAATTACAAACCACTATCTGCTGATTAAAACAGTTTGACGAAAACCTGTAATCTTTTGGTTTTGACACAGTTGACTATCTCTTACCTCGAACACCCTTAAAAAGAGCAAGGACTGATTCTCACACTTGAAAATGGGTTACATATGTGGAAAAAAAGCATGCATTTGCTTATAGTACTCTTTCGTTCCTAACCAATAATCACGTCTCTTCTATTGAAATACAAAGATAAATTCCAGCAGTGTACACAAATCTAGGTTTGCCATCGTTTGTCCAGTTTCCTGAAAGAGCATTTGGATGTTAACTGTACAAATTATGCACATAAATGTAGAATGAGGAGGAGTAATGGATGGATGAGTAGGAAGAGGAGAGAATATCAAGGGTGCTGGTAAGATATGGATTGGGTCGTCTTGTTTTAGGAGAAATTGTTCTCTGCAGTAATAAAGCACACTCTCTCTCAAATTAATCCAAGTTACAATATATGACGCATACACTACACTACTGCTGAAAGAAAAAATACTTGCACAGTAATGGGTTCTAATATTCATTTTCTGATAAAACTAGTTGCATATAACCACTCACATCACTACTTTGATGTTCTAGAACACCATTTTCCTTTTACTCTCCTTTTTACAAAACTCCAGCCTCAGAAACTGAGAGCACAACTGCTAAAGGGCAGAACAGAGGGACAGTACAACCCTTAGGCTGAATGACCTTTGGCATGGCATATCTTGCTTTAGCCTGTGCATGAGGCTAAACTCCTGCCCTTGCACTGGGAAACAGATCACACTCTACATTAAGTCTGTGTACTTTCATTTCAGATTTTGCTCTAAATTGCTCTCTACCTGATCTATCCCTTTTCACAAGAGTTTTGGACATCTACACAGAAATTTTGACCTAGAGCAAACTTAATTGTGTTAAATGTGAGATTAATAGACATTGTCTGGGCCCATTAGGAAAGAATTTTTGGAAAATAAAACAAACAAAAAAGCAGGACATGGAAGCTCGGTTTACACTAAGACAAAAATTAAACATGTAGAAGTATTGAGCACATGGAAGTTGGAAGAAGAGTCCCAAGGATACCCTGATCTTAATTGCTTGAGGACTCACCAGCCAGAACAAACATCTGTCTCTATGAGATTAGTAAGGAGATCCAGTAACTCTACTGCCTCGAGCTTCAAACCACAGGCTAAACAAAGTCCTTTAGAGCTAATTAAATCTAGAGTTGATTTGAAAATAAGACAATACTGAAGCCAATAGTAAAGCATGGTAACAGGCTACATAACCTCCCACAGTCTCTCACAGCTGTTTTGTTCCTTTCCTATGAAGGTTAGCCATTGCCCAAAGATCACAAGGGGGTGATCAGCTCAAAAATGCTGAGACAGCTCCCTCTGCTCCCACAGGAATCAGTGATGAACAGTGAGTGACCAATGACAATGGGATTTGTCAGCTCAGCAGAAACTCATTTTGAAATTCCCACCCCACTGCCACCCCTCCACAGAGAAATCACAACTGGTCCCTGGCCAGCCTGAGGCCGGAACCAGCATCCTTGGGTAGCAGGAGTGATGGGCAGGCCACAATTACAGTCTGTCCTCTCAGGAAGGGCCAGGGAGGACAAAGTCTGAGGTTGTGTCCATGGTGAAGGTGACCCAGAGAGGCTGGAAAACATAGCAGCTTGTTGACACTTTTCTGACCCCCAAGCTGCAAGGAAGAAGCTTGAAAAAAAAAGGCTCTGATGAGAGATATTGGGTCCAAGTAGCCAGCTGAAACCTCATTTGAACAGCTCAACTGCTATACTGAGCTGTTCCTTAGCAGAGGCAGCTAGTGTGAGTTTTAAGTAAATATGAGATTAGATTTGTATCAGGTCAAATAGTCATATATTGTATACAATAGTTCCCAGAAAGAGCAAGACTCAACCACAATAGAGCAGGAGCTGTGATGATCTCCCTATTCAGGTCTGCAGGCCACAGAAGAGTCTCTTAGAGGTGTCATTGCAGAGAAGCTAAAAGTAGTAATAGATTGCTCTTTATTTGAGGAAAAGTAAACTTCAAAGTAGAAAGCCAGCAGAAAACACTACACCAAACTTTCTTCTGCATGTCCAAGTCTTCAAGGAATATGAAGGTTTTGTGGAAGTGAATTAGGAATAGGCAATGATTAAACATATAGAAACAGACAACATTACTAGCTCCTTTGTCCTTAAACAAAGACGCTAATCATCACTAACAGCATTTCAGTGTGAACTGCCAAGCTTGGTCTTCAGTTTCTAACTGGCATCATGCTTAATAGGCATTATAAAATGCCTTGTTTTGATGGTCATGAAAAAACCAACAAAATGTTATGTTTAAGTACTGGTTAACTTAAAGGTATAGGAAATGTCAGTTATGTAACTTGACAATAAATTTACACTATTTCTTGACAGGCTGAAATTATCCTGCTGGCCCAGCATACCAAACCCAAGCAGCAGCAGTGCACTCCAAGACACGGCAAGTAATCTTAGAGATGGTGTGAAAAAATACCCAAGCAAGACCTTCCCTTCCAATTAATCAATAGTGCTACTTACTAGTCTTTTCACACTTCACCCCAGTAAATGTCTAATATCTATAGTTGGGAGGCTACGGTAATATTGGAAATACAGGATAGGGAAGGATTATTGTTTAGGCAGAGGCTCTATATGCTTTCCAGATTAATAAAGGTCCTCAGACTTTTTTTGGAACATTCTAGATTGTATTTGAAGGTACAGTTGTTAAAAGAACCAAAGTAAGTTGAATGGCAAGAGATGGAGACTGAAGTGAGAAATCCAATTTTTATATCCAGTCAGTTTTCACCACCTGGAACTGATTATTAAGTACAAGTTACTTAAAATTCAAAGTACTCCATCACGACCTAGTTCCACATAAGTCTTACAAGGCAGTCCATGTTTTCTGAAATCTGCTCCTCACCCCTCAGTCTCTAGAACAGTCAAATAGTCAGATATTGTATACAATAGTTCCCAGAAAGAGCCAGATTCAACCACAATAGAGCAGGTGATAGCTGGCTGATAGCTAGTCAACAGACACCAAAATTCAGTAGTATGTTCAAACCTTGGCCATGGCTTTCCCATACGCTTTGGTAAGGACCCTGTGGACTCCAGGACTGAAGAAGTACCTGAAAATCAGTTCTTAGAAGGAGGCTGCTAGAGATCATGTTATTCACTTTTGCCTATTAGTGGCCTTACTTGCATCTTCCTCTCCTTATCTCTCCTCTTTTGAACAAGTTGCAGCCTCGTTTTTGCTGACACCGGACACATGCATTTATCTTCCAAGTCTCTGACTGCCAATCATTGCATTTTTGGAGCAGGAACTGCTTTCTTTTTTAAAATGTCTCTGATTTTTCTCTGGTTTCTCAAGACAACTTGTGAGCTTTAGTAAAGCAGACTTCTATCTATTTAGTCAAAGATCAGGCAGAAGCTAGAAGCCAGACACTGTTCAAATCCAGGACAGAGAATGAGATCATCAGCAATAAAATTTCAGCAGACTGACAGGCTGCTGGTAATCAAAGGTTTTGCTGAACATCAGCATTGCTTCCTTCAACAGAGCAAATATGAACTTTCATATTCTAGATGAGGACTTTCTTATCTACTTCCTTCCTTCCATATAAACTATATCTGGGCAAGCTCAGAGGTATGTATCAGGTAGTTCTTTTGCCAAAGCCAGATAATGCTGAATAAAGGAGGATCAGATATACAAATGTAAAGCTGTACAAAGTCAGAGTTTCAAAATGATGCTGTTACATGACTGCAATTTCACTGGTTTGTTAGTTAAATAAATAGACCTACCTATGAGCACCAGGCAACTTCCAGTTCTCAGTGCTGGGACTCACGCCTCACTGACCATTCCAGCAAAAGTAACCACCTGGTGCTCTTGCTTCTTCTCTGCCATGCAGTTAGAAAGCAGATTTAGTACTTGATTGCAGTGAGACTTCTTAAAGGCAAAAAAGGAATCTAGTATTTGCAGATATTGGGGAATTTCTGCCTTAAAGAAAGCACAAGATCTGAGGTTGCTTCAATGTAATAATAAGCTTAGGTGGAGCTGAATTGCAGGATAGAAGCTCAGCAAGAAAGTAGTAAGAACTACCAGTCAGAATAACCTAAAAGGTTCAAAGAATCATTTGTCACTGTGAAGAAGTGCAGGTGAAACACATGGAGGCTGCATGTTACAGAGAGAATAAACAGGGTTATGAACCAGTGTGGCAGTTCAACATAAATATTTAAAAGCAAAATGCATCTGTTCAAAATGCATTTCAATGTTCTTGCAGAAGCAAAGCAACTAAAAAAAGGTAATGAAGCCTGTATTAGCCAAGGCTGGTGGAGAAATGCTTCAGTATTGATAACAAGTCGGAAACAGAAAGACCAGATATCAGATAAGGGTTTGGGGAAGTGCAGAAAATGCACTATGTGAGGAGACAGCATGATAAAGCAGTTACCAGATATATTGTCTAGAAGTAACCTGATATTATGAACAGTTTATGAAATGTGGAGAAAGGTTTTCCCCAAATAAGCACTGTAAAACAGAGGCAAGGAATACATCTACTAATATTCCATATACTTAATCTATTTTTAGGTTGTTTCTAGACTGAACCCCATCAGGTTAGATGAGCAATGCAGCAATGCTTAACACATATATGGTCCAGATAGGTAGCAAGGGAATTTGTACTGTAAATCCAGAGCATATTTATTGTGATCTAAGACAATGATATGTTCCATAGTACAGAGCAGCAAGTGAAACTGGAGACACTCTCAACTCAATCAACACAGAGAGGCAAGGAAAACAAGCTGTGGAGACCAACTTGGCCAGTCTGTCAGGATCATGTTTTTCAAATTTAGACAGATTTTTTTTTAAGGTGCTGTTGCTTCTTTATTTGCTACTGCCTTTTCATAGTAACATATTTGCTAAACTTTTTGGAAGCTGTGAGTCTCAGAGCAGCACCATGTAAAGCCCACATTTTGTCCCAAGCATTGAAAAAAACAAGAAAAACTTTGTTTAAATACTATGGGGAGGGAAAAAATGGTCTTCTGAATCAGGGAAATTAAATTTTCATTCGTATTTCTAAAACCAGTGAAGATGAGATAAAATGGGTTAGTCAGCATATTATATAGGCAGGACCAGGTTGCCTGCCTCCAAGTTTTTATTACTTTGTTATTTATTTCAGTGAATTGCCAATCACACTTTGCAAAAGTATGATACTGAAATTATTCTTTCACCTTGTTTATTCTTGCAGACTAATTGGAAACCTGTTTCAAGGTCACTGCTTCAGGCTCTGTCAGATAATGATACTACCAGCCTTTCTGTCATAGAGCATGAGTTTAAGGCTCCTTTGAGGCAAGATGACACTATAGATGGTGAAAAAGACAGCAAGTGTGACACTTGTCAGTCAGAAGAACCTAACAGCACCACAGACACAAGCCTAAGGCATGAAGAAATCTCTGAAGAAGTAGTTAGTAGTGAAGAGGAAGGAAACATTTCCATTATAGTACCACTCTTGAGTGACTACGCTAGCATGGAGTTCAGCCAGAAAGCCCTGATGAGTCTGAGAGCGAAGCTACCTGCAGGAGCCAGTCATCCTGATATGGAAACAGAACTAAGCAGTAAGCCAGCACAAAATGAGCATCAGGTTTTGTTTGCTCCCCAAGACTACCTCAAACAAAGCCAGGTAGAACTTTTGCCATCTGGACCAACTTTGATGAGAGAAGTCAGTTTGATCTGAGTCATCTTCATAGTTTCCTATACAAGTTCCAAAACCTCTGATGCTTGAATGGAACCATTAGGACCATATTGGACAGTGAGCTTATGACAACAGTTAACTTCTACTTCAATAGGCTTCCTTGGTGAAACAGATTTATTCGGTTATTTATTTGACCACAATATTTCTGTGAAAAGTCCTACTGTCTTCACACAGGAAAAACATGCAGGGAACTGTACAAAAAACCTTCCAGTAATGTACCTCTTGCTAGGCGCTTAGTCACAGGCCACTCACGAAGCCCTTTCACAAGGTTTCTGGTCTAAGCACAGTTCTCTTCCAGTGGTCAGGAGAGTTTTCTAATCACTGCCATCAGTTTAAGACCTGATTTTCAGATCTGTGAAGTTCTTCAGTAAAAATTCCAGCAAAAGTGTCTATTGCTTCAAAGAAGCTCTCCAGCTCATCAAATCTGGCCAAACAAAAGAGTGAAAGGCAGAATTAAAGGCTTTACAGCTTAGATCTTTCCACCTTTATTCATTGTAGATAAATAGCGCAGTGTAAGCAAAGATGATAATTAGTATTATTATTGGAGGTTTTACTTGCATTAAATCCATGCTATTTCTTCATGCATTTATCTACACAGATGTAGAAATCCACACGCTCTGTTACAAGATATATTGCAGGTGTGATTTCACACCGCATGCAATGGTGATATCTGTAGAATGGACTTCAAGAGAGAAATGGATAGTTCAGTTAGTCACCCCTCCAAAGCTTGTATAGAGGAGAGATCATTGGAATATAAGGGATAAAAGGGTCGTCTTTAATATGCTCTCTATGCGTCTCCACCTTGTATTTCCACCACACAAGCAGTCTGAACTGGCTTTCCAGATGACAACAACTGTTATTGTTTGTCGTGGTTTGGCCCAGCTAGCACAGCAGCACCACGACAGTCTCTCGCTCGGTGCCCCCATTCACCTCCACCCTTGTTACGATGGCGGAGGCCCCAGAGAAATGGGAGTAAAAAGATAAGCAAGGTTGTTGTGGATTGAGACAAGGGCAGGGATGGCTCACTGCCAATTATGGTTCCGGGTAAAACAGACTCCAGTACTCGACTTAGAGAGGGAAGTTTGTTCTACAAGAAACAGAACGGAATAAAAGCAAATGGGAGT
>WBNH01005076.1:0-11958 GCA_013401255.1 Urocolius indicus
CTTGCTAAACCATGACACTGATACATACTGTCCTGACTCTTGCTAAACCAGGATAAATTAGTCTGTCCAACAGCTGAGGTTTGATACTGTTTCTTTTTCATCCCATCCTCAGGTGCTGATTTTGCTGCTACATTGCTTTCTTCTGCAGAAATCTCCCCCGTACTTCTTCCTTCATCTATTGCAGCTCTGTTTTTCCCTTCTTCTGTTTTGTCCCATCTTCTTTCTCATTGCCTCTGTTTGTCTGTTGAACTCTCTTTCTACCTGCTCCCAAGCAAAGAGGGGTTATTTGTACTTTGAGATGTGCTGAGAGCTTGAGGATGCCAGGAGAATGGTCATAGCTGCATTGGAAATGTTAGTTTCAGTATCTGACCTAGAAACTACTTTGGTTTATCAGATCAACATGGAATAGCAGGTTGAATTTTATTTGCTTGGTGAAAGCTGGGTAAGGAACAAAATGCTGTTTTTCTTCTATGATGCTGAATAAGCTTTGGTTTTCTTGTTGTGTTTTTGCGTTTGAAGAGCAGAGTCTGTTCATTGTAACTCTTTTTTAGCATCCTGTCATCTTCGTTTACCTGAAACATTGCACAGTTCTTTGCTGTCTTTGTGCACCTACTCTGGAATCTAATTACTTTGACCTGCAGTCTTCTGATGCAATACCATAGGTTTTTAAAAATGGGACTTAGGAGACTGAGAAGTGTTACTAGGTAACACACCAGGCAGGACAATTCATGACAGGGGAAAAACTGTCAAAATTCCTAGTGCAATCCTGTTACTGTTATCATTTGAGGCAAACAACCATTGATAGCTTCATCCTGGCTTCAAAACAAGCTGTCTTTAGCTCAAACTCAACAGCAGGTACTCATCTGTCTCTTAGAAGATGCTGTTTTACCTTGGCATCAAAGTAAGGTATTAAAGGAGGAAACTTGACTCATAGGAATGGTGGTCATTGTCTCACTTGTGCTGTCTTGACAGGTTTTTTTACCTCCCAGAAAGCAAAGTGAAACAGACGATTTTTTTTTTTTTTTTTTTGAGGAAGACCGGATTGTAGCAACTAGAAACCAAATTTTGGAGTTGTGTTTCCTCTTGCTCACAGATTGTCATACCACACAGGAAATTCTCCCTACTTTTAACAGAGAAAATAATCATGTTTGCTACTACACAGATGAATACAGCAAGAGTATAGCCTACACGCATAGTCCCTTGTTTGAAGGTCCATTGTGTTTATGGCCTTGCTCTTTTTAGAAGGCCTTTACAGGTCATCAGTTTTATAAAAGGATGTTGGGAATGGAAGTGAGGAAACTCTCAATCTTTCACTTTTTAATGTTTTTCAATTTCCAGGGAAAGTTAATTCCCTTTGCACAGAATTTCTTACAATGAATTTCCATGCTGTTGCTGTTCTTCCTCTTAAAAAAAAAAAAATCTATGGCCTTATTTAATGGAGGATTTCATGGATTTTGCACTATTCTGGACCCCTTAAAGTGAAGATAAAACTGTCATACCTTAGTGGGAACAGTTATACTTTCAAGGCATTAAGTATTCAGAAAAATCCTGTTTAAATATTATTCTGTGGCATAGAGAAAATCTAAAATAAGTCTTCATATAGTGCACAAAATCTTCATGTAGGAGGGTTGCTGTATAATGGAAGCACATCATTCTGGTGAAGCGTTTTGCTAGACTTTCTGCTATATCCTTACAGGAGGAAAAGGTAGGAAAACTTACCAAGTTATTTTTAAAGCAGACTTTCTAGCTGTTTTGAAGTGTCTGACAAGGCCACAGTGAAATCTAGTTATTGATAGGACTTGTACTAAAGGAAAAATAGGCTGCTTTATAGGAAGGGAAGCCAACTGCAAAAGGTCAGGAAAGATAGGAAAATGGGAAAAGCTCCATGTGTCTGACTCCCTTGTAACTTTTGGGACATTGACAGAGGGTGCATCAGACTCTGCAGCACTAAGGTCAACATGGCCTCAGCCCAAATCGTTTCAGAAGGTCACCATGACCACATACAAGCAGGTGCAGTATCTTTAAACCCCCTTTCTAGCCTTCTGGTATGTACTCCCTACCTGTGAGGGACCATATAATTTAAAATGCTATCCCATGGTATAACTATTCATGGCATTGATGAGCCCTGTGAGGGCTTCTGTGTTTGTCATTCAGTTCAAACAATGAAGGGGTTGGAAATTCAGTGTTTGAAGTCTGAATTTGACCCGGATACTTAGGGCAACTTTGAGTTCCTAAGATATCACGGTCAAAGGATCTGTAATCACTGTTTATTCTTGGTAGGGGAAAAAAACATGAGAAAGACTGATTCTTTTTAGATGAAAGCAGTATCCTATGATAGTACTGGAACGTAATCCATTGAAATTCAAGACAAGAGGAAACAGCTTCATCAGATAACTCTGAAGAGACATGGACCTAACTTTTTGAAAGACTATGCAGTAATTCTAGTTGGAATTGCAAACCAGAGGGAAATATATGGAAATGTAGAAAACACGGGTTATACTTAACGATAACATCAATTTCAAAGTCACTTTAATTCCCTAATAACTTTCAAAATCAGTGGTTAGAGCTGATGTGAAGATAAGTTGCTATTATGAGTAATCTCACTGCAATTCTAACAGAAGTGTCCTGGATCATTTCACTCAGTACATGATCCACTCCTCATCTTGTTCATTTAAATAGTTTTAGAACTGAAATGTTACTCAAAATATTGTCTAATATTGCTCTAGTTCTCAACATGAATTTTCATTTTAAATGGTAAATCAGAATTCAAAACTTTCACATTTGATCCTTAGTAGAGTACCTGAACCTTATTCATAAATATTACTCTAACTTAATGTATGCTTCACATTAAACATGTCCTTCCCAGAAGGTGTATTTAGCATTCCTTTGTTTATGAATATGAAGTTAAAAATCATGTAAAAATAACTCTTAATTTTTCTCATTAGTGCATTATACTTGATCAAGTAAACTTATTAAAGTAACATTAACATTTTATAAGGTGTTAAAAATCAAGGAAAACTTAATTTTCGTGTAGCTGAAAATAGGTTTAAGATAGCAATGCTTTCAACTGTACAAGACTAATCTTTCAGTTTTGTTTTGTCATTCTCTTAAAAGCAGACAGAAGTCTTCAGATGTAAGGAACTTCCTAGATTTTTCTGTATTATGATGTATTATTATGCATCCACATAGCATCAATACTGTGTCATGTGAAATAGGAAGGTCTTTTGAATTTGATAAAGAATGATTTATTTTATAAACTACCTTGTAGGGTTTGGATTTATTCTTAATGATTTCCTAATAAAAGCTGTATTTTTTTTTCACTTAAGATGGAAATATGACTGTTAGAATAAAAATGTCTATGTTTTTTGTTTTTTTTTCATAACTAAAGTTTTATTTCCACCTGGCATCCTGAACTTGGTAAACTATTAAAATGGCCTGGAATGCTGAGATGGAAGGAATAACCTGAATGCTTACCTTGCATTCTGTGTTATCAGAAGTCATCTGGGCTCCTGTTATATTTCAGTTTGAGAGAATTAATAAGCATAAAATGATTTATCAGGACAAGTTTTGTCCTTGAGCATGAAATTGCCTCACTCTTGTAAATTTCCCTTTTATATCACATCACATCTCCCTGCCTCTGTATTGAGCCTTTATTAAACATATGTACACTTTAATTAGTGAATGTGACAAATACATGTATGCTGGGTTCAGCCAATGATTGGGATTTGACTCTGAAAAAATACCCTTAATTTAACATTGCTCAGAAAATGCATCTACACAGGCTGCCATATTACCTGTGGTGTCAGAGGTTGAAAAGAAGGCCTCTAGAGTGTAGTGATGAGAGTAGATATATATCCTAATCTTAAATTGCCCTGACTGTCATGTTCTAGGAATGGAAGTTACAGGCTCACTAAGAGAGGATAGAGTGTTCTGCATTAATCTAATCACTGGATTGCTTAAAGAAATATATGCAGATTAATTTCCTGAGTAAATACTGCCAAGTATTGAGTGACTTTTATTTCACTAGCTGAAGTCAAAACACAAGATATTTAGTTATTCTGGAAACATATAGTTGATATTTAAAAAAACCCAAAAGTCAGTCCAGGTTAGACTGATACATTGGGGAGAGGAGGAAATGTCACTGATTAGGTAAAAACATTATTTTCTCTTCAGATGCCATTTCACACTTCTAATGCCAGGGAAAATGCTCTTTTGATTCATGGAAAATAGAAATATCAGAAGTCAAGTTTCATTGTATGTCAGCAAACAGTGCAAAGCAATATTTTTCAGCACCATTTCTGCTCCTTTAGAAAGGAGGTCTCTGGATTTTTTTTTTTTCTTTTTGCAAATGGCAATAAATGTGTCCTCTGTCAAGACTTCCAGCTATATCGAAAATATACACCCAGAGAAGTCAGGGGCTTTCTGACCTTCAGT
The DNA here is from genome assembly GCA_013401255.1 of Urocolius indicus. Classification (NCBI taxonomy): domain Eukaryota; kingdom Metazoa; phylum Chordata; class Aves; order Coliiformes; family Coliidae; genus Urocolius; species Urocolius indicus. The sequence goes on from WBNH01005076.1 coordinate 4,435, forward strand.
GGCAATCTGCTGGATGATATAGGAGGAATGGAGATAAATACTTTAGTTCTGTGAATGCACTAATTCCCTTCTTAGGGGGACTTTTGCACTGCACCTTAAATTTTGAAAGGATTCTTGTACTGCAATTTCTCCATCTTCCATTCTCCTTGATCTATATTGGCTGCGGTGTGTATGATAATACTGCATCACACAGAGGCATAAACCACCTGGAAATGTCACTCCATCTTCTTTTGACTTCATTTGAGACAGAAGATAATTGGTAGAGCAATTATTTTTTTTTCTCTTGATTAAAATTGCCAACTGACTTCTGCTGTAAAGGTTGCTCTGAAATAGTTTAAGATTAATACACGACTGGTCTAAGGAGCACAGGTCTCAGTTGATGTCCATATAAGAGTCTGGTTGCAAATAAAATTTTCTGCAAGAGATATATAGAACATCTTCAAGCAAGCTACGTCAGGATTTTTTCTCTTTAAAAAAATTTCCTAAGTTTTGTGAGAAAAAAAGCAATGAAAAACTATTACAGCGAAATCTTTAGACATAGATGTCGAATCATTACAGTTGGAAATGATCTTTAAGATCATCCAGTCCAACAACTAACCTCATACTGCCAAGCCCATCACTAAACTAAGCCGTATCACTCAGTACTCCCTTTTTAGCCTCACAAAATGTTTGAAGATGGTACTCCTTATTTCGAGAACAGACAAGTAGAACTTTCCTCAGAAAAGTAAAAATTGTCAAAGATGGAATATCTATGTTTAAGTGGTTCACGTTCTGCTCATGTTTCTTGATTCAACATCATTTAAAGGGCATGCTGGTTGCCTCTGATTTGAAATTTCCTTAAGTTAGTATGACAGTGAAAAGGTGAACAATACAGCAAGAAATAATCTGAATTGAACTCAATGGGAGGCTTTAACCATAGGTATGTTTAAGTACATTCTGAAAACTACTCTTCTACTTCCTCTGCTTTTCACTATAATTTCAATTTATTTAAATTATCTCAAGTGTATCTTTCATTGTCAGGGTATCCTGAGACTGTGAATCAAAAACAAGAGAAGATCTCTAAAGGTCCTTTCCAACCTTGCTATTCTATGATTTTACACAACAGACTGGCTATAAAATACAGAGATAACAAGATGTCTTGCTGTGTGATATTAAAAGCCTGAACTCACTTCTATTCTAAACCACACTCAACAGTAGAGGAAGCTGTCCTTGATATGGTACCTGGTCATGTCACTTTACTTTGGTGGGAAAGGAAGGGAAGATGTGGATTGGAAACTTCCTGGACTTGAAAGCTCTGCTTCTGAGTTCCCCAGCAGAGTGTGAGGGGAAAGACATTGCCCATCTTTCTTCTCTTGACCCAGAGTTTTTACTTGTTCTGATTTGATTTGGTTTCTCTGGTAGCTTAGTCAAAGTGGGATATAACAACATTGGACAGTGGCAGCCTCTGGTATCGTGTCTGAGAAAAAAATTAACTCAAGTATCTTTGTAGTATTCAAGTGGCTATTTATTTTATCATTGATCATTTGTAAAGTGAAGCACATGTATAAATTTAATTAAAAATCTATCTCAGTTTTGCTTTATTCCTGTGACAATGAACCAGGAGGTTAATAAATGTCCATGTGGTGCTTTCTCCTCCTTGCCACATTCAGTTGTTGCTGTGAATGAATCTTCTACATCTTCATCTAATCTACATCTTCTGGGTACAAGCTGAAAAAACTTGAACTTGGAGCTTGCAAGTGTTACTGAACTAGGAGGAAATTCATATGGTTCTTGACATCTGGGAAGAATGTTATCTTTCTCAAGAGAAATCATAGAGTGGTAGGGGTTGGAAGAGACCTTTAGAGATAATCTAGTCCAATCTACCTTCTCAAGGAGATCCACCTGACCGTATCAGATAAAAGAGAGTTTCTGTCACACAGGAACATGTCCAGGTGGGTTTTGAAAACCTCCAGAGAAGGAGACTCAACAATCTCCCTGTGCAGCCTGTGCCAGGGCTCCCTCACCCTCACAGTAAAATAGTTTTTTTCTTATAATTAAATGGAATTTTGTGTTCAAGATTTTTTCTGTTACTTCTTGTCTTGTCACTAGATACAACAGAAAAAGTGATGCCCCAACCTCCTGGCATCCACCATTTAGATATTTGTAAATATTAATGAGATCCCCTTGCAATCTCCTTCTCTCGAGACTAAACAGCCTCAGTTCCCACAGCCTCTTCTCATAAGGAAGGTGCTCCAGTTCCCTGATCATCTTTGTGTCACTGTGCTGGATCCTCTCCATAAGTTCCCTATACCTCTTGAGCTGGGGAGCCCAAAACTAATCATCGAGCTCTATTTTGGCAGTATCTTTAATGGATCACTCATTGGAGATAAAAATGTATGCTGAACCTGGTAGCTGACACTAGATGAGCTGGCAAGGTGTGGGGAGAGATGAGACAATTTTTTCTTCTTTCTAACATTGCATCCCTTTTTAGAATGAATTCCTAGTGAGTTTTTAGCTTAACACTGAGAAAACTGCACATTTTCCCACCAAAATAGTTTGTAATACTAGTTTCAGCAGAGAGATTATATTTGCATTTTGTGTCATTGTTGATAGTACTTTGTAATGATTCAGGACCTGCTACTCTCTTGGTGAGGCTGTATATAGAGTAGAACTTTTTCCAGCAAGCATCTGTATTAGCAGTAAAAATTCAGGAAGAATGGGTAACTTCTCATAACTGTTCAATGGTTTCCAATTAAGATCCTGACTGCTGATGCAAGAGCAGGACCCAGGGCAAGTGAGGACGGGTTAGTGGGGTCACCTTCATCAGCTAGAGTTGCAGAGGTGACAGGGAACAGTGAGCTGTGATGAGACCTCTGAGTGACTAAGACGTCCTAAGGGAGAAGAGGAGACTAGGCAGGGATGGAAAATGATCTGAGGAGACAAAAACTGAGACTGGAAGCATGGGTCAGCTTGCGAGGGCACAGTGGCCAGGGGGAGAGCTGTGACAGAAACTCTCTTTTATCTGACGCAGTCACTATGTTTTATGCTAAAAAATAATTTCGTATTTTTAATTTTCTTAAAAAAACCCTCTAAATCTTTTGTATTTAGAAGTCTCTTTTCCCACCTCCCTGTAAGGAAGAGGTTGAGATATGATGACACCTGAGCCTTGAAAATCAGCATAAACTCTCTGGTGTGTGTCCTGGCATTACACTTAAAAGTAGATGTATTAGTAAAAGGCCTGGAGAATGAAGAGCAAAATCTTTGTGAAAATATAATAAAGTGATGAGGGGAGCAACTAAAAAAAAAAAATGAGGAAGAGATTCTGCTGAAAGTAAGTTGGGAGACTACTTCCAGGAAGCTAAGTGGTTGTGAATAATATGAATACACACAGAAACACTTATTTTCATGGAGAGATAAACTTACAGTTTAATAAGCAAATACAATCTAGTAAGTCTGTGTTGTCTTATGCAGAGACATCACCACTCAATAGTTTATTACGGTCAGTAATAAATTGTTTCTCATTCTTTCTGAGAAGAGAAAATGGAAGAAAGTGATATTCCTCATTCTGTGATCTCTGACCATAGGGTCTGAAAGCAGCAAATATCGTCTATTTTGGAGCACCTAATCTCAGAACTTGGGTCTTCAGTGACCTGAATCCCAGGGACAAGAAAAATCTATTATTTTTGAATTGCCGATTTGGTAAATTAGTACATGGTAGAATTGAATGGAATTAGAATGTTTGTGGTGATGTATTCAGTAGTTGAAACCTGATTTTGCTGTTGAGAGGCTTTGTTCCCAGAATAACAAGATCCTGAATATTTTTGTTTAGCTGAATATGGCAAAATGCTGCATATTCTTTAGGTTTAGCATTACCCTCCCTGGAGGAGGAGGGAGTTGGGAGCTTTTGGTGAGGGAAGAATTAAATCCTTATTCAACTAATATTTTGAATTCAGCCTCATCTTTCAGACAAGAGTGTACCTCTTGCTGACAGATCTGTTTCTTCCTACTGACCTCCTGAAGATTTATCTTCATGTGGAAAAAGTATCAATGGTCCTTGAATGTCACTTCATTCTTCAAAATTATTTTCTTCAAGAAAAAATGTAATTACTTCTTTTTAAAGCAAAAGCCATTTTTTTTGTCTGTAATCTTTTTGTTTTTTATTTACTTAAATAATAATCTCCTTCCCCGAGTTCCTTCAAAATCTGTCCATCATGCTAAGAATTGCATCACTTTCCTAGCAAGTTTAAAATCCTTACTGCAACAGAGAGCTTTTCAAAGCTTCAGTGTTTCCCTTCAGCTTTAAAAATTCATTTTTCATATAAAAATAGGTTTACGAAGTGTGTAGTGACATCTTTATAAAGTATTAGAAAATGATTTTCCTGTTTTAGCTTAGGATGACTGATCTTTCCTTCCCTATATAAGTAGCATGAAATGAATAAAGATCGAGTTACTGCAGATTTTTTTAAGTTTCCTCACAGTTAATTGAAATGTAGACTTTTTAAGGAAACTTGGTTGTAAGTTGTCTTCACCACAAATAGGAAGAAGGAGGAAGGAGGTACAGATATAGTCATATCTGGTAATGTTGCTTCAGATGGATGTGCTTACTCTTACATGTATGATTAAAGCATCTCCTGGACTTGGGACTTTATTCAATATAGCTACCTTAACAAAGTTCACTTAATTAACCTCAGTTCATCCTACTGATGCAGCTTTGCAGCTTGTAGCGCCTGCCTTAGCTTGCCTAGTGATGCAGTCCAGTGTATAATCTGTGGAAGGATAGTTGAAAAACATATGTGTATTATTCTTTTTAAGGGCTCTGAAGTTACTGATTGTGTGTGGCTTTGTCTTATTTTAGCTTTGCAGCTTAGAATTGCTGAACTTGTATATTCTTAAAGTTACCTTTGGCTTTGAAATCTGAGAGTTTTTTACAACCCCTGGTATGTGAATGCCTAAATTCCTATTGGTTCTGGTGAGAAGAGGACGGTGAGTGGGGTTTTTTTTTGGTTTTTTTTTTTTGTTGGTTTTTTTTTCCCCTTTGGTGTATTAATGCAAATTGTTGAACTGACTTCCTATACCTTCAGTGAAAAGCAATGGGTTGGCTTCATGTATTCAGTTCAATTTAGAAAGCAATTGTTCAGGACTTAGATTATTCCAAAATGCTGGGTGGATCTATCTTGCTCTGTGAGTCCTGGGGAGTGCTCATGCTTGAGGCAGATGCTAAATCAAGTCGCTTTTGTTCAACATCATGTACTTTTAGATTTTAAATGTGCCAGTTGTCTGTCTTCCAGAAAATGCACGCTTTTGTGCACTGGGCAGGGAGCCAGCAGTTCTGAAGTTTTATTTCTACCTGTATCTGATTTAATGTGCTTAGTCTTTATGTAATACTTTATTTTGCTGTTGTCTTTCATTTTTCTCTCTTTTTCTCCTTTGTAACAAGGCTATTATTGAATCTGGTCAGCAGTACATAATAGGAGCATATTAGTGTTCTGTTGACACATTACCATTGGTTCAGATCCACAGCTTTGTTAGCGCTACTATACTACTAAGAAAATCCACCTTAAAATTCTTCAGTTTTTTATTTTTTCTTGGAATCGAACAGGCTATGCCTTATTATCTATTGCTAATGCTATTACTTTATATGACGATTGCTTGACAAAGTCAAAAGGTTTCTTTTCGGGGTTTTTTTTTTTTTTTTTGAGAAAATACAGGTTGGGTTTTACCAGAGAGCTTGTAGTTGAAGTAGCAAAAAGGCAAATATTAAGCAACTCATCTGGTCTTTTAGCAAACAGCTCCTTGGGATGGTGGGGGAGAAGGGCAAGAAGCAGTTAATTGACAAAGTATGTCTTGCGATTCAGAGAACCCAAAATGCCAGTTTCTTATTACAATCTAATTGGATAGAAATTTCAACTGGAACCTCAAAAAAGGTGTTGCTGAATCATCTGAAGTTAGAGACAATTACAGTATATTCCTGTAGGGTAAACTGTGTGTGTTCCTTTAGCTGAGTATGAGGTAATTTGTCCTTTTTGAAAGAAGGCTTTGCTTCCATTGGGACCTCAGGCATTACCTGAGATATTGCTGCACTCTAAATTAAAATTCTGGCTTTCTTCCATGATATATGATAGTGATGATGTCTTTAAAAAAAAAAAAGAGTATATATGATCTTTGACATAAATGTTTTGGTGAAATCTTCAGCAGCATCCTCTTCATCTGTCATAACCTGAGAGAGTAGTCTCTTTAGGATAAAGAGCATGTGAAAAAGACTAAAGTGAATCTTGCCTTTGGAGAACAAAAATTATATAGCTGCATATGGATGCTTTGGTGAGCAGTCCCAAGATACCTTTATATATATGGAGGAGAGGGCTGGTTTGCTTTTGGTTTTGTTGGTTTTGTGGTTTTTTTTTTTAAATTAAAGGTAAATCTTGAGAATAAAAACATGGCTTTTTGTTTCATGTTAGTCTTCATAGCTTTTATTTGTTATTAAATGTAGATATTGAAAATGAATAATGTCTGTCTTCTTGCCTTTAATAAACTGTAGAGACCTGTCAGGTGATTCCTGCAAGAGGCTCACCTTCTACAGGATGTATCATGTTGGCTTAAAATTGTTACAGAGCGAAAGCTATATCCCTAAGCCAGAAGTCTTGCTTACTAATTATATTTGCTTTTACAAGTGAGCACCTTGTTGTAATATGAACTTGTTGCTTTAATTTTCTAGCCTTTGGAAAGTAAATGGAAAAGCCCTTTATTGCCAGAATTCTTTCCCACAGGTAGACAAGTAATGCAATCAAATCTACTGCCTTCATCTGTCTTTTGACTAAATGTCATAAACCGAGCTTTAGTCCGTATCTATTATCTTGTTAGTTCTGCGTGTGTTGAAGTGACACATCTCCTTTCTGTTTTGAATCCCAAAGCAGAGGTGTAAGAGTTCAGTTTTCTGTTTAAATATAGGGGATGTATTTTAATTTTGTATTTTATGGTTCACGTCTACACAAGGATGAAACATGACAACTACTGTGAGAATTCAAAAAGTATAATATAATCCAAATTCTCTTATTCGTGATTTAGCTTTCTATTATGTGATACTGCCATGTACCTTGATGCCTGGAAGAAATAAATGTCAATGTCATGGAAGTTGATAGGTGTAGTATAAGCAAGGGTAGAAGCTGCTGTTCACATTAGTTATGTCAACAAAGTCAGATAAGTGTGGCATTTAGAGAGTACAGCTTGTGAGAAAAATTTCCTGGGTATAAAAACGTCAGAATGGTCTTGTATCTTCAACAGTTGCCTTTCTATAAATTTGGAAAAAGGAAAGGAGGCATATTGCTTGAGTATGGTGTCATGGTTTAGCAAGGAGTTGCTTTTGTTTAGTAACAGGGGGAGCGGGTTGCAGTGAAGACCCGGTAAAAGTTTTTTAGACTCTCCCCCGACTCCTGGGTTCAGACCCACCCCCCGGCCTGGCTGGGCCAATCTGACGCCTCTGCGATCACTATTTAGGGACGGGAATTTGAGGTGCGAGGCAGGAGGTGTAAGAGTGGTACGAGATGGAGG
>WBNH01005076.1:12197-47784 GCA_013401255.1 Urocolius indicus
TGGTTTTTGGGGTTTTGTGTTTTGGTTGGTATTAAATTATTTTCTGTTTTCTTCCCCAAGCCGAGTAGCCTGGTCTGTTTTGTCCTGCACCTTAAGCGGCAATTAAGCCCTCCCTGCCCTTTAGCAATCCTTTAGTCTTCGGTACTTGAGGCTAATCGTGGTCTTTTGTTCCCTGATGGGCAGAAACCACGACATATGGGAAGAGGTGTGCGGCAAAGAGTTTGATTAGAAGATAGACAATAAGGATTTTCTGAGCTTAGTAGCATGATGTCATCTCACTTATGGAATGGAAGGCAGTCTTGCAGTAAGCAAATCAATGTGTTCCTGACCTCAATTAACATTTTTTTCTTTGTGCCAGGATGGAAATTTGTTCTTCAAGCCTGTTAAATGCATACCAGGTGAATAGCAAACGGATGTATGTGACCACATTTTATCACTTGGATGTCATGACTATCTCAGAGTCTCCTTTTAACAAAATTAGAAGACGGGAATAAAGAGCTATTAGCTCTGTGTGGTCCAGGGAAATAGCTATACTCCTGAGGTGTCATGAACCACCTTCTTTGCACATCACTCATCACATAGGAACACGGACTTTCAGCTCAACATAGTATCCATGTGGATTTGCACTTTATATCAGAATGCATCTGATCTTGGTATGCTAAATTCTGAATTTGCCTCTTTTAGAAAAAGATTTGTGTTGTTAATTTTTGTTTCTGCTGCTGTCTCACGGAGGAGAGATTTGTCTTACTGTGAGACAGCACAAGAACTTACAGAAATCACAAGCTGGATGTCATTTTTGTAACCCATGATGAGGTGCTGTACCTATAAACCACAGAAGTCTAACTGCAGCTAGATAAAACACTGACACAAGGGCAGGTGAGAAGCAGTGGAAGACAAATGAAACTGACTTTTTGTCAACTGGCTTCACCCTCCTAGAGAATATCTGGTATCAAGCTGTTAGTTTATCTAACTTCAGAATGATAAAGTGAGCTGATAAAATGATGTGAGTTCTATCACGTCTCCTTTCTTGGGAAAGTTTAGAGATGGACATAATTCATGAGGTGTTCTGTCTCTTTGTTCTTGTCCTGCTTTTTTTTTCTCCCCTTCCCCTGCACTGTCAGCTTGTAACCTAAAATTATTATCTGTAGTGGTCCAAAATTTGAGTTAAATACTATGCTTATAAACCATTATATGAAGAGAATGTCTCTGACAATAAAAGATGATTCAATGCAGAGAAGGTCTTGAATCAACTCTCAATCTACTTGTATCTTGCTAGTACGTCCAACTGAAATATCAAGTGTAGCAAATTATTGCTGAAAAGCAGGCCATCTCTGAAGAAACTTATCATGTTGGGACTTAGCTTACTCTCATCTGTCTTTCATCGATGTGGAAGAGCTATTTCTTGCATATATATTTTTTAATTTTAGTTGCAAAATACTTAAATATGACAAGAAAATAATATATGGATCTGCTGTTGCACTATGGAAATCTTGTGACTGCACAACTAACTTGAATTTCCCATCACATTTCTGAATTATTTTCAACCCTCAATCATAGTTACATACTCTTTACTCTGCTTCATATGTAATTGAATTAGTGAAGTCATTACAACAAGATTTCCTTCAACATCAGCTTCATCAAATATTAAAAGCTTTAGCTGAAGGCACTAATGCTAGTATGTGATATCACCAATAGCCAAGGATTTAGAAGTCCGCGAACTTCCATTCTTTAGTTACCATGATAGAGATAATGAAGAGGCAGACAGAAGTCAGTTCATAGATTTTGGTTTGTCTTCTGAAATACATTCTTGTTTCCTGTGCCACTGAAGTTCATGGTGTTAAAAGTGCTTTGGTCTCCAGCTTCTATTAAACCACTCCCAGATGCTCTTTTCGTTTACCCAAGGGTTACATTTTGCTTTATGGCAAGCTCAATTTCACATAAACCTAATTGAGTCTATACACATAGTTTTATTATGGACTATGGGAAAGGCCAAGAAATGCTGTAGTGGTTTTCCTGGGCCAGGTTTTGGTAGTGGGGGGCGCTACTGGAGTGGCTTCTTTAAACAAAGATCTGCCAGAAGCTTCTATTGTAGCTGATTCTTAATTGCAGAGGTCCCTATTTTGTATCTGTGTTTATGGGACACGCATAATATCTATGCATATGTAGAATCTTTCCGGGAGGGATGAGGAAAGTGGGCAGAGAAGAGAGGGATCTTTACCCCTGAAGTTGCTACACTGAGCTAGTACTGTTACCTGCTTCAACAGAAAGATATTAATTACATTAATTATGGAGGAAGTTCTGTTCCTTTTTCAGTTTAGGGGTTTTCCATCAGTGAAAGTGTGATAGCGCTGAACATTTTTCAGTAGCTTTAGTGAGAAACTTCAACATTAAGCTCTGAAGAGATATTTTACTATGAACTATGACACAAAGTGTAAAGTTGAGAACCTTAAGTTGTGTTTTAGCATGCTTAGGGTAGGAATTGTAGGTAGGTTTTGTTTGGATTTTTTTGTTTGAGTTTATCTTGTGATGTTTTACTAAAAATGTAGTCTGAATTCATACCTGGGGTAAAAATTATTGGCTGTTGGGTTTAGTTTTGGTTGTTTTTTTAATTAAAATAAAATTAAAAAAACACCCTCAGGTTGAAATGATTTCCTGGTGTAGTGAAATGTTTTGACTTTACTGGGCATTCAGAGGAACTGTATGCAAAGTAAAAGTAAGGCACAGACCCAGTAGAGGTGCTTCAGATGTAGAGAGTCTCAGCTCTAGGCTGGTGATGTGCCCTGGTAACTCACCTCCTGGAAGAATGCCTTTANGAGTTTATCTTGTGATGTTTTACTAAAAATGTAGTCTGAATTCATACCTGGGGTAAAAATTATTGGCTGTTGGGTTTAGTTTTGGTTGTTTTTTTAATTAAAATAAAATTAAAAAAACACCCTCAGGTTGAAATGATTTCCTGGTGTAGTGAAATGTTTTGACTTTACTGGGCATTCAGAGGAACTGTATGCAAAGTAAAAGTAAGGCACAGACCCAGTAGAGGTGCTTCAGATGTAGAGAGTCTCAGCTCTAGGCTGGTGATGTGCCCTGGTAACTCACCTCCTGGAAGAATGCCTTTAGTACAAGGTATGTTGTGGCGTGGTTGCCTTGATCTTTGCACAGCGTTGGTGTTTTATCACTGCAGTGCTTTGTAGACATTGAATTAATTAACGTGGAAAGTAGTTCAATTTTGATTTTTGGAAAAGTTTAAAAAAATGTGAACATAACCCCAAAGAGACTACTATTTACAATAATGATAGTAGTACACAGTATGTGAAGAGTTTTGAAAGATAATGCAAGAGTACCTTTCATTTGAAGAATATTGTCTGACATGCAAGCTAATACATAACACCAGTTTGTGGTATTTGGTTTGTTTTTTTTAAAGTATATGTGCAAAATGGATGAACATTAAACAAAGATAGAAGATTATTTATCTCCCCCATGGAAGACAGCATTTGGAATACCTATAATGATCTTGGCATTCTGCTTAATGAATAAATGGACTGTTTGACCATATTTGATAATGAAAATGAGGCATGCTCAATTGACTGAGCACCCAACTAATCAGCAGTTAATGCAGTTCTGAAAACTGGGAATTTATTTAATCTTACAGGGTCAGAGCATGTGCATAAAGAAGAGAGAACCCAGGTTTTATACCTTAAGTATGAAGCAAATATAAATGGCAAACTGTAATTGGTGTGACCTGGAGGTTTCAGTCAGTATTGTGGCCTTGATCACCACTCTCCTCAGCCATCTGCAAAATGTTTATAATTCTCAAATGAATCTTCATTAGTTGACATCCTGCAGACAATTGTACTGCAGGATCTGTAATATCTATTGAGCAAAACAGCTCTGTTATTAGTGGACCTTGCCACTGTGTGAATGTCCCAGAGTAGCCTACTGGGATTTTATTCAAAGTACATACTGAGTTATAGTGCCTGACTTTATGCCTACAAATATCTCTGCCCTGATTTTACTTGACTATAGACAGTGATTCAGAACTAAATGAGATAATTCCTTCAAAAAATCTTTCCCTCTTGGTAAGGATTTTTCTGTTTCTCACAAGAAATGACTTAGTATTCAGAGTTAAAACTGATGTTTGTGGAAGAGGATATCAGTTTAGATCATTGCACAAGGAATAACCAATGGAAATCTTGCTTTCACTGGTTTTACTTAAAAATCCCAGGTTAACAATGGGCTTAGCATAGCAGTAATACTGTTGTTCCATTATTTACATTTTCTTTTTTAACAGTGTCATGGGTTTGTGTGGAGTCACTTTTTGCTTGGTAATGAGAAAGGGTGCTGTAGTGTTTCCCCCATAAACAGTTCTTGAAACTTCCCCCAGCTCTAAGGTGGATCCATCTCCAGCCTGGCTGGGCTGATCTGGCACCTCTGCCGACATTGTTTAAGGAAGGAAATGTGCAGTGGAAGAAGGATGTAGGAGTGAGACAAGATAGAGGTGATCATGCAGACCCCACAATCAGTCAAGGAGAAAGGAAGGCATGCCGGGACAGAGATTCACCTGCTGTGAGAACACAGGCTATCTCCATGCAATCCATGGAGGGCAATGGCAGGACTGAGAGACACCAGTAGCTCCAGGTGAGTGTGTCCAGACAGGCAGGAGACTGTGTGAGGCAGCGGCCGTGGCACAGGCTGTGCTGGAGAGCCTGTGGGCCCCAGAGACACATACAAGAGGCAAAAAGAAGCTGCAGCCCTTGGGATAAACACATGTGAGAGTGGCACATGCAGGGCTGCTGGGTGTGAAGGACCCCGTGCTAGAGCAGAAAGGACCACTGAGGAGTCCACTTGCCTTGAGACAAATGGCAGGAGCCATTGGGAAAGGACGGGCTGAAACTCCCATTCCCTTTCCCTCTGAGTCCTTTGAAGAGGAGGAGATAGACACCTGAATCAGGGCTCTAAGTCTAGGAAGTGTGGAGTGATAGGGAAAAGTTNATATTTTACTATGAACTATGACACAAAGTGTAAAGTTGAGAACCTTAAGTTGTGTTTTAGCATGCTTAGGGTAGGAATTGTAGGTAGGTTTTGTTTGGATTTTTTTGTTTGAGTTTATCTTGTGATGTTTTACTAAAAATGTAGTCTGAATTCATACCTGGGGTAAAAATTATTGGCTGTTGGGTTTAGTTTTGGTTGTTTTTTTAATTAAAATAAAATTAAAAAAACACCCTCAGGTTGAAATGATTTCCTGGTGTAGTGAAATGTTTTGACTTTACTGGGCATTCAGAGGAACTGTATGCAAAGTAAAAGTAAGGCACAGACCCAGTAGAGGTGCTTCAGATGTAGAGAGTCTCAGCTCTAGGCTGGTGATGTGCCCTGGTAACTCACCGCCTGGAAGAATGCCTTTAGTACAAGGTATGTTGTGGCGTGGTTGCCTTGATCTTTGCACAGCGTTGGTGTTTTATCACTGCAGTGCTTTGTAGACATTGAATTAATTAACGTGGAAAGTAGTTCAATTTTGATTTTTGGAAAAGTTTAAAAAAATGTGAACATAACCCCAAAGAGACTACTATTTACAATAATGATAGTAGTACACAGTATGTGAAGAGTTTTGAAAGATAATGCAAGAGTACCTTTCATTTGAAGAATATTGTCTGACATGCAAGCTAATACATAACACCAGTTTGTGGTATTTGGTTTGTTTTTTTTAAAGTATATGTGCAAAATGGATGAACATTAAACAAAGATAGAAGATTATTTATCTCCCCCATGGAAGACAGCATTTGGAATACCTATAATGATCTTGGCATTCTGCTTAATGAATAAATGGACTGTTTGACCATATTTGATAATGAAAATGAGGCATGCTCAATTGACTGAGCACCCAACTAATCAGCAGTTAATGCAGTTCTGAAAACTGGGAATTTATTTAATCTTACAGGGTCAGAGCATGTGCATAAAGAAGAGAGAACCCAGGTTTTATACCTTAAGTATGAAGCAAATATAAATGGCAAACTGTAATTGGTGTGACCTGGAGGTTTCAGTCAGTATTGTGGCCTTGATCACCACTCTCCTCAGCCATCTGCAAAATGTTTATAATTCTCAAATGAATCTTCATTAGTTGACATCCTGCAGACAATTGTACTGCAGGATCTGTAATATCTATTGAGCAAAACAGCTCTGTTATTAGTGGACCTTGCCACTGTGTGAATGTCCCAGAGTAGCCTACTGGGATTTTATTCAAAGTACATACTGAGTTATAGTGCCTGACTTTATGCCTACAAATATCTCTGCCCTGATTTTACTTGACTATAGACAGTGATTCAGAACTAAATGAGATAATTCCTTCAAAAAATCTTTCCCTCTTGGTAAGGATTTTTCTGTTTCTCACAAGAAATGACTTAGTATTCAGAGTTAAAACTGATGTTTGTGGAAGAGGATATCAGTTTAGATCATTGCACAAGGAATAACCAATGGAAATCTTGCTTTCACTGGTTTTACTTAAAAATCCCAGGTTAACAATGGGCTTAGCATAGCAGTAATACTGTTGTTCCATTATTTACATTTTCTTTTTTAACAGTGTCATGGGTTTGTGTGGAGTCACTTTTTGCTTGGTAATGAGAAAGGGTGCTGTAGTGTTTCCCCCATAAACAGTTCTTGAAACTTCCCCCAGCTCTAAGGTGGATCCATCTCCAGCCTGGCTGGGCTGATCTGGCACCTCTGCCGACATTGTTTAAGGAAGGAAATGTGCAGTGGAAGAAGGATGTAGGAGTGAGACAAGATAGAGGTGATCATGCAGACCCCACAATCAGTCAAGGAGAAAGGAAGGCATGCCGGGACAGAGATTCACCTGCTGTGAGAACACAGGCTATCTCCATGCAATCCATGGAGGGCAATGGCAGGACTGAGAGACACCAGTAGCTCCAGGTGAGTGTGTCCAGACAGGCAGGAGACTGGGTGAGGCAGCGGCCGTGGCACAGGCTGTGCTGGAGAGCCTGTGGGCCCCAGAGACACATACAAGAGGCAAAAAGAAGCTGCAGCCCTTGGGATAAACACATGTGAGAGTGGCACATGCAGGGCTGCTGGGTGTGAAGGACCCCGTGCTAGAGCAGAAAGGACCACTGAGGAGTCCACTTGCCTTGAGACAAATGGCAGGAGCCATTGGGAAAGGACGGGCTGAAACTCCCATTCCCTTTCCCTCTGAGTCCTTTGAAGAGGAGGAGATAGACACCTGAATCAGGGCTCTAAGTCTAGGAAGTGTGGAGTGATAGGGAAAAGTTGGTCTTAGAGAGCTGGCTGTGCTCTTTATCATTGTGTTGCTCTGTGTTGGGATTTTTTTTTTGTTGTGTTTTTGGTTGTTGATGAATTAAAGACATTTCTGTTTTCTTCATAGTCTTGTTTGTTTTGCCCAGGACCATAATTGGCAAGTAACCTCTCCTGTCCTTAGGGAGTTCCAGAGGCCCTTGCTACTTATGTCTGTTTGCGATCCTTTGTTCCTAAATGGTCCTAAACCATGGCAAGTAATATTTTATTCTGATATTAAATGGTTTCCACAGAACATCTTGATCAGCAAGTGGCAACTATGAGGATTTTTTTTTAGGGTTTTACATTTATTTAGAAGAGCAAAGGGTTAAGTGTTCTTAATGAAAATGTATCTATGTGCTTGAATCAACAAGGGATGGCAGCAGTGTCTGGATGTTGGTTCCCCAGTCTTTGACTTGTCTTGCCCCTGACTTTAGCAGCAGGCATATTTAGAGGACCTGTGATTTACCATACTTCTTGCTACTGGAAAGCACTGACTGAACTGTTGGCAGGGTTTGCAAAGAATACTAATAGGGTTTTAATAGCAATGGTGATCTAAGAAAAAAGGAAGTTAAAGGATGCAGAAATGCTGCAGAAGCAGCATTATTTGACTTACTGATGACTACTGTGTTCTGTGAAATTTCTAGAGAAAGACATTTTTGTTATTAAAAATATTTGGAGCCCAGACTGTAGAGATTTTCTGTAAACATCTATAAATATGAAAGTAGCTTTGGGACACACTGGACTAAATAAAGTGTTTTGTGGAGAAAGGCACATAGGAAAACTGAATGGGATGATCACGTAGTGAGGTGGATTGTTAACTGGTTGAAGGGAAGAAGGTAAACAGTTGTGATCACTCTGGCAGGGTCTAGTTGAATGCTTGTATCTGGTGGAATCCCTCAGGGGTCAGGGCTGGGACTGGTACTGTTCAATATATTCATTAATGATCTTAATGAGGGAACAGAGGGCATTGTCAGCAAGTTGGCTGATGATACAAAACTGGGGCAAGTGGCTGACACACCAGAAGGCTGTACTGCCATTCAACGAGACTCGGACAGTTTGGAGAGTTGAGTGGGGAGAAATCTAATGAAAATCAACAAGGGCAAGTAAGTGTAAGAATCTTGTGTCTGGTAAAGAATAACCCCATGTACCAGTACAGGCTGGGGAATGAACTGTTAGAAAGTAGTATAGGGGAAAGGGACCTAGTAGTAGTTAGAAAGTAGTATAGGGGAAAGGGAAAGGGAGGTTCTTGGTGGACAGCAAGATGACCATGAGCCAGCAACGTGCCCTCGTGGCCAAGCAGGCCAATGCCATCCTGGGGTATATTAGAAGGGATGTGGGCAGTAGGTTGAGAGAGGTTCTCCTCCTCCTCAACTCTGCTCTTGTGAGACCACATCTGGAATACTGTGTCCAGTTCTGAGCCCCTCAGTTCAAGAAGGACAGGGAGCTGCTGGAGAGAGTTCAGCACAGGGCCACAAAGGTAATTAAAGGAATGGGGCATCCCCCTTGTGATGAAAGGCTGAGAGAGCTGGGGCTCTTCAGCTTGGAGGAGACTGAGGGGTGATCTCATTAATGTTTACAAATATGTAAAGAGGGGGTGTCAGGAGGATGGAGCCAGGCCCTTCTCTGTAATGTCCAATGACAGGACAAGGGACAATGGGTATAAGTTGGAACATAAGAGATTCCAAAGAAATATGAGGAAGAATTTCTTCACTGTGAGGGTGACAGAGCACTGGAACAGGCTGCCCAGGTGAGTTGTGCCGTCTCCTTCTCTGGAGACATTCAAAACCCATCTAGATGAGTTCCTGTATGATCTAATCTAGGTGGTCCTGCTGTTGCAGAGGTGTTGCACTAGATGATCTCTTGAGGTTCCTTCCAGCCCTTTAGATTCTGTGATTTCTAAGTGTTCTCTTTCTCTTAATGTTCTGTAGTGAACACAGTATTTGTACATTCTGCTTCAGATGATGATGACCTCCTTATCCAGCTGTGATGCTGGTGCTTGAAGTCCTCATTGCTGATATTGTGTTTCATCAGTCCTTTCTCTTACAATCTACTTTCAATGGTGACTAATGTTGATCCCTATGATTGAAATGAATTATAAAGGAAGCGTATTTCACTGCTGTGTTTCTTGAGCAAAGAAGTAGGCCAAAATAGCTGTACCTTCCTACAAAGGACAAAAATACAGAAATCTGAATCTTTTGGACACTTTCAGCATGCTGTGGTCTTCTGCATCAGTCACTGATTTGAGATCAGAAGCTTAGATGTTCTACAGATGAACTGATAAGGATGTGAGAATGTTGTTCTTGTCTCTAGGAGGACTTCTTTTCTCTGCAGGTGGGGGAAAACTCCAAATATGCAGCAACTGCAAAAGTAAGAAAGGAGGGAAGGTAGTTCTCTTTGTATTAGCATGCCAGTAAACCTCAGGTCAGCAGCTATTCCTGAAGTGAGTTAGCTCAGTGGTTATCTAGGCCTGATAAGGATTGTATGTTGGATTTGTGTTGAATTTGAGAACATGTATTCTGTCTGTGTCCCATATGCTTTGCCCCTTGTAAGTGGTCTGCTTTCCATGTTTACTCTGCATAGTTTAGCTAAAGTCTTGGTCTTCCAGTGCAAAGTAGACCACCTGAGCTCTTTAGAGGCAGCACAGTTAGAGAAAGAACAGGTATACTCTGTAGATTAAAGATGAAATCTCATTTAGAAAACTCCCTTACCTCCAGTATAATTGATTTAGAAACATACATATATTAATACATATGTACAAACATATATATATATTTATATGTTGTAGCTGTTTGCATAACATGGCTCCTGAACTCATATTCTTATAACACTATTTCCTTATTAAAACAGTGTTTCCTATGTGTCTGAATCTTTCTGGATTAATTCAAACTGAACATCAGTGACTAAAGGGTATAATATTAAAGATGGGATCTTATGAGTGCTTAGTACTGTAGTAAGCAGTCCTTCTGATTGCCTGATCAGCTTCTGAGACATGCCTTTCTTAGGTTTGGTCACAGCCATTCCATAATTACATCCCTGTTCTGATCCTATTCAGTCACTTGGGAGCTGATGAGCTCCCAAATTGCCACCTGAAGACTTGCTGTTAATTTGTAAATATTGCAGTTATGACTTTGTGTGACGTGTAAGTGGTATTTGATTGGAGGGGTGAGGCAGGGAGGAAGCTATTTTCTATTTAATATTTGTCATTAGCTTTTGGCTCAAAGATAAGTTTTTACCTACACAATGTCTTATTAATGTGGAAAAATTAAATATGGAAGACTCCTACTTCTATTGTCTCTTTTTTTCTGTTCTTTAAATGCCCTAGTTGGACTTCTAATGAGGTATTTTCTCTGGCTGTTAAAGAATTTTACACTACGATACTTTCTGTTTCCTAGCAACTCTGCATCCTTCTACTCATAAAAGAGGGTAGCTTATACTTTTAATGAATATAAATCTAAGTCATGGCCAATGAAAAGTAAACACTGTAGAAGAATAAATGTCCTTACTTTAAACAAAAGGCAAAGAGTTCACATCATATTTGCTTATCTGCTTTAACACTGCATATAATTTCAATGAGTATTTGTTTATATGACCTTGCATTAAAATTTAAATGTTGTGGTTGGCAATGTGGATATGACTACCCTTAATCATTTGGCCTTGGACTAGAGATCAGTCCTAGTAGAAGTTTTGATTGGCAACTTCTTGTGCTTGAACATAGAATCATAGAATGCAAGGGTTGGAAGGGACCTTTAAAGATCATCTAGTCCAATCTCCCTGCAGAAGCAGGTTCACCTAGATCATGTCGCATAGGAACACGTCCAGGCAGGTCTTGAAGACTTCCAAGGAATGAGACTCCACAACCCTCTGGTCAGCCTGTTCCACTGCTCCATCACCCTCACAGTAAAATAGTTTTTTCTTATATTTAAATGGAACTTTTTGTGTTCCAGCTTCATCCCATTACCCCTTGTCATGTTACTAACAACGACAGAAAAAAGGGATGCCCCAACCTCCTGACACCCACCATTTAGATATTTGTAAATATTAATATGATCCCCCCTCAGTCTTCTCTTTTCTAGACTAAACAGCCCCAGTTCCTGCAGCCTTTCCTCGTATGAAAGATGCTCCAGTCCCCTGATCATCTTGGTGGCCCTGTCCTGGACTGTCTCCAGAAGTTCTCTGTCCCTCTTGAGCTGAGTAGCCCAGAACTGGACACAGGACTCCAGATGAGGCCTCACCAGGGCAGAGTAGAGGTGGAGAAGAACCTCCCTTGACCTGCTGCCTACACTCTTCTTGTCCAACATGTGACCTAGGAGTGTATTGGGTTTCCTGTTTTATTATTTTATTTGACTGTTCTGCTTTGAACTTGAGTCATGTTACCTGGATGGCGGGTCAACTGTCGTCTGAATTGGATTGTGCTGAGATCGTTTACAAATTCTACATTAAAAGATTTCAAAGTGACTGCATTCCTGCTCTGTAATACTTGTATTGTAAAACAAGTCACTGAAATATCTTAAGCAACCCCTTTATTAGGATGTTTGCCTATCTTTTCTCACCTATAAAATGAGTTGCATTATTTTTCCCTATTCTGTCTTACTTCATTATATCATTAGTGTGTGGTGAAAGTGGAAGCTGCTGATGAAACCTTTGAAACCAAATTTCCTTTTAGTCATATTACAGGCAGAACATGGATGTCAGCCATGTCAGAATTCTGCCTTTAGAAATTTAAGTAAACATCTTATTGGACTCTGAGATTTCCTAAGTAACATAGGAACAAACTGAAAGCTAACTAAGGATTTGGTTTTTGCTGATAGCTTTTCCACAGTTAGAAATATTGGTGTCCCTTTAGATAGGAATTAAATATATTCCTGGTGTTTTAACAAACTACCTTTCTGTTAAAAAGGTCAAAATTTTTACATGTCTTCTTCTCACCTTTGAAGTGGCCAGATGTCTTCTATTGCTTTTTGGGAATAGATATTCTGAAAGATCAAACTTCAGTGAAAACACACTGCTAAAAAAAGTGATTAATTGTACAATAGTGATTCTGTGAACACAGGAGCTGTTATGGTGTTTACAATAGTAAAGTGTTGAGCTTGGAATCTTCTCTTCAGTAGAGACTTAAAGGTGCTAAGAAATAGTTTTCCCATTTTTCAACACTAGAAAAATCTGCTTCTATAGAATATTTCCCTCTCTTTTGTGCTACTGCGATAATGATTTTACTCTTATTTCTTTTGGACAAGTCTTCCCAAACTTTTTTCTCAATCTCTCAATGCAATCAATTTGTGTTTCTTCTTGCTTCTTAAACACCACCCTACATAAGCTCATTCATGGGTACATTACAATTGCTCTTCATTATGAGGTCACATAGTTCTTCATGGATACTTGCTTCCTGCAGAGTTCCTGGATGTATGGCATTAAAAGCAAGTTGATCTTAGTTTAAGATTTTGTGCTTTAAAGTGGTCCTGTGTGTTATCCATGTAGTGTCATCCAAATCCTGATCCCACTGCAAAGCATTTGTTATAACAACAGTTTTCTGTAATGCTTCTTGCTATGATACCTTACAAGATGTTTTTTTTTTTTTATCATGAAGGTATGTTTTTTCCAGGGGTTCTGTGAGCAAAAGTGATGCCTTCCCATTTTACTTAAAGGGAATGGAGAGGCAGAAATGTCAGGGTCGAAAACATGCTCATTTGAGATGTTTAAATGAAGATACTAAGGGCTTGGTCTTTCTGTATGTAGAAGAACACTACATAAATTTAAAGCACATATCAAGTTCAAAGCTTTATTTCCTTTAGCTGTAGCTGCTACAGAGTTCCTACACAAAAGACTTTTGTTATAAAACTCAGCTTCTTCTCTGAGCAGCACAATCCTGTGCTTTTGGCCTATCCATCAAAAAAAAAAAAAAAAAAGGCAAAGGATTAACAGGAATGGCTGATCCTAATGTCAAGTCATCTTCAGCATGAATAAATACAGCTAACTAATAGCAACTGAAGGCTTTTATTGAGCGAGCAGATACTCCATTAATTAGGGAGGACTTGCACCTTGCCTGTGAGGCTCACCAGTTATTTGCTGTCAAAGAAGGAATAGCACAATGTTGAAACTGTGGACTGCATTTAGTGATGTGGGGAGAACTATAGGCTTGCCTCAGCACAGTTGCCGCCTTGGTGCTAGAATCTGACCCATTCGCGATTAATACATTTATCTATGCAACAAAGAAATTGTTATTTCAGCTGTGCAAGTAGGGATATGAGGAAGAAATGAAGTAATTGTTTTCAGCTGCGTAGAAAATGTATGATGACAAACAAATTGTATAAGGTCCGGAAATATAACTTAATCATAATTACTAGTGTCCCTTTGTGGTAGCCATTGCTTTTCCTTTCCTTGAAGCCTTTTCATTGTTCGTGTCTCTGTCCTCCTATCTTAGTCCCTCTACCTTGTGTTCTGGCTCTCATTGCACTCTGTCCGTCTGCCTTCCTGCTCCAAATTGCACTGCTCTCAGCCTTATTGAAGTACTGCCTTTCTCTGCCTTTATCTCTTTATTGTCTGTGCACCATAGTTTCAGTATTTACTTTTCTTTAGCACGTGTCTGACATACAATAGCATTCTTGCTCATTATTAAAATCTTTTTATGTTAATACTTTGTTTCCTGAAGAGGCAGTGTATTGCAAGATGAACTTGGTCTTGTACCTACTACCATTCTGCCCTTTGTGTTCTGGCAATTTTATAGGCAGGATAGGGCTCTTTCTGCAGTAACTGATGTGTGGTATTTGGCACAGCCAAGACATGTACTTGTTTAAAGCTATAAGTGTTACACTATAATTTTTTAAATCAAGAGGATGAAAACTTGTCTCCTAGATATGAAAGTCTTAATGCCTCTTAATGCTTCAATATCTTTCTTTACCCTGTCCTTTGGCTGAGTGAAGTTTTAAAACATGACTGCTCATTGGCATGTGTAACAAGGTAAATTGTTGGGAAATGAAGAGGGATAATGTCTCTTCAGCTGCTGTGCTTAATGTGATGAAAGACAAGCTTTTAAAACATCTTTAAATAAGTATTCTGTAGGTATTATTCTATAGGCATTTCTCCTGTCATTTTGATTCTGCTATGTGGAAAGTATTAGGTACAAATTCTCTTTTTTTTTTTAACAAAAAAATATCTCTATATAGTTGCTGTAATACATGGGTAAAGACATTGAAACATCCCACCATTTCTACAGCTTTTTACAGTGGGAAATTTATAGGATATCAATTTCACTAATATCTCAGCATTTGAGACATTCATATAGTCTTTCACAGACATCAAAAGAAAATAATTTCCCAGACAAAATTTCTCCATGTTTGTAATTGCTTTCTGTCTCAAATGGCTTGCAAAACTTCTTCCCTAACTAGAAATAAGGTGGCATGTTCCAAAATGGCCTTTGAAAACTCCTTCAAAAAATTTCTCACAAACTGAAAAGCAGACAGTATTTAATCAAAGGCAAAATGTTCTGCCCAAATGCTCTATCCCCATCATCTCACCATTTGAGTTGCTGATATAGAAGTAGGCAGGCAGACAGATACATGCCCTTCTGTCTCTTTTTGTAGTGACAGAACATCTCAAGTACTTTTGTTATATCTGAGCTCTATTTTCTCAGCTTTGTAGCCAGAGCATTCAATTTACTACCTATTTTCTGGTACTTCTGCTTTCGTGACTACGAAATCAAACATACACGTTTGGGGGCTGCTTTTATTTTTTGCCAAAACACCACATATTTCCTGTTCTCTCCCATCCCCAAAATCAAGCTGCAGTTTTGGATGCTTAGCTGTACAACTTCATGGTTACTTTCCAGTGTAAGAACAAATCTTGTTTCATTATAGGAATACCAGCAATTACTTGCATGATGCACATTGTTGCATTCTCCAAGACACTTATATTCCTGCTTTTGAGTGATTAAAGTAATTGCCATTATCATCCCATTAGTCCACTCTGAAATATTTTAAAGCCAGCTATTTTATCACTTAATCTGGCACAATATTCCACTACTGCAAAAGCTTACAGTTGAACATCAAACAGGACTGACTAGCTTTCAACTGCTTAAAGCCTGAAATTACAGTTTCTGTTATTTCTTGATTTAAGCTAGGACTGAGAAAACACTCTGCTGAAACTAGTCCAGATAAATTAATGGAGGGGAGTGGAAACTTGCATAGCTTTGATTTCAGCATGACTTGCTGTGTAGAGCAGGATCAATCCAGTTATACTGCAGTGAGGTATCTACATGATGAATAGACAAAATACGTTTTCCTTCAGATTTTTTTTTTTAAAAAGCTACGGTCTTGTGTAAATAGGTGCCTCTGACTCTTTGGATCTAGAGACTTGGAAAATGAAATTGCAGCACCCAGTGCTGACACTTAAGCTTCAGAAACATCTTAGTAAAAAAGCTTTGTGGATTTTCTGTCCTGGTTTGTTTGTTTTGTTTTTTTGTTTGTTTTTTTTTTTTTTTAAAAAAGATATGTTTGCCTATTATCAAAGAGTAGAAATAGGCTGCCTTTAAACAACAAAGCTATAACACTGAGCACTCAAGTCCTGGCTGCTGTGGATGATTTTTGAGTCAGTCTGGCAGTGAAGTCCAATGTTTGAAGAGAAATAACTGCCTTTATGCAGAACCAGATGGAGTGTAGTCTGGCTGTAATATATGATCATATACAGGACATATAGGAAAGAAAGCAGAGGGTCAAAAGCTCCATTTTAATAGGCAACATTATTTGGAGCAACTGTAGGTACTACTGAATTGCACAACTATGAGTGGAAAGTTAATTTCTTTACACTTCAAATCATTAATATAAAATAATGAAATCACTAAATCTTGCTCCTCCCCAGAAACTTCCCCAAAACCATTTCACTAATCAGATGAAGTAATGCACACAGAATATTTCTTCTTCTCCAGCCCCTATAAAGTTTGGAATCTCCTCTCCTCTTTTTCCACCTATTTATACACACATGCTTCTGAAGAGTAGTCTGAGGCATGAGATACAAAATTGCTCACTTTGCCAGCATGTGAAGTCTTTTTCCAGTAGGTGTCTAACATTTGTTGTATCAATCTAAATACATTTTTTCTTTTTCAGCTTCTCAGTCTGGCTGTCAGAAAGACATAACTGTTACTCACCTAGTGTTAATCGTCTGGACTGAGGTATCTGGACCAAAAGATGACAGTTCAGGAAGTGCTTTGTGTGAAGAACACTAGGGTGTAATAGTCATACCTTGTACTGGGCTCTAGATACAAAGGGGCAGGAATTCATATCATTGACCATTATATTTCTACATCATTGATGTCTTTGAGCTTCAGCCAATCAAGACATTTAACAGTCAGGGGAGAGGCACAGGTGCTTTTAGGTCATGATTTTCTGACCTGTTTTAGATGTAGTTGATGCTAGGAGGAGATTACTCATGCTCTGTGAATGCTCATTTTTCTCCACTGACTGGAAAGGGAACATAGGGTGACTCCTGCAGATGGAGGTCAGTATTTCTTCTGATCCTTCCCAATCCATTTAGGGTAGTCATTGTGAATATAGCAGCATTTTCCTTCAAAAATTGAAACATAATATATCAAGGGATGCAATGGGCTTTATTTTTGCAACTTCCTAAATAGCATGCGCAGAAAGTTCATTGGTATTTGTGGCATTCATATTAAAAATGTGAAAAGGGGGAATAAAACATTGTGATGAGAAAAGCAAACATGGAACAATTTTCAGCTCTTCTTTTCCTGTCTCACTGAGATATCCTTGTAGTATCATGCCTGCTTGTGTCAGAAATGGGACTGCTCTGTATTTTCTGTATGTGATGTAATGTGTTTGTTTTAGCCAAAAGTAATTGGAAAAAATCTGTCACACCTCTCTTAGTAATTGAATTTAGGGCATCAAATGGGATGAGGAGTGGAGGGAGGGATATTACATGTTATTGCAGAAATGTATCTCTTACCCTGCATTATTTTCTTGTCTGTTTACTGCATACTGAGGAAAATACTTTCAACCTAGTGAGAAATCTTTCTGTAAGTACTATGTGATGAATATGTACTGAAAAAGGAATTTTTTTTCCTCTTAGGAATGGTAGGATTATATTAGAGGAGGAAGAATTTTTAACTCCCAAGTAAAGTAGTCATGTGGAGAGGATTAATGAGGGCAAAGGGGTTTATTCTTAAAGGATTTAAGTCAAATGAGATTGCTTTGCAGTAACAAAAAATGTTGATAAACCTGAAAGGAAAAAAAGTTCTGTCTGTAAGGGAATAATTTATTATTAAAATGATTGGTGTCAACAAAGAAAATGTCTCACACAAAAAGATCCTGACCTGCTGCTTAGCTGCTCGACTAACATTAGTTATTAGTCACCCATCAGTAAGGCATTTGTTTCCCTTTCTTTCACTTCAGGTGTGAAGTTGAGCACAGGTTTTTAAGTTAATTGCTTAATATAGCTTCAGTTGTTACTAGGTGTTCCATTGAGCATTTTCTCTGAAGAGCTAAGAGGAAATTTCTGTTCCTCAAATTCTTTGTGCAGAAACTGTGATTCCAGAGGGTAATGTTGGGTTAAGTCTTGCTGTCAGTAGTGAGGCTACTAAAAACTGGTTTTCATCATAACAATCTGACTGAACAGCATTTCCTCTTGATGTGTTATTTTGTCTGTGTGTAAATATACTGTAAGTTTATAAATATATATGAGCTCAAGTGTTGTTAATAGCACCAATATACTGTGGTGTAATGCAGAAAGCAGAAAGATTTCCAGAACCATACTAATAATCTCAGGAAAAGCAAAAGAGGAAAAAGAAAGTGCTGATTTCCTTGGTATTAAGCTCTTATTTTACTATTGACATGTGTTTGTTAGTTCAAGTCAGGCATTAGAAAATGTGGCATACCAGATTTGTGGAAATGGATATGTTATATCATATCATACATTATAGAATTACAGAGTCTAAACATAAGTATATGAAAAAACATTTCATTGATTATAGATAAGATGTTAATAATGGTTGCCTTTGTTGATTTCCTGCAAGATGTGACAGGCATCTGATCAGATGGTGCTGTCATTTTTGGTAAGGTTGCCAATCTCCTTGCTTATTTGACAGGCATGGATTGTAGATGAACTCGGACTAGGTGAACATTCTAGCTATTTTTTTTTTCATTAAAATGTTAATTAAATTAATTGGGATTTGTCGTGATGACTATGACAGAAACAGGGAGAGGTAGAGAGTACTGTTGGGTGTACACCACTATTTCAGATCAGCTAACTTTTTGTAAATTGCAATTCACGTACCCTTGGTTTTAGTGGTGCTGAGGAAATCTTTCTAATTCAGGCATCTTAATTTCAGTAAAATGTTTCCCACAGTAGGCACTCATATTTTTCAAATTCTAAACTGATTTAGTTACATTCATTTTGCATTTATAGGTATCAAATTATTTTCAAGGTATCTGAAGCTGAAGGGATTAAGACAAATAAGTGCTTTATGAAGAGTGTGAATTTTATTAAGAAATGATTTTGTATATGTGCAGTCGCTTCCAACTCCATCTAATACTGTTGATGCACAACTACCGATTTGTCAAATGTTCCAACCAGTCTGCTGCAGCTCATGATATGCTAGTATTGGGGTAAAAAGGTGATGAAGTTAAGCTGTTTAGTACTGGAACACTATTATTCCTCTAGCTAAGAACAACCACATACCTAATGAAGTCACACCACATGGGTTTGATCTTATGGAGTGAATGGCTACTGCTGCTGGCTGGCTGAAGAACAGCCCGAAAATTAATCCCATGTCTCTCCTGGAGCAGGATGGACCTTTGCCCTTTACTACTACCTTTACCTTTTTTTCCCAGCACTGCCAAGAGCAGCAAGCTCTCTTGCCTGCAGATCTTTCTTGTTTCCTTTCTGTCAGCTATGTTGGCTGCATCAGGTCTCTCTGCTCTTCTCACTCGGTCTGTGTAGGACAGAGACTAAGCATGCAGCAGATGCAGGAAATGGGAACTTGGGGCCTACCAGCTGTTTCAAAAATAGGAACTTGTTAAGTATTTTTGTTGTACAGTTTTTGCAGTTTGGAAACGTGGAAAGGATCTAGGGAAACAGAAAACTTAGGGAGGAGTTGTTTTGGTTTTTTTCCTCTTTTAGGAGAAGAATATGCATTACAGCAATGCCTAGGAGCTTTTGAGAAAACACATTCTTTTCTGTTTGCAGTCTAAGGACTGTTCTGTATGACTAAACTTTACTCTTATTTACTCTTGCCAGCAATTTTGGCAGATAGATCTGGCTATGTGCCAGGCTGTGCAAAATCTCCAGACCTTGAAGCCACCTGCTGAAAGGACAGAAGCATGGATGCTTCTGCCACTGAGGAACACCCTGGATACCACAGGTGCTGATCTGTGCTCTTCAAGAGGCAGATCTTTTGCAGGCAATTGTTTTCTACTTTTATTTTGGATAGAAAACTGAAAAGGGATAGTGGGCTTGATCGCTTCTCAGTTTTAGTCTTTATTCTTTCAGCAGCAGCAGCAACTCTTCTCAAATGGCAGGGTGGGCAGGGTTGCAGTCGGGGAGGGTATCTGCAGAGATGGCTCCTGCAGCTCCTGTACAGCTGAACACTAGGCTCAATGGAGTAGCTGGAGGCACCCTGTGAGAGCAAGGGAGTGGACCTATGTTGGGGCTGTTTGTACAGCTGAACAGTGAATGTAGGAACGGAGACTTGCCTGCACTCACTGAAAAAAGGGCAAGCTTTTGTTAGTTCTGTGTGACCTTCAGCATACTACTAGTTTTACTGAGAAAATGTAATGATTTTAGTTCAGGATTTTTTTATTAATTGTAGTGGAGATTGCAGTTTTTATTCACATCCAGAGTTTCTGTAATCCTTTATCTTATTACAAATGTGTATTTGCTTAACTTCATACTTTATAAGGCTGCTTGCTGACAGACTGAGTTTTGAGGAAAATTGCTGGCAAATCACATAATGGCAGTTGCATGGGATTACCTAGAAGTTCCTCTCGAGATTGAGCTCACCTTTATACTAGGTGGAAGATGAATTTTTTGATCAGTCTTTCTAATAAGCCATGTAGACAGTTAAACCTTGTCATGTACTTCTGTGCATACACATGTTATAACCGGGAAAGTTAGCATTTGAGCTACTCAGGCAGAATGTTGGTGGTAGCACTTCTGTGCCTGTGTTGCAGGGTACCACCAATCCAGTTTATTCTAACTCTGTCTTTAAAGATTTTAGAGTTTCATGTTTAAGATAGAAACTTTCATGTTAAGAATAGAAATGCTCAAGGTTTGAGGCTAATCTCAGTTTTGATCTAGGAAAAACTGCCACTAGAGCCTTCTGTTGGATCCTGATCAATTTTTTTTTTAAGTGGAAAAGCAAGCTCTTTCCTAATATACATCTTACAAATGTTGTGACAATGTGAACCTACATATTTCTCAATCCAAATGCTTTTAAACCAATACTTTGTATTGTTTGTGAAGACCACATATTCTCTTATAGTCTTAATAATTACAGACTGTATGTATTTGCATTGGCATTGCTACTGTTGTGCTTTCTGCTTATTTAAATGAGAATTTAGCAGGAAAAAAAGTAGGAATTTACTGGGCATCATAGCCAGAAATGTCCATCTACTGCTAGTGGAACTCAAAATAAGTGCTTTCTATTTTTGAACTAAATTATAGTGGTGGGTTGACCTCAGCTGGCAGCCAAGCCCCTGCCTAGTACATTGCTCATTCCCCATAGCAAGATAGGTAAGCGAATTAGAAGAGTGAAAGTGAGGAAGATTTGTGACTCTAGATAAAGACAGATTAATAAAGGAGGCAAAGCTGTACATGCAACCAAATAAAAAAAATTGTTCACTGCTTCTCCTTGACAGGAAAATGTCCAGGCACTTGCTGGCAAGCAAAGCCTTAGCACGTGTACAATCTGCTTAGGAAGACATGCCAGATCCATGAATGTCTCTCCCCAAACTTCCCCCTTCTTTCATTGAGCTTTTATTTCTGAGCACAATGTCATATGATATGGGGACATACCTTTGGTCAATACAGGTCAGCTGTCCTTGTTGTGTTCCCTTCCAAATTCTTGCATACTCCAGCCTACTCACTGTGGTGCAGAGTAGAGGGGAAGAAACACCTAACAAAAAACAAAACAAAACCCACCCTAAAATTCCTTCATGCTCTGCAAACACTACTCAGCAGTAGCCAAAATGCTGCTATATTGTCAACACTATTTTGGTTGTAAATCCAAAGCATAGCATCATGCAGGGTGCTATGAAGAAAGTTAGCTTTTTGAATCAAAGCTATTTAAGCAGCATGCTGTGATCCTTTCATCCTGAGAAGAGATTTTGTAGGTCTCATATTGCAGCAGCAATGAGCTCAAAATTATTGTAGCCAGTGACTTAAAGGTGTTTGAGTCCTGTCAAGTGTTCATCTTTATAAATGTGACTAATATTCTTTTTAATGGCTTTAAGATTTTTTTTTTTTATCTGTTAGTTTAGAAACCATGCAGGTAATAGCACTATTAGAGTTGATTCTACTTTTGGAGCACTGGATGGCTAGCTGCTGCAATGATCCTTTGACCGGAGTACTGTGAACACTGAAACATAAGCTAATCCTTTAACAACTTGTTTTTCATATATAAAGTAAATCAGAGTCACTGTTGCTCATACAACCCCTCTCATATGCTTTTTTTTTCTGTGCTTTGAGTACAGTGAAGTCCAAAAGTACAGTGAAACAAAGTGAGTTGCTTCATACAGCACCTCTTTTTATCATGTGAAAAAGTATTTCCAATTGCTAGCTGTGATGAGTTGAGGAAGGGAAACATTTAGAGCTTAATAGTGTGCATTCCTGTTCTGATGTTGTTGACTAATAAAACATGAACACATGCGAAATCAGCTGTGGACTTATCAGCACTGATTTGTTTTGCTTGGGTCATATGCAAAAATAATTGGCTGAAGCTGTTCTATTGATAATATAAAGTTCGCTGCAAAATAAACATATCTTATTTGCAAGAGGCAATCTGATGTTCTCCAAAGGTGAGTCAGAATCCTAAGTGATGATGCCAGTTTTCAAATATCACAGAGGCTGTATATGCTGCAAGACTTACAGATCTGTATATGCAGTGTGTGGCTAACTCCTAGGAGAGTTTGGAAAGGCAGAGCTGCTGCTGCTGCCAACCCTTATGACAGTATGGATGATTTAAGTTCCACTTATCTACACTTACAACAAAGATCCCTACTTTCTCTTGTCCCTTTAATTGATACATCACTGATTAATAAAAGATGTTGATCAAGAAATGCTGACTTATTTGGGTAACTGTTTGATAACCCCTTAGAGAGTTATTGCAACTGGTGATGATGTCCCAGTAGGAGTTCACTTACACCTGAACTAACTGAAGGCTTGTAGAGAAAAAGGCCAATATTTTGAGGAGATAGTTTTGTCTTTGCTGTGTATAACTCTCCTTTGAGCTGAGACAATGTCTGTTGTCTTAAGGTATTCCTATTTTTTTTTTAATTTATCCTCAGTAATACTAGTTCCATTCACATCTCCAATTCAGAGATAAATCGTGAGAGTGTCTTTGGGGATGCTGTGCTGCTCAAGATTGTTGCTAGGCTCAGGATCTCAATGTGGAGAAGAAGCCTTTCCTTTTACTGTTTCCTTGCAGATGTGCTACGTATTAGCATGTTTTAGTGTGCTGTACTGCAGCACTGGGACTCCAGGTGTACTACACATCTCTTGCCCCTTTCTCTATTGTACTACTGCAGGGCTTGCTCTTGTAAAAGAAAAAGTTTTAGGCCTGCTGACTTTCATGTCTAGACAGATGCTAGGAGAATCTTGGAGTCATAGTATACCTGTAAACTCAAAGTTTTCAGCCACTATGAGTGATCAGATGGTTTGTGTGCCCTACAGTTAATGCTTGCACGGGCTGCTGACTCATCTGGAGCCATTTTTCTCCTGGATGCAAGTAGCACTAAAAGAATTGATCCTATACAACACAGCACTAATATCTGGATTGCCAAGTTTTCTTCATGGTGGTATCATGCTCATTAACATAGAGTGGGCGTGAGGGATCAAGATGACAAAGGAGTGAAAAGTGAAGGACAAACTTACAAACATATTAAAAAACAGCTGGAATAGTCTTTTTCTCTTTTATGCTATGACATAAATGAAGGTCAGGATGTATTATGCTATGACATAAATGAAGGTCAGGATGTATTTCTGCATCTCTATGCAACTGGCAACTATTTGTTTCCATGTAGATGTTGCTTCCATAGTTATCAGGAGAAAACAAAAGGAACCTTGTTTTACATCCCCCCATTCCCTTTTTTAATGTTTAAGCTTTTAAATTATATTTATTTAAGCTGATAAAATTTCCGCAGACTACTTTCATGCTTTTAGTGTTGTGTCTAAACAAGCCAAAGTAAGAAATCCGCTCCTGAGTCTTCTATAGTCAGGGGAGAAATTTGTGCTACTATGTCATTGTCTGTCTTGAAGTTCCATCTAACTTTTTTTTTGTGCTAGAGGTTCTTGAAAATGTCACTAATGCCCATGAAAAATTACAGCTTCACGTGCTGATGATTTTGAATGGAAAAATTCTACCTAGTACATATTGGAGCAGATCTGCTTAAAATGTCATGATAAAATAGAAGTATGTGAATGAAAACCTTTTTAGTCAGTGAGAAAGCTAAGGATATGGCTCTGGAGAGTCCTACAAGAGCACTTTGAACTGTCTAGTCTTGCTGTAATGAAAGTATTTCTCTGTTTTCAAACAATTCTGTCTCTCCTTTTGCTCCAGTGTTGCCTTTACTCCTAAATTGTCTTGGAAATATTTTGAAGCAAGGAAAAAATGAATATATATATATATATATATAATTACTCTATACTTTTATGAAACTTGGACTCTGAGGAAAAAAAAAATCTTAATGAGAAAGATATTTCTAGTATAAATAATTCTTACATGTTCTCACTTTTTAGAGTCCAGACAGAACATCTAAATTGCAGGCTATGTTGTTGTTTAACATGCCAAACTCTACAGAACCTGCATAAAGCTTTATATAGGAAGAGAAAAAGGACAAAAGACCTAGCACAGATGGTGGATAAATTTGAGTTGTTGTCCCAAGACAAAGGTATTATGCCTTCCATAATCTTAGTATCTGTTATGTTTTGTCTTTTGATTCACAATCAGGGAACATTCAGGCCAGCCCATGTATTAGATGCATCACTAATGAGAAGGAAGAGAAACATTTGGAGGCTATTGAATCAATTAGCACTTATCTTTTTTTCTCCATCATATCAAATGTTGCTATTATATTCCCACAGAAACTTTGGCTTCCTGCTTTCTACTGTACAAAATAGTTCTAAGCTGGATGGAATGATTCAAAAGTTATCATTATAAATAAATACCTAGATAATTACAGGCTAGGTAAGTTCTTCCAAATCTCTATCACAATTAGCAAACTGTTTTTCACTTTGTTTTTCAGGCCCCATAAATCTTCTCACAGATGTGTTGAGTGAGATCATAGATTGAACTCTGTTCTCACCAAGTCTCATGCAAAAAGACAAGGACTGACCTTCCCCTGCCTAAACATGGAGACAGAGGGTGAGTGCTTCTGAGTGGTTACTACCTAGACTTGCTGAAAAATATTCTGAGAGGACTGGTTAGTTAGAACTCCTTCAGTACTTTTTTTTAGTTCTGCTTCATAAATTTGATGAAACAAAAACCTGTAATAGATGGATTAGGATAAATATTTAGTTGTGAGGCTTTTGGAAATCCTAATGTTGTTCCAAACCATTAGATGAAAAGACTCCCTGCTCTAAGCACTTCATGCCCTTCGAAATATTTCCTTTAGTGTTGATACAGTTCAGATTAGCTTTCAGACTTTGCTGATATTTTGCTGAGAGACTTGGCTTCAGTAATCTGATGTCTTTAAAGGTGATCTGCTTAAGGTGACGTAAACAAGGAGAAAATGGAGTTAAAAGTAAAATCAAACTTCAGTCTCCCTTTCTCTATTCTGTCCAAAGGAACTGTTTGACTTTTGAGTTGCTTGAACTCTTGATTCCATCTGAGATGCTAATGTGCCCACAATGACATATCTCTGAAGGAGAGACGTGGATTGCAAGAGACATTCAGGCTAAATTAGTATGTTCTGAAGCTTTGAAGAGGACTGAATTGGTAACTCCTCTTGCATGTTGCTTTTGTTTTTGTAACTTTTCAATGTTGGGCTCAAACCCCATACTTTCTGCTACTTCATCACGAAACCCAGAGGAGGGAGGAAAAGAGAGTATGAATGGAATGAGAAAATTGGTGACCTGATAGCTTTATTTTTGCTCAGTGTAATACGTGTGTGTTGCTCTGTTTCTTATGCCTTCAGCTAAATTTATAGTATACATAGGTAACACCAATATTGCTTTAAATTCTATCGAGTAGGGGAATCTTCCCTTTTATGTCTAGTGACAAAAGACACAAGAGCACACAAGGGTAGGTTGTGTGTCTACAATGCATGCTGGCTCATCTCATTCTTTAACTCAGTTGTAGCTTGCTTTCAATAAAGACAATGTGATATTAAACCATACAAGTGCAAGTGATGTTCTTGCCTGAGCTGATTAGGAGATATCAGCAATTGCTCCTGTATCTGCCTCTGTAAAAGTGCTTATGAACACAGATTTAATTTTTTGAGTTGTCAGTATGTATTCCACTTGGATTTTGGAGATATCTTTTGGGTTATACTGTTTGCACTACATGCTGGCTGTTTGTGTTGTCAAATAAGCAATTTCTCTGCTGCTATTTTGAGAATAAATACTTGCAGCTGGTAAGTATAGAATTATTTCAGTAAAGAAACATGCATACAATATTGTAGGCTGTGTTGTTTGGAACAGATAGTTGTGAAAATTATTCTGCATCAAATTTATGCCGACCTGAGTCTGTTTTCATAGATGCATAGCATAAATCTGGCTCTAAATGTTCCAAACATGTCTAAAAATAATGAATATACTTGGTATCCCTGACAGAAATTAACCATGTTGATAATTTCTAAAGACCATATTCTGCTTCTTGACTTATACTGATATCAATGGGAATAATTTTAGATGTATATTGATCAATGTGATCAAAGATAGTAAAATCTGGGCGTATATCAGAATTAATTAAACACTGATTTAGTTTTGCATGAGAATTAACTTTGAATTGGTTTATCAAATGAACAATAAATGACAGTATTAAAGAAAATGAAAACACATAAGAATTTACCATAGTAGAAAAATCCAGATACAAGAGTAGGCAGGATTACTTTCTACTCCTCATTTATCAATGCCTATGTTACTATCCCCATAGTAGGAGGAAAAAAAGACTGGTGAGATACAGCAAAATGAAGAATAAGCTATGTCTTAGGGCAAACAAATAGGTCTGGTTTTATGTAAAGGATTACCAAGGGCTCTTTTTCTAGTTGATTTATGTCATCTGCTCTGTGAGCCTTGAAGTGGTACACCAGTTAGCTCTGATGTATTTAAATTCTTCTAGTTTGCTGAACATGAAATTTTCATTATGACATTTAGGACAGTTCTGCAAGAATAAACATCATCTTTATACAGGGATGTCTTGGGCTTTTTTTTTTTTTTTGTAAAAATACTAAGATATTAATGAAAACTTCAGATTTTAACAATGTATGTTCTCTTTTCAAACTGTCATGTGAATTGTTCAGCAATCATTTTTTGAAAACATATTTTAAAGAGAATTGCTATAATTCTCTTCACTTTTTTTCCCCACCATACATCATTTGTCAGAGAACGCTCTCCTACTGAACTCTTGGTTTGATTCACTTCTCACAATTTACGTCTTCATGTAATTTACAAAAAGTAAAAGTGAAAGAGTTAAAAATGAAGTAAGGTCTTTTACTAGAAACATCTTTGGAATATTTTAATTTAAAAAATAATTGGTTTGGTTTTCATTAGTCAACTTGACCATCCAATATTTCAGAATCATACTTATCTGCATGTACCACATTAAAAGATGAATGTCATTCAAAATCAGATGATATTTTTTGTGATATAAACACATTACACTTTTCATGGACAAAATAAAATCTAGAAACTGGAAAATTAGCTTGGTCAATTCTGTGAAGTAAAACCCTTAGAAAATATTTCTAAACACACAAAAAGATATTTTATCAATTAACACACAAAATGGAGAAAATTAGAATAAGACAGTGGTAGCTTAAAAGAATTACAGTCTTCACATTGAAGGATAAACAGATATGTATTACGTTTTATTAAATTAGTCTCTGAGAAACATCTTAAAAGAATGAAGGCAAAACACAGCTAGTAATGGCATTACAAATTTCATTCATCAAAAGCTTTTTTGTGTCCTAATTTTAGTGCTTCTTACGAGGTGAATTACATCTGCTGTATCATCTGTCTTTGTTCCAAACTAAAAGTTGAAAAAAAATCTGATTTAGAAATATTGTTATAGTTGTTATCAAAAACTAAAAAAGCAAGCTCTTGGTAATATTTTCCAGAGTGAGCCATATTTTTAGAGAAGCTTAGGCTAGTGTTCCTACATGCAGTTTTTTCTGTGGCTTTCTAATAGTTGCTTTACTTGCAATGTTTGCCAGTTGTTTAAACAGGACTAGGCATAATAGTTCTATAAATATCATGGATCATGTCTTGAATCTTACAGAGCAGCTGTTCATGGCTGTGAATAATTTACTGACTAATTACACATAGTCCTTTAAACTATTACCTCACGTCAATTTGTTGTAAAACCTAGAGACTAATAACACATGACACTGACCCCAA
Organism: Urocolius indicus; assembly: GCA_013401255.1. Lineage (NCBI taxonomy): Eukaryota > Metazoa > Chordata > Aves > Coliiformes > Coliidae > Urocolius > Urocolius indicus. Next base: position 40,260 of record WBNH01005076.1, read on the forward strand.
AGATCACAGGATTTTCTAAAACAATGGAATTGTGTTTCTAGCTAGTGTCTTTATTTAGGAAAAAGAAATTCAGGGATTATTTTTAATCTTTCAAGAAGTCAAGACACCTGATTATATGATTTCCTACCCTTCTTATCCAGATATGACCTACTAAAAATATTGTAACCCAAGAAAAATAAGTTGAGAGCTAACTTTTGGCAACTATAGTGAAATTATTTTCACTATATAACACACGCACATAGGTTATTTTCTTGGATTCTTCCCCTCACCTAACCTCTAGTGAATCTAATCTCAGTGACATCAGTGTGTGGGAAGTAGCATTAGTCAGTATTTTTTATAGAAAATTTACCATAAGAAACATAAAATTAGAAAAAATATCTGTAGTACTTTCAGTGCCACAGAATGACAGTATCCCTTTCTTACTGTTATGTTTGTATCCAAAATGTATGTTAAGTTCACATGTGATATTGATATCATGGTTTATAATAGAGCTAAATCACAAGATTGGTTGTTGATTTCTGGATTTTGGCTTTGAAAGCATGATTTTCAAATGAGAGATAAAGCAGCTTGATTTGCTGTTTGAAGTAGAAATAACAAGGTTATTTCCTTGCTGAAACTTTCCAGGTGCTCAAATTTTCATCTCAAAGAATTATTGTGTAACATAATAGCTCCTGCAAGTGCACAAAGAAATGAGTAAAATTTGTTAAATTAGAAAATAGCAAAACAATATTACGTTTCATAGCAGTCTTGGACTATTTTTGTATCTGCTTGTGTATCTTCTCCCAGTTTGCTTGAGTTTACTCCTGGTTGACAGTTGTGACAGATTTTGCCTGAGGGCAATAGCAACAATCTTTAGAGAACAGCTTGATGTGCATGTTTAGTTTTCTATAATCAAAGTCACAAGCCCGCTTCTTGTTCAAATTCTTTTCCTGACTTCTGACCTTGTTACATGCTTTTCTGTTTTCACAGGGCAGAAATATTGGAACTGTTACGTATCTCAATCCAGGAAAAAAATAAAAAAAAGGCAGCACAAAACACTTTACACTTAATTCATTTCTGCAATGTATCTCATTACTTACAGCACAGGGAATTAAAAGCCTTCTTTTGTTTGTTTGTTTTGGCTGAAAGTTTTACTATTTCAAATCCTTAGTTATCAAACAAATTAAAATTTTGACCTTTACCAGGTAGAAATAGAAATCATTTTCTTCTCACAGAAAAGCCAGCAAATTCTTGTTTGCCAAGTTCAAATGAAAACACTTTGGGTGTGGTCTCATTTGATCTTACTATTCATAGACTTCCTAGTACCTAATGGTCACTACAGATACTGCATATCAATTCTCTATCATTTTATTCTGTCATTTTCTCTGTCATATTTTATATCATTACCTGGATTGAAGTTGGCACTAGCATGCTTTGATTATATGTTTTCATCCACACGCACCGATATTCAGTTTTAAAGGGATACTATGTAAAAATTGGCATTTTATAGAAAATGACAATTTCTATGGAGTTCCAACTACCCTTGTTGTCTGCCAGAAAGTTCCATTGGTTTTAGAGGACTTAACCAAAAGTTTTGTTCTGAACATATATCCAAGATATGTCAGTAGATAGCTGTAGAATTGTGAACCATTGTTCAAAGATGATACAACATTTATGTCTCATTAAAAATTTAGAACAAATGTAGTGCTTGGAGGTACGTCTGATTACAAATTGGAGCAGTTTCTTCCTGAAGGACTGTTTTCCCTGTGGATGACCCATGCTGGGGCAGTGTATGAAGGGCTGTACCCCATGGGAAGGACCTATGCTAGCAGTTCATGTGTCCTCAGGGCCAAGAAGGCCAATGACATCCTGGAGTGCGTCAAGAAGAGTGTGGGCAGCAGGTAAAGGGAGGTTCTTCTTCCCCTCTGCTCTGCCCTGGTGAGGCCTCATCTGAAGTACTGTGTCCAGTTCTGGACTCCTAAGCTTGAGAGGAACAGAGAACATCTGGAGAGAGTCCAGGGCAGGGCCACCAAGATGATCAGGAGACTGGAATATCTTTCATATGAGGAAAGACTGAGGGAACTGAGGCTGTTTACTCTAGAGAAGAAGAGACTGAGGGGTGGTGGGTGTCAGGAGGTTGGGTATCTAGCAACATGACAAGGGGTAATGAGATGAAGCTGGAACACAAAAAGTTCCATTTAAACATAAGAAAAAACTATCTCATTGTGAGGGAGCCCTAGCTGAGGCTGCCCAGAGAGGGTGCGGAGTCTCCTTCCTTGGAGATCCTCAAGACCTACCTCGACATGTTCCTGTGCAACCTGCAGGTGGACCTGCTTTAGCAGGGGGGTTGGACTCTTACCATTTTATGAGTATCTCCCATTGGAGGGACACCACACTGTAGCAGTGGGAAGTGTGAGGAGACCCCCCCCCGAGAAGAAGAAATCTGTCTATAATGAACTGACAGCAACCACCATCTGCTGCACTGCTAGAGGAGAGAAGGAAGGAGATTCCTGGGAAGAGGGAAGGTTGTGAGGAGGTGTTTTAAAGTTTGAGTTTTATTTCTCACTTTCCCTGCTCTGTTCTGATTTTTTATTAATAAATCAAACCATTTCTCCTCAAAGTGAGTCTGTTTTGCCCATAACAGTAATTGCTGAGCAATTAGCCTGTCCTTATCTTGACTCATGAACCTTCTACTTGTAGCACCCTGCAATACTTGCTGATTTTGCTACCAGTTCTTTAATTTGGTGTAATTAGAATGTTTTCTGAATATTTGTTGTAGCTGTTTCATGTTTTGCAAACAGACTTTAGAAGTTGTTGTGATGGTCCCAATGACCTCTAAAATATTAATGGAATTTCTTAATACATTCTGAATATTTGGACTCAAAAAAAGAATTTTTTTTTTGTGGAGAACTTTTTGAAGGATATTGATGTGATATTCAAAAAATCCAGCTAAAAAGCATTTGGGAAATTAACATTCAAGTTCAAAGAGTTTAGGTTTACCAGCTATTTAGCTTTTTTTTAGTCACACTCAAATGAGTTAAAATTTCTGCACCTTTAATGGCCTCAGATGGTGTCCAGGTAACTCTTTAATAAGGAGTTCATTCATCAGTAAAGAGCTGAGGACACAGCTATGTGACAGTAATGAGGAAAATACATTAACTTCAAATAAAAAAAAATACAATACTATGGAAATGCTGCACATGAAGAGAGCTTATTTAAAGTAATTGTACAGTTATAAGACCAGAGATGGTACGGAGCTCCATGGGATAAATATAGCACACAGGTGAAAATTTATGAAATTGCTGACTGTACTGACAATTGTTTTTAGAAGGGAGTAATGAGGTTAGTTTTGTGAGATACTAGTTTTTCTTCCTAAATAACAGGTAAGGCGAGTAGCCGTCAGGAAAAATGCTGAGCACTCAGTGACTACCACTGTGCAACTTTGTCACTTTGATCACTGAGAGCAGAAGACCATAAATGAAGTAATCCACTGTGTTTTCAGGGGGCCACATTTTCCAGTGTGAAGCTGAAGTATCAATACTAGCAATTTTTCATTCTTCTCTTGATGGATAGGGAGTAATGAATCCAACTTCTCTGTGCAAGGAAGCTAGCATCTTCCCTGCCTCAGGACGATTCTGTTGCTTTCTATTTAAAGGACTTTGTCATGAGTTTAACTTGGTATTTAATTATTAAAATAAGAGATTATTTCCTACTGCTGCACAGATAAATTGAGACAATAGATTATCTGCTGGGTAGAAATACCAGACTAATGTTTACACATAGTAAGAACTGATGTCACTGGCCTAAATCTGGAGATGTCCTGACAATTTGCTACGTGCAGGGTGCTAGATATGGATTCTCAGAATTGTGATTTTTGTGCTGCCTTTAAGTCCTCTTATTCCCAATTCTCATTTTACAATGGTGGAGGACTGTGCCTGGGAAACTTAAGTAGGTACTACATTGTTGTTGTTGTTATTATTATCTTTAACATCCCTTTTGATGTGAGTGTTTGTAGACAGATAATAGTTAGCCTGTCTGCTGATATCATTTTATAAAGGGGTCTTAAAGTGCTTGGAGGCAAAGATGTAACCAGCCCAACCCTAAATGTGTGATGACATGCTGTAAGAAAGAAACTTGAAGTGTAATGCTTGTCTGCTTTTCACTTCCCATCAGTCAGATCGAAAAAGGTTCCATTTAAATGACTTTCATGCATGATGATGCAATTACAAAGGCTGGTTGTGATGCAAGTAGAACATATCTATGCTAGAGACTGAAGCGTGATGATACACATCCAGTACCGAGTAGTACTGGTAGTACACTACCAAGTACTTCTCATCCAACTGCCTTTCCTGTGCCTGTCCTGAGATGGCTGCTTGTAAAGTATGAGTGTATTTTCCTAGGATATTTCCATAGCTGTGCTTTTTTCCTCTCTACAGGATGTTGAAATTTGTAATATAAGGTAGAAAGGTGAATGAAGTGAAAGGGATGATGAGGTAGAGGAAGGTGAGACTGAGAGTTAGCAAGGCTAAGGGATCCAGGCAGCACAGTGACCAGTCAGTAAACTCCTGCAACAGAAGAAGGTTCAGAGGAGATAGGCAAGGGTAATGTGCTCAGGGACAAAAGTAAAGAGTGACTGATCATAGCTGTTGGCAAAAAACCCCTGCCAACCAAACCCTAAAACACCCTCTTCCTCAAGCAGAAAACAAAACCGCCACCACCACCCCCAACCTCATACTGAATCTATTTCAAAACAAAGGAGACCAGAGGGTGGCCTTTGTTTTAGATTAACAAGTGTTATTATTTACATGGATAGTCTGATTGAAATTAATTGAAAGAGCACAAGTGTCCTAAACCATCCAGACCAGCATGGATACAGTCTGTACTTGGCTCAGCTCAATACTGTGTAAAACCTGACTAACTAACAAAGTAAGTCCAGTGTTGTGATGGTTAGCATATAGAGGCTGGTAATGAGAATCACACTTGCGTTGTGATTTCAGTATGCTGCTGTATCACTCTGCTAAATCAAAATTCCATATAACATCAAACATCTGCAAATAAGTACATTTGATGTTAAACATTAAACAGTCCTTGTGGAATATTTAAAAGAACCTTCTGAGCGCATTGGAGTGAAGCAGGCATGGAGACTGTTTTATACACAAAGGAAGATAACTTCTGTTCAGTTTTGCTGTAACCAGATATTCCCAGAAATCACTTTTGTATTTTTGAGTTATCAGCTCATTGATCCGATTTTCTCTATTTGCTCTTATTTTCCCTTAAATGATATTGATTTTTACTTATTTTCAATCTAGATCAAATCCAAAAGATTTTGTGTTTACAGACAGTTGTTCTGAAATCTCATATTGAGCTAGGTTAGGTTACAGGTTAATCCTCCTCTGAAACACACTAATCACTAGTTAAATATCAGTGGAAAAAAAAAGTAAACTTGCCATGCCTGATCAATATTTAGGAATTCCTGAAACCTTTTATAAGTAAACTGATGTTTCTTTTAAAATCCACTAAATAGAGCAAATAAATGCTCAGTTTATTTTAGATGCTCAGTTTTATTTTATTTTCCCTGGGGTGAGTTAACTTCTTGTTTTCTCTGTAAGCTTCCTGTATTCTTTGCTTTCTTTGTGATCCAGGAAGCACTAAATCAATTTTGACTAATGACAAAATCAAGAAACTAGTGTTTATATGAATTAATCTGTTTTCAGAGAGATGGAAGCTGAAGTGTATTCAATAGCTTCAGATGGTGAGCCCACTCCACTGGAAATAATTGCTGTTTCACTGCAAGATGAAAGAGAAACTACATTGAAATGCTGCGTAGTTATTTGAAAAACAGCATATGCTCTGTTATTTATATCTTAAGCAAGTGATTATACAAGACAGTTTTCTGTCATTAAAACAAGACAAGCCCAAGAGAAGTGTATACTGAGGTTTTGTTTAAATGTGCTCTAAATGTGTTCTTAGAGTGAAGTATGTGTTTACATGTGTTCAGGAGTGATTATTTTCTGAAGTTATTTTCACTACAGCTTACACTGAAGAGTAGTGTATGTAAACCAATGAGAGTTGGCCACCTCTTTTGCTACCAGGCATGAGTTTGACAACTCTTTATTCATTCTCTCATGTTCTTATGACAAATTTTGCCACTTTGATTCAATGGGAGGTTTTGTTGGAGTCTTTACAAAAGTTTTTTGGGGAAAAAAATGAAGACATTCTTGGCATATAATTAGCCATTAACAGTGGTTATTAGTGGTATTAGTTTGCTTTAGATATCATTGCCTGTGAACCAGAGCCCCTAGGTTATACCCAAAGCTTTTTACAGTTGGAATGGGTTTTTTCTTCTGTTATCCCGAGACATATGGGGGGAAATTTTGACAACATGCATGTTGTCATTTCCATTCTTGCAAAAATTCAATGGCAGCATAGGATGAACTTCAATAGATTAAGTTTCTAATTTTAGGTACATGAGCTACAGTTCTTTTGCATAAGATGTTCTTTTTCTCTCGTTTTTAAGAAACTTTATTTCCTTTTGTGACATTCCTTACAGCAGCTAATATGTCAACGAGTTGTTCTTTTTATGTATTTCCTTCACAAGAATAATAGTGGTTATTGTCTGTGAACAATTTTGAATCGAGTAGTGCTGAACTGTAAAATCTTCTCTTCCCCCTTGGTACAACAATTGAATTTTCTATCAGACTCTTGTAATAATGAATGTATGCCATTAAAGTCCTGAGGTGCTGCTTCTAAATGTGAAGGGGTAATTGAAGCTCAGCAAGGTCTCTCTAGTCTCAGAGCACTATTCTTTCTCTACCAGCAGCAGTGCTAATTAATGAGACTCCTAGTAGTTCACGTCTGATGTATGGTTGCCAGTCTTATTGGATAGTCAGAATTCAGATCTTCATGTTTGCAGAAGAGATGGGAAATTACATGGAATTTGATTGCTTCTCGGTCAGTTTCAAGTGGTAAAACACTGTGTTTTGTCATATATTGTTTTTAACCTTTAGTGTCTAATGGGTAGTCTTATTTTGGTGAGATTTTTACTCAAGTTCATTTCAGCATATTCTTGGGACTCTCATTTTACTGATTAACTGGTAAGGCAGAAGTTTAGAAAGTGAGAAATTCTTCATAAAGTGTTTAAACTAATGTTATGCCTGAGTTTTTCCAAGTGAATACAAGAATATGACAGCACAGCAGTTTTTCTTTGCATGCTGGTGGTATAATAGAAAGAAAAAAACCCTCTTAAGAATTGTTGAATAATTAAGACTGTGGATGTAAACTTGTAGTGATTTTGGCCTGAGCCAGTTTTTTTCAGTAGCATGGGGGCTAAAGAGGTGGCTTCTTTAAACAAAGAGATTTGCCAGAATCTTCCCCTTTAGCTGACAGGGTTAGGGCCAGTAAGTTTTAAGCTGGACCCTGCACCTGACCCAGGCCTGGACAATTAGTGGTAGAGGTAACGCCTCTGTGAATAACATATTTGAGAAGAAGAAGTTGCTCAGTGGCAGAACTGCAGCAGCAACAGGGAGAGAGAATGTGAAAACATCTC
>WBNH01005076.1:48170-59708 GCA_013401255.1 Urocolius indicus
TCTCCCTGCTTTTATTGTTTCCTTAATAAATCAAACCTTTTTCTCCCTAAGTTGAGTCTGTTTTTCCCGTGACGCTAATTGCCGAGTTTGATCTCTCCGTCTTTATCTCAACTCACAAGCAGATTGTTATATTTCTGTCTCCTGTCCAGCTTAGGATGGGGAGTAATATTATGACTGGGTGGATATTGGGCTAAACTACCACAGAACTAAATCTGTGAAGGATATCATTTTACTTGTATTGTCTAACGCTTTCCGACTGTGGAGCAAATCATAAGATGGGTTATTTGGTATTCTTTGAGTAGCACTCCAAATGTAGCACTCCAAATGCATAACTTACAAGACCCTCTGTGTCCTGCTTCACACCATCAGTCTACTGCTTTCAAATTACAACAGTAAATTATTGCTACATTTTTGTGATATACTCTAAAGGGGGGGGTGTATTATGGAAAGGGACAGAATAAAGAACTGGTTGTCAAAAACTGGAGGCACTTCCTTATTGACAAAATTGATGAAACCATTACTCCAGGCTTTGGAAACTGCCATTATAATATTTGAAATGTGAGGTGAAATACAGCAAAAGTTTTTTCTCCAGAATCAAGTTGAACTGTCTTACTGGTGTATTGGGAGGATTTCATAAACTGAGCTGGGAATTGAGGTAAAGATAGTTCATGCAAGGATACATTCAACCTGAGAATGGTTGCTCATCTATGACTAAAATACTGTCAAGAGCCTGTCTGTGAGGGTCTCTAGAAGTCCTGTGGCAAATCCCTGTCAGGACTGCTTCCTGCTGTTTGTCATGATAAACAGTTAATACTCAGTGACTAATTCCTTTTGCTTGCAGTGCTTTGAAGTGACCTTTTATTGATTCTTGAAGGACTATATAAAAACATTAGTGTAAATCAGTAACACAATAGAGTTACAGCTTCACAAATTGTACTTAACTGAGAGCAGATCCAAGACTTTTATTCTGAGGGACTAGAATGATGGTGTGAACAATTAGAAGGCTCTGTGTTGTTGTAAAACTAATAGAGTACATATTGTGCAGGTGGCTGTCTCTCATCATTAAATGACCTTTTTGATTGGTTTACAGTTATTGGCTATTTTTAAACTGAGGTAACATTCACCAGATGTTGCTCCAGATGAATAGGAGGGAAAGGAAGATTGTGCCTGAATATCAAATGCTACTGAGGTTCACTTACCAGCCCATGGCTCATTTGAAAAGAACTAGGCTAAAAGTAAAAATGCTGATTCTGAACTTTCTCAAGGTGCTACATCTGTTCTTTTCCTATTTTGACATCCGTTGTCCACTTTGTGTCTAACAGAGCAATCTGTGTCATAATGGTGCAACAGAGGAGTTTTGTGATGAGCCAAGCTGCGTGCATTGTAACCTTGCTCTCTTTAGAGAACAGCCATATAGCTGAAGTTACTGGACAAGAAGGTAACACATCTAAATCTCTTTCAAAAAGGCTTAACATGATGAAATGAAGCCTGCTGGATATTCTCTGAGCACTTACTCTCACTAGTAGAACAGAATGATTTTTTTCCACAGAGTTTTTGGAGCAAAAGTTACTTTGGGTTTTGATTTTCAAAATCTGATGTGCAAAGTACTATCTCAGCATTCTGTGACATGTTACTGAGTAAAGATGTGTTGGAGAGAGTATGCTGTGAGAATTCCTGAGGTGTAGTTTCACTGCTTAAGTATGATTAGACTGGGAGATTACAGCATCGGTTGTTTTTTTGCCTTGGACATGGTTATCTGTGTGTTTAATGTACTCTCTGAAGAAGCGTAAGATAAAAGCTTTCTATTATCTATAACTATTTAAATTGGAAGATAACATGAGTCATGGAATAAATGAAAAGTGAGAAAAAATGATTTATTCAAAGCAAAGAGAAGATTGGAAACTTTCTGTGGCTCTGTACCCACTGTCAGCATAATATGACATTGCAGTTTTGGAGCACAGCAAACAAATTGTGGTAAGAAAAAAAAAGGAGAGTCAAATAGCTCAAGTGCTGGGACATGAGACTATATAGATCTGTGCTCCATTGCCAATTTGATCACTAATCTTCAAGACCTTGCTTAACTTTGTGATACTTTGATACCTTTCCAACCTTGATGATTAATAATCATCAATAGATTGTATTGGCTAGTATGGATCAGACATAGACTTAAATCACTGAATGCAACTTAGCTTGTACTAGTTTGTTGTGGAGCTGCTTATGTCATAAATAACTTTTTTTTTTTCTCCTGGTCTTCTATAATCATCTTATGCCATATTGAGTATGTGGATAGGGACAAGGCAAGACCCTTGAAGCAGTGGATGCAATTGTGGTTCTGAGCTGTCATCAAGATACATATTTGGTTTTGAGACAAGATCAGCAGCAGTAAGGAGCCACGAGGGCTTTGAGGAGCTTCCATGTGTGGAAGACAACTTCTGGATCTAATCTAGGGAAAATGCTGAAACTTTCTGCTAATCCTCAACACATGAGCAGCTTGGGAAAGGGAATGGTACTTGGAGATTGGTGTTTCTACTGACACAGGCTATCTTCTGTTTACAGCCTTTCACTGGAGATGTTTCTGCCCTATTTCATAGTGTCTGAAGTCCTAAAATATAAAAATTATGCTATCCTCCTTTCCTCAGCTTATAGAGAGGATATTTAATGCTATGTTTGATCATGTCATCTGACAGCAACACGCAAGAACTGGCTGTTCTAAATGTGGCCTATTTGCACTGAGAACAAAATAATGGTTACATTTAACTGGAGAATAATAATTATGTGATATTTTAAAGCAAATCAAAATTACAGTGCATTCTCAGAATTTTTTGTGAGACATCAGAAGGTGAGACTTTATATCCAGTATTACTGCTTAGCTGAGATTCATATATTGTGTGAAATGTTCTACACTACCAGCACTAGGATTAATGAATGTGATTGTCCTTGAAGTTAGCAGGTACATACGCCAATCTCTGAAGGCAAAATCTCAGTCTTTGCTCAGTCTTTGAAAATGTGTAAGTATAAAATTTATCTTTTTCTATAGGTTTCAGCTTAAGGTCACAAGCAAGTGACCAAATTACATCCATATTGTCAGAATAGAATTATTTTTGGCTAAGACCAGTTTTTCCTGGCACAAGCAAGAAGCATGTTGCTGAGTCTGGAGAAGCTTTACAGGATGTTATTGTCAATCAACAGACATCTAGTTTGTTCTGGGTTTTTAGGCTGAATGTGTCTTGTTTGTCTATTTTACGCTTACAGAGGTGCTGTTTTTCAAAGGGGCTATAAAATTGCAGTCTTTAGTACCTGTGATTTATCAAAGCTATCTTAACACTGTCAAAAGAAGTAAGATTTGACTGCATTATAACATCTTTGTGGTTTGCACAGCTGCTTTCTACCTGTTTCTTGTTTGGAAACATTTTGCATATTTTTATTTTCTGGGCTAAAATTTGGTTATAATAACGTTGATATGTGATTTGCAGTAACCTCATAATGACATTAATTATTAGTACTTCATAGCAATCATGTTTCTCAGAATACAGGTTAATTCTTGTTTTTTTCTTCCTCCCAACCTAAATGACAAATTGTGTGTAACATAAGAACAAGGAATAAAACTGCAATGAAAATAAATAATTTTGAAATAACTGATGTTACACTCCAGAATTCATTTAATGTATAGTGTATTTTTCTTTCTAATAGTTGCCCTGTCTATTAAATTGATGTTTGTTTCTATTGCTTTGGCCAATTTTCTTGTATAAATTCCAGTAGTTTTTTTTTTATTTTTTTTTACAGAAAGGCTTGCTGCTTTAAAAAAATTCTGAAACTAAAGTTCTGAGTTGTTAGAGTATACTCTAATAGAACAGTGATGTCTCTGAAGACAATAGAAATAAACAGGACTTTGTCGTAACTCTGGAGCTTCTTGGGTAATGCAAGAACAATTGCACTGTGAGAACAATTATGTACTTAGTACAATATGTTGTTTGGTCTCACAGTAAAAAGGTGCAGTAGAACTTCTGGCTCCTATAACTAGTTTCAGTACTTTGTTTTCCTGTATAGTTCTATATAATCTTTGGAAACAGCTTCTGATTAGGCTCAATAGCTTTCTGTGTAACCCAACAAATACAAGACTTCTGCAATAATAACCTTTTTAAGGACAGAAAGAAATAAGAACACTGAAAAGACAACCTTGAGAAAAGCACAATAGAACAAAGTATTAGTGAGAAAATCTCAGAAGTATGAATAGATTCTGTAGAACAAAGATTTGCTTGGGTTTTTCTCTTCCAAAACTTTAATAATAAACAGTATTTCTTAAAACTTAATTTTCATTTCTTATCTGAAGACGACTCTCTTTGCATTTATCTTTTGATTATTTGATTGTCATTTTAACCAATGCTCTGTGGGAATAGTCCCAACAAGATAATACAACTGTGGTCTGGTTTTGGACTGTCGCTGCAGAGCGGCAGAGTCTATTTTTGTAAGTGATTTTAGGAAGTTGCATTTCTGTAGGGAATTCTTAACCTGAAAACAAATTTTGTCTTGTGTTTGAGTCTCATTAACTTCAAGGCTACCACTTGATTTCTGTTGTTAGAAATATAATTACAGGTAATGTCTTTACAAGATGGAGAGAATAGAGGATGACATAGAGTGTTACTACATGGTTACTGTAATGGGGAGAATAGAGGTGTGCATTAGGAAATATCAGTCATTAGTGTTCAGACACTGTTGATATGCTGTGTTGGAACTCTGTCTCTCATCAAGTACAAGTCTGAGCACAAGGAATGAAGAAATAGGTAATTGCAGACTTGAAATGATAGGCTTTGGGGAGGTATTTCTTTCACTGGGCACTGGTGATTTTTAACATACTAGCTCATATGAGAGCTTTTTCTCACAGCAGAGGAACCTGTACAGGGTCTTCAGACACTATGTGACTGATCACTTTCCTGAAACTTGAATTATGCTTGCTACCTCTGCATTTCTTTTGGGATGAGCAGAGATAAACCTAGCAAGAATAAAAACTGCATATAAGGGTGAAAAGACAAAAATATTTAAAGGAAATAGGGATCAAAAATAACCCTTATAAACAAGGAAACTGTGTGTAAACAGAACACTTAATACACATTCTTGGCACTGATTCCTTTGTGTTATTTTCTTTCCCCTATTGTGCTGCTCTATTTTCTGCTGGGAGGTGTAGGCTTGTGCTTTGGAAGTTCAGGTAAATATCAGTTGGAACGAACCATCTCTGCTGTCTCGTGTGCTCCTGCTGTTGTCAAGTAAGCAGCAAGCCAACACAGCAGAATGAACAGAATGTGTTCACACATTGCAGTGGTGTATTGTGTACTTGCTTCTGGACAGATTGTGTAGTTGCACCTAGGGAGCAGCATCTCAAAGGAAAGTGGAAATGTAAGACTCCTCTTGGCTTCTCTCTGAGGCAACAAACCAATAAAATCCTTTGCTGCCTAGTAGGCTGGATTTGCTCTGGTTCTGTTATCCATACTAGTCCTAGAGGAAATCTGTGCTTCTTGGCATGAAGTGTTTGAAAAATGCTGAAAAGTTTCCCTAAGTCACCCAGTGCAAGGCAAACTGTACCCTGGGATATATTTCATTCTGATACAATATGAATTAGTTTCTGAAAATTTTTTTAATCAGAGTCACACTATTAACCCTATGGTGAATATTTTTTACTCATGACAGTACTTAATTTCTGTAAATTATGCTGGAAGCAGTTGTCTATTTGAAAGTTTCACTATTTCTTTTCCCCACATTGTGTGTGTTTTAATTTATAATAATCTCTAGGTAGCCATGTTCATTACTCTGCTAATGTGCAAAATAAGCTTTTGAATGGAAAGCCATCTTGTGATGTTTTTACTACAAATACTATTGAATTAAAAAAAAACCAGAAATATGATCCTTCTAAAAATACTTTTGCACACTTGCTGCTCTTTGCACTTTCCTGGAGTTCTCTGTATTTTTTTCATGCTTTGCCACTGTCACTCTATAGGTAATGATGCCGAGGTTTGACTTTCACATTGCTCAAACAGCTTGATTCTCCTCATACCAGAAGGAAGTAATTTTGTTACACAGCACTTGTTTTTGAAGTCATTAAAAATGGTGTATTTTTCAGAAGTGCTTGCTGGGCAGGCTAATGATCTCCTGACTTCTCTTTAGGTCAAAATCGACCATTCAAGATATATTCTGGACCAGAATACAGTCTGTCCAAAGCAAAAAGCAGTTCTAGGAACCAGGTTAGAAAAGCTGCATACATCTCATGTATATTTTGTTTGTGCTGCAAGATAGACTAATATATCACTATTTCATGCCAAGGCTGTGTGAAATTATATGGTATAACAAGGTCATTTGTTGTGCAGTCTGATCCTGCAGACTCCCTTTCATGTGCCACCTGAATATAACTTCTGGAACCTGCAAATTTTAAGTGGATTTATGTTTCAGCTATTTTCCTTGAGTCTGGCTGTTTTTACAGTACTTTTCTGGTGCTCCTACATGAGGCTGTTCCTCATGCCTTTTAACCAGTATCTCTGTTATGCATGCCATCTCTACTTTTGGAAAGTGACATGGTAAAAAAAAAGTCCTGTATATACAACAGGACTTCAATTCCAATGTTTCATGAAGGAATGTGTGTAACTTACTGGATAGTAAGCCTAATAATAGTATTCATTTTAGTGCATTCAAAAATCCCCTAGTGCATTTCTTTAAGCTTTCTGAAAAAGTGTAAGTAGCATCACTAGTTGTTACTAAATGATAGAGTATTTCAGGAAAGTTCTGGAAAATTATTCTTCCTTCCTCTCCTTCCAGAAAAGAATGATCACTCTTACACTTATTCATCGAAGTTTTTATTATTGAGATGAAAAAAAAAAAGCCTTGGATTTTGTTGCTTCTGTTGGTGTCTTAATAATGTGTGACCTTAGTGATCCTATATATTTCCTTTGTTTGTTAGTCTCTGCTCTGCCTTAAAATGCTGTCCTAATTGGGTATCCTCCTTTTACTGACATTTCCCTCTGTAAAATTACCTACAGGTATGTCTTGAGGGGAAAATAAATTGTGACAGACTGCCTGTTATTTGACAAATGGACACTTAGGAATGTGTCTTCAGTAGTACATTATTGTACTCTGATCACTGAGATGAAAGGCTTGTGCATGAGGTTATACAAATATCCTAATCATATAGGACATCTGTTATGCTCCCACACAAGACAAATGAAGTTGTTAAGAAGCAGTACTTATCCACCAATAGCCTGCAATGTATTTTTTTTTCTGTGTGTATAATGTCCATATTCAGGTACTTGCATAAATATTCATTTGTATTTCTGCTTGTACTTTGTTAGGAACTGTCTGAAATGTACTTATGCTGTTAAAATACAGTATTGCTAGACATAAAAATTATGGATTTTTCTTTAAGTTTTCAAAATCTTTCTTATAAGAAAAAAAGTCTTACACTAAAATGAAATGGAGACTACAGACCATATTAAAACCTATAGATTTTTTTTTCCAACTTTGTAGGAACATTTCTTTATGTTCTTTAATATCAAGTAAGCCAGTCATTTTATTTTCTTCAATAGCATCAGAGGTGTTAAAGATGTAAGAGGAAAAAAGACAAGTTGAAATACAGTCGCATTTCAAACTAACACTGTACCTGCAAATGTTTCATTCTTCAGAGATGTATTTGAAATCAATGAAGTTAAAACAAGGCTGACCTTAGCTTTCTCTGTCTTGTCCAATTTATACTTGCCATTCTGGCACTTAAAGTTTGTTATCTTGTGAATTATGTTTGTAGTACATTACCTGGATCCCATTCTTAAATCACTTATGCAATGTCTGACTACCTTGTTGAATATTACGACTTTGATTTGGTGGAAGTAGGGAAAATGGTTTGTTTTCATGGAGTCATAGGCTCTTTTTATTAAGGCAACTGAGTTTTGTTTTGCTGAGATAGTAATTGAGCTTTTTCCTGTTTAAAATATCTGAGTGATCTATTATTAGCTGTTTATTTCTTGATGTTGCAAACTATTCTATTACCAGACAGCTTGGACTATGGCCCAAAAGCATCTCTTCACTTATGGTTAGTTAATATGGCAAAGTAGGATGAAATATGTATTTAATAACAAAGATTCTTACCTGTACTTGAAAGCAATCAGTGCTTTATATGTATCTGCAAAGAGATTCACTCTGATTTTTCACGTTTCCCTCTGCCTCTCTTCCATATCTGTTCCTGCAGCTCCTGGTACTGAAGTGCCAAGACTAACATATTTGTTTCCCTATAGTACAAGTTGCTTACACTGAATGCATGGAAAATGGAGTTCAATAGTTCCAGTTTTTAACAAAAAAGGGGGTTTCACTCATTTGTTGTGTTTCAATTAATGTAATTACTCAAAAAAAAAAGCCCTTGAGCTTTCATTACAAAAGCTTTGTGCATTCTATAAAGATTTAAACACAAAATATTTTCCACTTGCCTAGAAAATAACCCCTTTAACAAACCCAAAGAACTGTTCAAGTTCTTCACTCTACCTAGGGCTTCTACATGGAGGATTTACCGTTTTGGAATGAAAATGTCTCTAAGCTACTCTAAGCAGGGCCAAAATAGTAAGATGAAACATAAAAATGTGCAACATGTTCACAGAGGGAGAACTTCCAACAAGTTGCATTTTTTTCTACTTAAATTGAGAAAAAAACCCCACAAGTGAAGCTTCAGAGATAGGTTGTTGCCTGTGGTGTACATGATGGCTATTTAATGATGTTATTTGTGATTACAGACAAGGGTCTACACCAAAATATGCTGTGCAATAGAAAATAGGAAGATTGCAGATGGGAGAGTGAAACTTTGAAGCATGGATTGAGTCAGCTCTTGGCTTAGTTCTCTACTTCAAACTTGCTCTGTAGTGCAGAAGCAATCTGTTAGTGTTTGACATTACAATTAGAACCGCTTCTCTGGAACCTTGTGGGGACAACTCATAAGTACCGTTTCTTTTATTTCTTCCTATTATTAAAAAAAGCAACAAACAAACACTTCCCAACTCATTTTTCACAGTGGAAGACTGGTTTGTATGAATATCTTAAAAGTTCCTTTCAAGTTGTGTGTGTGTGTGTGTGTTCATAATCAGTTTACTCTCATTTTTTATTGGCTCTCCTATGCTGCAAGTACTTGGTGAAAGACTGACAGTCTGAGGCAGGTAGGGTCACAGTTGCCAAACAGATGTATCTGCAGCTGATTGTGGTTTGTTTCTATAACGGTATCTGCCAGCTAACTCACCCTGCATAATTTGAAGTAGGATCCTCCATTTTAATGGAGCTCTTTGTCAGCCTGGTAGAGTTCATAACATTAAACTCAAGTGGATTGTAGGGTGTATTTATGTACATCACCTATTTTACATCAAGGTAAGTATGTGTGATAGGTGCTATCAAGTCTGAGAGCTACAGCATCAGGTAAAACAGCTGCACGAAACCATTGGTACACTCCAAAGTATTAGAGGAGCAGAACTAAAGATTCACAGATGATTCCAAACCAGGCACCATCTGCCACTAAAAATGGGATACCTCTTTCTCTGGTGACAAAAAAAAAAAAATAGAGCTCTATTTTGCAACCCTCCCTCCAGTGTTTCAGTCAAAAACAAATTTGAAGCATTAACAATGGAGGACATGGATGAGCAAGGTCCAGATGGGGAAACCTTGACAACCAGTCTACCACCAACTGCTCCACTGGCAGCAAAAAGCAGGTACCATAAAAAGAAGCAATGGGTGCTTATTGTAGGTGACTCACTGCTAAAAGGCATCAAGAGACCCATCTGTCGATTGGACAGGGAGTCACACGAGGTGTGCTGCCTGCCGTGATCTGAGATGTGGTTGAGAGGATGCCATGTCTCATCAGGTATGTGGGCTACTATCCCTTACTCCTCTTCCATGTGGGTATGAACAATGTAATGAGGCATGATATTACCACAATCAAGGAGGATTATAAAACCTTGGGGAAGCAAGAGAAGGGCACAAGTTATATTCTCAGCCATCCTGCCTGTCAGACGAAAGGGAGCAGTCAATAACAGAAAAATTATACAAGTTAATTCTTGGCTTAGAGGTTGGTGCAGATGAGAGGATTTAATTTTTTTATGACAATGAGACCTTCTTTGCTGACTGTGATTTGATAGGGCAGGATGGAATACATCTATCTTACAAGGGCACTGGCATCCTTGGGAACAGGCTGGTCAGCTTGATTAAGAGGACTCTTAACTGAAGGACTCTGGGGGGCAGGGTGTGAAATGGCAAACTATGTGCCATCCTATCCAAAATGGAAATGGATCAGAGCAGGAAATGCAATGATGAATGCTCCTCAGCCCCACACCAAGATGAGAAACAGAAGGATGACTGCCCTGAGAGAGTGTCAAATGAAGGAGGATCTTCTTAAATCCATTCAAGGAAATCTGTCTGCTTGAGTAAGCTTCTATGTTGCCTGTACACCAAGGCACACAGCTTGGGGAATAAGGAGGAGTAGCTGGAGGTGTAGGTGTGGATACAGGGCCATGACCTCCTTGCAGTTACAGAGACAAGGTGGGACAGCTCACATGACTGGAGCACAGCCATGAGTGGCTATGTGCCTCATAGGAAAGACAGACAAATAAAGTGAGGGGGTGGAGTTGCTCTCTATGTGAGAAAGCAAATAGAGTGCATTGAGCTCTGTCTGGGTGGGGATGAGGAGTGGGTTGAATGTTTGTGGGTTAGAATTAAGGGGCAGGGTAATGGGAGTGAAAGAGGAAATGGATAAGGCCTTCTACAAACAAGTGAGAGCTGCCTCACAATCAGAATCCCGGGTTCTCATGGGGGACTTCAGCCACTCTGGTATTTGCTGGCAAAGCCACTCAGCCAAGTACACACAGTCCAGGGGGTTCCTACAGATTCTTGATGACAACTTCCTGTCTCAAGTGAGTGAGGAACCAAGGAGAGGTGTGCTGCTGGACCTTGTGCTAACAAATAAAGAAGATCTGGTTGGGGATGTGAAGGTTGGAGGCAACCTTGTCTGCAGTGACCGTGAGATGCTGGAGTTCAAGGTCCTCCATGGAAGCAACAGGAAACCAAGCTGGGTTGCAACCCTGGACTTCAGAGAAACTGACTTTAGCCTCTTCAAAGACCTGCATGGAAGAATCTCATGGGATAGGATTCTAGATAGTAGAAGTGCCCAAGAGAGATGGTTGATCCTCTAGTGCCACTTTCTCTGAGCCCAAGATCAGTGTGTCCCCACAGTAGAAAATCAGGAAAAGGAGGCGGGAGGCCTAAATGTAACTACTGGAAGTATTCAAGGAGAAGAAAGAAATCTGTGTAAGGTAGAAAAAGGGCCTGGTTGCTTGGAAAGAATATAGGAACATTGCTAGAGTACACAGGGACAAAACCAGCAAGACCATAGCTCTTCTGAAATTAAAACTAGCAAAGGAAGTAAAGGAAAACAAGAAGGGCTTTTTCAAATACATCATCAGCAAAGGAAAGATTAGGGAGAATGTGAACCCACTGACGAACAAGAATGGTGCCATGGTGACAGAGGACACAGAGAAG
>WBNH01005078.1:0-28269 GCA_013401255.1 Urocolius indicus
TTTTTGTTTTTTTTTAAAAGAAAAATATTGTGTACTAAGGGAACAGGAAAATCGTAGGGCTGAGGGGAGAAGTTATAAGAAATTGGTTCAGTAATAAGTCTTTGTTTTGACCTCTCTGAAAGATTATTTTAGCCCTAAGTTACGCATGTTTTTCTGCCTGTTTTCTGTGTTCTTATATAACTCTGCTCTTTTACTGAGAAATTAATTTTCTTAATTTGGAGAGCAATGAGTTATTGCTTTCCAAAGCAAGTTCCAGGTTTTCATGCCAACTGTTCATCTCCTTTAATGTGTCTCTGAAATACACAAAATTCATTTTTTTTATTGTTGTTATCATCATCACAAGGCTTAGTATCAGATACTCTGAGTTAGAATCATAACTAAGAAGAAATGTTTGCTATTTTGACAGTACATAAAAGCTTATGTGCATACCCCTGTAGCTGACTGATAGCATCAAAACAAAAACACACTCTTTCTGTCTGATCAACTTTAGCTCTTACATGTGTTGCTATAGAAATGGTATCAAGATTCATCTGTTCTTCTTGAGCAATTTCAAATCCCTTCAACTCACAGACCATCATGAACTTCCAAGGAGGTTACCTTCCTTAATCTCTAAAGAACTGAAAATCCCAAGGCAGCTACACTGTTCTGTGTTTACTACCACAGGAACTGGGGTGCCCAACACTGACTTTTTGGTCAGTTTGCTTCCAAATTGTTTTGGGCAAATTTAACAATATGTAGTTTGGTTAACAATATTAGATACTTCTTAATATCTAATTACCTCTTTTGCTTCTTGGAAAGGTGTTAAAAAATACGTAGACACCCACAGAATTTTGTACCTGTTTCCTAAACAAGGATCAGCTCATACACCCAAGAAACTGTGGATTAGCTCTCCCTTTGTACCTGTAAAGAATAATGCTATAGATACAGCACAGTTCTCTCAGTATACATTTCTCTTCAGTAAATCATTTTGAGTTACTATTGGACCAGTCAAAAAAATAGGGAGGAGGAGAACAACATAAAACGACATAAAACCAGTGGAAATATTGTTATTTAAGGAAAGATAAAGGAAAAAAAATACTATGTAGGCTGCTGATTGCCTAGCATCTTCACATGAAACAGCAGTATTTTCTAACTCTTGATATTTAATTTCTAAGCACTGTCACTTCATTGATAGTGGAGCTTTGTAAAGGTGGAAGGGAGTATTATGGGGGGATTGTAATTGTCTTAGAAAAAAATCCCTACATCTAAGAGTTAATAAGTGAAAATGGTAAAGTCAAAAAGAGGAAGGCATGTCAGAGATCAAGTGCAACTGCAGGCAACTCTTCAACTGGGCTTATGTTTTGAAGCTACCCTGTGGAGTTTCTAATCCAAACAAATTCAGATTGCTCTCTATTTGTAGTGACATGGTTTGGAGCCCAAACCAAATTGTTTTTTTTCTCATTCTGTTACTTCACAATTTATTTTCTCCCCAGAATGATATGCTTTGTATTCTTTAATAAAGTCAGCAGAAGCTGTGAGAGCACATCTTCAGATGATGTGAACTTATCCCATTCATCCCATTACCCCTTATCAAAGAGCAGTCCTTCTTCTAAGAGCTTTTCTAGCCAGAGACTACTTGATGTGACCAGACTTAGTTTCATTTTAGTTTATGTGTTTTTCAAGATAGACAGTTACAGCAACTTAACTGTCTGGAATACAGTATTTCTGGTGGAGACCACATTTAAACCCAGAAGGACATTTTTAAAGAAACATATGAACTTTTTTACTATTGTTGCTAAAGAAACATAAAACTTTTGATTCTGGAGAAAAAGACAAGTGCACCAGCTAATTTCCCACCAAAATGGCAAAAGTTTCTCCATGCAACTCATCATCTTTCCCAAGCATTTTTATGCTGCAAAGTAAGAATTTGAGTGTTGTTATTAACATAAACAACAAAATTGCATCACCTTCTAAAATTAGATTCTTCCATAGCATACCACTTCCCTGGGTTAGGTCATTGTTATCTTCAGTTTGGTGATCCTTTTCTGTCCCAAGACAGAACAGTTGAAATTAAAGGGTATGACTAATTAATGCAGTAACTTATATACACAACAATAAATCAGAAATGCCTTGACTCTCTACTTTTTCTTGTTTTATGCTTTCAAGCCTAGTAGCACTGCATATTTGGGAGTCAGTACTGTTTCAGAGTAAGATGGACATCCCATAATACTTTTTTTTGTGTCACTTTAGAATGGTGCTTGGTTTTTCTTCTCTACCCAATCTGAAGACAGGTTCACTTCACATGGATTTTAGGAGCTCTCAAGTTTGTTCTAAGAGGTGTAGGCTAAGCTCCTGGGCAGGGAAAGAAATGGAGTGTTTTCTGCACTCTTCAGTTTTGTGCAGACTGGATCTGGACAAAATCCAACTACTGCAATGTAGATCTGCACCATTTCTCTTCAACTGGTCTTTTCCTGAATCACAGTAGCGATGCTTTTGAGAGATAGTTACTCATACTTTAGCTGTATGTTCACCTTAAATCTTGAAAGGGTGTTTTTTTTGTTTTGTTTTTTTTTTTTTTTACCTGGTTATAACAGAGTTGGGATTGTATTTTGATAAAAAAGTAAACATTAAAAAAAATAGAAATAATGTGCATGAAATGAAAGGACATTGGGATAGCATAAGTCTTTTAGCAAATTATTTGCCTTCAGTAGGAGAAGCAGTTGATAAGTGGCTTAGTGTGGTACATTAATGTGCAGCTGATACCAGATGAATTCCAGGCAAAGTCATGTGTTTTTTTCTCCTCAGTTGTAAAATGTTTATTCTCAAAAGAGAGCAAAGGAAGAATTCAAGTTAGGCAGATGCTGCAGAGAAGTGAAAGGATATGAAGGAAGAGAGATTGAAGAGCAGCAGCCACAGTTGTATCGCTGCTGCTAGATTTGAGTCAAGCCGTGGTATATAAGCTGACTGTGTCCAGAATTTGTATCTCAGCTGTAAACTGAAAGCAGGAACTACCACACCTCAGGAATATGGCAGGCTTATCCCTTCAATGCCCCACCTTTTTTTACACATTGTGGACTAATGTGATCTATGTTTAAAGTCAGGGAGAAAGCCCGAGACTGCATTCACCCATAGTTTGACTTTCTCTCTGAGCAGGTGTGAAACCAAGAGTGTTCACTTGAACACTCAAGTGTGTTGAGAAATTATTTTTTAAGATTTCCTATCTGTGAAGCCAAGTGATATCTGACTGAAACTGTATAGAAGAAGCAAAGTACATTGAAATTCTTTTGTTTAAGCATTACATCAGGAACATGATGGATTAAAATTGATTTTGTGTCAGAGTCAAGGAACAAGAATGGGTTCTTCTTTCCTTTTTTTTCATCTGCACTTCTCTTTACAAAGTCCACCTCCTGGAGTTCCTTACTGCTTTTAGTTTCCTTTTTTGCTTTTTCAGGAAAATTCTGTCCATATATTTTTGTTAGAAAAGCTTGACTATATGCATCTTAAGCTTAATAGTATGCACTCGCTACCTAAGCAAAGAAAAACACATCCTACTACATAAACCATTGCTTCCAGATATTCTAATTGCTGTCTTTGTCAGAGAAGTTGAAAGTGTCCCTGTATATGGCCAATGAGGGGGAAGTCTGAATGCAGCATGCAATACAGAGACATAGCAACTTCACAGAACATGGTCAAGGTTGAAAGACACAGGAAGTATGATTGTTATCGTTAAACAAATCTGCCACAGTTATATTTTAATTTAGTGAACTGATGGGGTGTTTTAAGCAAAGGACTTGATGTGAAACAGAATCTCCCTATGCTCTGTTTCCCCAGGGATTTAAGAGGAGCCTGCTGCTGTTTTTCACCTTGAATTTTCACTCATGCTGTTTCTAACATTTTTCCCTGTTCATCTCTTTTTTTATGCTCTTATCTGCTTTCTCAAATCCTCTCAGGGAGATGACTTATATTAGTTGTGTCTTCCCATGTGGATCTTGCTATGTAGATGTTATCTTCTCAAGATCTCTTGCTTACATGTCACTTGTCAGGCCCTATTGCGTGTCCAGTTCCACCAAGGGCTTTAAAATAGGCTAGGGTAAGAAACGAAGTTTATATATATTGGCAGCAATGACACCATACAATGGACAACAAACTTCTCATTATTTATGAACTGATAGTGAACCTCCTGGATTATTCTCCTAAACAAACCAGGTAACAAATTAATAGAATCACAGAGTAGAATAATCTCACATCGTAGAATAATCTCGCATCATAGAATAATCTCACAGTCTCAGGAAATGCAGTCTGACTCTGCAAGGCTGCTGTCTGCAGAAGATCAAGATTTGGTCAGAAAGGATGTGTGAACTCCCAGTCACACCTTGCCAGGTGAAAATTAAAATACTAAAGTGCCTAAATATGGGGCACCAGATAAACAAAGCAGATATCTTTACAAAAGCAGTCACTGCACACTTCTATATCAGACTTACACAATCTATACAAAGACTTTTCATGTAGCCTCTCTCGTTACTCTGGCACATTCGTCAATCACAGATAGGAAAAAAAAATGCAAACCAAAACTGGATGTTCCTGTTCATTTTCTGGAGAAAAACAAACTAAACCACAACAAAATCCTCCAATAGCAACCAAGCTGTAGTATTCCCTGTCACTGTGAGAACCTCACACAAATAGACACAAGGAACCAATTAGAAATTAATGCATTCATGAGGGCAAAGACAAATTTTGTCTGGAATAACCTCAGAATCTGGTTAAAGAAAGTGTCTATGTAATTGGTTCTCACTTCTCGTAGTAAAAACAATGTTCTGTAAGAGTTAATATTATATTTTCCAGACTTGTAATAAATAAAACAACAATAACATTAACAATGACAACGACAACAACAATAATAGTAATATGATAATTGTTATCAGCATCATCTCACAAACAGCCTAATAAAACTTGTCTCAGTTATCCTTGGATTTCTGAAATGATGGGATTTTAAGGCAAATCCAGAAAACTTGGACTAGCAAAAGTTTGGTGTAAAAATATTCTTTACTAATGCAGAATGGTTTTGACCAGCATATTTCGGTTTTTACTTTATCATTGTAAAGTTCTAACCATAAGAAAATTTACACTATATGTTTTTATATCTGAAGAAGATTATTACACTCAGCTGCTGAGGACAAATGGCAGGGAGTTGCCCAAACTGTGGTTGCTGGAGAGGTTGAGAAACTCACCAGAGAAAGTTCATGCTGCTAGGGTCTCTTCAGGTAGGCTTTCACTTTTGCCACTGCTGGAGACAAAATATAGGACTACACAGTTTCTCAGCTTCAGAATGCATTTTCTGTATTACATATTTACTTTGTTAATACTGTAAGGACTCAATTTGCATGAGCACTTAGAGATCCTCAGATGAAATGCTTGTTATTCTCACTGCAACAGTCACCAGATGGTAGTGTTAAAGTCTTAATTGGTATGCAAATATTTCACAGTCTTTCCAAGAATATCATTTTTGTGTGTGTGTGTGTGTGTGCGTGTGTGCGCGCGTGTGTTGCTGGATTCTTTTGCTTTGTTTAGGTACAAATGGCAGAACACAGAGTCTTTTAAATGGTAGGTTATTGATTAAGAAGCATTAATAGCTAGTAGAGGTTCATCGCAGAGTTACCTATAGACACTCTATTCTATAATAAATACATCCATTCTCCATATTCCTGGCTTGCTCTCCTGTACAGTAGGCAGAGCTACAAGACCTACTAGTAGGGTGACAACAAAAGGTTGTGGGGTTTTTCCCCATTTGCTTTTTAGTCTGTGTTGCTTTCAGATTTTGTTTCGTAATCTCGTGTTCGCAGCACCTGGGTTATCAGAGAAGCTCCTTGTGGAACACCTACTTCAGCGGTGTTTCCCCTTCTGCAGTGTGAATGTGTCTCTGGGGAGGAAGCATAACATCAGTTTCAACTTGTTAGATTCCTGAAGTTGAAGTCTTTGCTCCTCCGGAAGAAAAGGGGTCAGCTCTCTGCCACTGCAGGATCCTTAGTTGTATGCTGGTATATACTGTTCTTCTAACAGCCTGGATCACAGTAAGATTTTTTTAGGTACTTTAGCCATGCAATTAAAACACAGCAGTTTCCTTGGTGTGCATTATTTGGACTGCTGGTCCTGAACGTCAGAACAGTTGTATTTGGTATCTGTTCCTTTGTGATGGACAGAAGTTGCTGGAGAGAAGAAGGAATTATGTAAGCCTGCTGTGAAATTCTCTAATCAATGCAGTTATTCCTTTGAAGTTATTTTTTGTTAAGTTTTGTGCTCTGTACTGATTGTGACCCATTATTGTTTGTGATGGGCTTTGGAGAAAGCTGTCAAATGCCTACAAATTAGTGGCAGTAGTGATTTTATAGATGTTAATTGACAACATAGATCAAAGTATTTCAGCTTGCAGTCACCTTTTTTTTCCTGTTGTCACATGGCAATGCTGGCTGTGGAGGAAAAGCATAGACATGTTTTGGTCCAGGGAGGATTACATCATTAAGTCTTGTTGACTTGAAGGTGTTTCTGTGGCATTGCCGTGGTCCTAGCTGTCTAGTTAGATCACTAAAGGCTGCACACTCCCCTTCGTTTCTCTGGCAATGCTATAAAGAAAAGGTACCTTTCTAGCGATAGCTGAGTTGTCACAAAGATACATTCTTTTGAGTTCTCAAGTCATATATACTTATGTCAAAAGCCCAGCAAATGTTTGTGTACCGTCGATGAAAAGACATTCCAGAAAGGCTACTGGGCTATTAAAAAATCAGATATCAGGCAAATGCATCTAGACCTTCTACCATTCTACTTTGGAGACTTTCACACAAGAGCAGTACACACAGGTGAACTAACAAGCCTCTCTGTTCCACTGAATACTAAGTTACTGTATAGCTGTTGTCTTTCACATGTAGATTAGATCTGCAACACAGCTGTAAGAAAACTCAAACATACAGAGGGGAAGGAAGAAGACAGGAAATTTTAAGGTATCTGCCTTTTTATATCTTGAAAATGATCATCAGTATTTTATCCACTGCATGAAGAAATACATTTTGCCCAGGCTTTTTTTCTGTATTTTGTATAACTGGAGTTATTTGGGTTGAAAGCTGGCAGAAACTGATCTGGCATTGCAAAATCATTTTTGCCAAGAAACACAGTACAGTTAGCAGACACCCTATCCTTTACTTAACCATCCTGACGAGTGCTCAGAATTGCTGAAGACAGCTTAATTTAGCAAGCATTCAACATATTGCAGTGAGAATGCAGTTCTTTCGATAAGTATCAAAATCTCTTTCATATTCCTTTTAGAAAGACCACAAGAGCAGCAAGAAGTGTGCACTACTGTAATTCAGTCAGGTCACACTTGTCTGCAGAGGCTTTGGAGTCAGATATTCACACTGATTTTGGAGGTGGATACTTTTCCATGATAATCACAGAATCATTCCACAACAGTTTTGAAATCTATGCATGACTACATTCTGGATTTGCTGTAAGAGTTTGTCTATAAGAGTGGAATAAGACAAGGCGACCTAACCTCTCCTGTGCTTTGTGAGCCGCAATAGGCCTTAGCATCAGGACCATTTTTTTTACTAGACTTATGAATGGCTGGTCTGTAAATGAAAGGATCTCTTAAAATAAAGCCCACCTGATCTTCTATCTCTTCCCTCTCTCTGCTCTGACCACAGTACCTGTTTCACACTCAGCCAGCCTGATGTCATCAACCCCAGTTCCCATGTCCTTTTGCTATGATGATGTACATGGAGATGTTTTCTAAATAGTCTGTTCTTGTCCATGTTACCTGGTGAGCTATACACATATATAAGAAAACTTCTTTCAACTTAAAACTTGCTGCTTATAGTCAACAAATATTCTTCTAGATTTCTAAAAAGTAATGTAAAATAATAAGACTTCACCTGGAATTTCTCTTATTTTCATATTTTGGGAGACTTTTAAAATCCCAACAGATTGAGTAGAATTCAAATTTAGAAAGTCATTGCTCTCACATGGAAGGATTCTTTTGGATTTTAGTGTAAGTTAACGGTACATTTTGGGGTTACCGTCAAAATGCAAGCTAACCATTCTCATCTTACAGCAATTTCAACAAAAGTAGCTGATTGCAACTGCAGAGGAGATCATGAAGATTTCAGTAATTACAGGAAAGAAAATTAAGAAACGTACAGTATTTCTCACTTCCTCATATCAAGAGGGAAAGCAGTTCACATTGGAGATAATATTAAAAAAAAAAAACCACTACAGTCAGATCTCCACCAAATAACATGTACACACTTCACTGAAAAGTGTGACTACAACTAGTTTATTTTTTTCTGGGGGAAACACCAAGGTACGATTCAATGCAGAGGAAATTTCCAGGTCCTGATCAGGTTTTGCAGGAGATACACAAAATTGTGCTGGAGCTAAATTGAATCTTGCTCAGAATCTGTCATGACATGGTCCTCTGATGTTGATCTATTCTTACCTAGCCTAGAGTGAAAACTAACAACAGCAGATAACTGGAGAGTGTAGAAGAACTAGTGCAGATCCCATGCAAAATTGCCTAGAAAGCAGCATGGAACCCGGAAAAGCTGCATTTATCAAAAACATCTACTAGTTTTGCAGAAAAAAAGTCGCACTTTAACTATTAATGTGAATGTGATGCACTGCGATTGTATAACAGTGTGGTATAAAATTCTAGCACATGTGGTAAAATCTGCCTTGTATCTTTATCTGACATAAGAGGGAGAGAGAAGGAAGGAGATTAAGTTCTCATGGCAGAAGTGTTGCTATGACAATTTACACTTCTAAAAATATACTTATGAATACTTAAATGCCAAGCCAATAAAAGCAGTATTTCCATTCTAGGGGAAAAAAAAAAAAAAGGAAGAGTTTGTTTTAAGTTCAGAAATGGGTAATTTTGTGGATGATACTTTGGCCTTGAGTTATGCCCCTACAGTCAAATAATTTATTCTCTTTAGTGAACAGTAAACAATAAAAAATTCAAACTGTATAGAAAATGTGTGGGGTTTGTATTTGTTTTCTGTGGTGAATGACATCTTATTGCAGTTGCAAGTTTTTCTGAACATGTGAAATGCTATCTGAATGCTGATCACTCCCAGAGACCAGCAATACTGCTGTTGAAAGACGTGATGTGACTTTCTCAAATAGACAAGCAAATATATGGCTGTGCAAATAATTATGTGGAAAACAAGAAGTGTGCAGGAATAGGTTTCCAAATGTCTCTGTCAGTGTTTTAATGGTACAGTCTGCAGAGTGGGCTGGAGTTCTGGTTCCTAAATCATTTTTTCAGTTGAAAACAGAAATGAGGATGTGGCAGGTCACACATACACCTCCTTCTTGTCACAACGTTTCTTGTATTTGGGTATGACAGACTGATGGCTATCACTGATGAAGGTAAAGCCAAGTATTTTGAAAAGCTAAGAGCATGGCCAAAAATCTACCTTGGTGCCTGTGCCTTAGAGTTCGCTTGTGGATTGAGGTAGGTTTTCAGTCCTCAGATTAATCACCATATGAAAGGCTCTGCCAGTCTACTGAATATGAGAAGTCAACAGTACCAGGCTACTCAGTGCTCCTCCAATTTAGGGTCCCTAACGGTGTCTGTAGTGTGAGACACAGTAATTCACTTGGGGCTCGCAAAGCCTAGTTGAGGCCATGTGGGATTTCCCATCAACTTTTCAAAATGCAGCTCAAATCACTAAGGAAATTTTACTGAAGTTTTTTACCACTTTTATACATTCTTTGAAACTCATGTAAGAGGATCCAGTAACTGGAATAGATCAAACTTTTAATTTTTCTAGTGTTGAAAATATTTGCTGTAGAAACTAAAGAAATGCAGGTGAGAATTGAAGTGAAAGAAGCTTGGAAAGCCCAGTTGTTCTATTAGCTGCCTAACTGCTAGGAAAAAAATCCCCAGACTTCTATCTACTGGAGGATAGATGGGATTATTTTAATATTAAAGTTAGAAAGATCCATGAAATATTTTACCAAGAGAAATCCCTTTATTTTTATCCAGGTCAACAGCCAGATGTTTGATTTTTACTTCCTTTTTTTTTCTGTCTCAGATTAGGGTGCATAACACTCTGTGGTAACCTGCTTTTACTTAGTGCATTCAGTCTTTCAAATTATTGCATGGGTGTAAAAATCAGGCAGAAGCAAAATTCTTTTTCTTGAAATATTGGGTATTTGTCAGCAAACAATCTGAAAATAACTTTGCAATCCTTGCACTTCTGTTTGATTTAATGCAGACAGAGAATGAAATCTGAGTTTGTGTAATTTTTATAGTCTTCTTGATTTTGCCTAAAAATCAACAAACTACACAGGAAAAGGAAAGCTTCAGTGTTTTCTTTTTAAAGAGATATGTGATTAGTTCTATAAAAAAATCCATAACTTACCTTCTGCATTTTATTTCAGCTGAAATTTTCCTATGCATTTATTACTGAGAGTAGTGCTACCTTTAATTTTGTGTTAAAATCCACCCTGGTGCACCATTTTTTCCTGACACATTATTTTTCTCGATATGTTGTGAGGTCTACAAGTACTTGTCATGGCTGGCTGTCGCACGGGGTAGAGCTGTGGTTAGGCACGGTTGTATGCTTGCCACCAAGATCAGGCATAGTTTTGCAGAGATAGCATTGCAGTGCTGAGTCTGCAGGCCTCATGTACTGGGCCTCATGGACATAGCCTATGCTTTTCACACACCCTTCCTACACACTGCCAGGTCACTGATGTGTTTTAATGTAGCTCACAGTGTTGTTCATAGGTGCTTCCTTGACACTCACTCACCTGACAGGGTTTATCATTCCCTAAGGAGAAATTGCAGAGGGGTGCTTAGCGCTGTCAGTGTGTGGATCATTCAGCTGCCAGGCTGAAAGATGGATGGGGTAGCCTGGTTTGGGACATAATATTTAACCTGGTAGTTTCTGCAAAGTAGTATCAAAAATACATGTTTTCCTCTAGGTCTGCAAAAAGCCAAGGGAGATTGGAGGAGAGGAAAATTAGCTAAATTAATTCACGAGGCTGGACATTTTTCTTAGAATGCACCACAGTGGATAACTCTTATAGAAGTCTGTCACTATGGTGAAATGAATTATCTTTACCACTTATTGAGGTGGTTGGATGGAGATGTGCCAGTGTAGGCACCTCACAACCTTATCTCAGTGCAAGCCATTTGATTTCCACCTCTGATCACTACACACTATGTTCTCTAACACCTTAAGAGGACAGAGACATATATCCAGTTTAAATGCTTACATATAGATCTTTGTAAGGAAGATGAAACAAAAAAATTAGAAGTTCAACAGAAATAGTATTTTCTTTCTCAGCATAGAAAAGGCTGTCCCTTGCTGTTACAAAGGCAATCAAATCCCTTTTAGAGGGAGTACGTACAATGTTCATGTGCTTATGATAATGCTTTTGATGTTGAAAAGTAAAATGTCAAGGGATTTAAGTGTATTATTTTTTTGTGCTTATGTTTTTCATGAGTGTTGTGTACAGGTACAGCCAAGTTTGTAAAGAAATAAGGCCAAGTCTTGAATAGAAGAGGGAACAGTTAGTTACTTACAGCACTCTGAGACTCTCACATGCTGGTGCTTCAGAATTCTGTAGAGGAGTTTTATCACAAGTGTCCTTGAACACTTGAATTACAAAGATTTTCTTTTATATTGGGATTCTTAGCAGGAATTGCATATCAGTGAACCTGGAAAGCAGGCTAAATGTAAACATACCGTTTGAATGTCTGAAATGGACCTATTGTCTCAGGGATCCACTTACTTCTTGTTGGCTGTGCCTCTAAGAGGCATAAGAAAGTGTAACTCTTCTTCTCTTCTCCTTTTCTTGATGGAAGAAAATCAGAGGCCCAGAGTAATGTGCTGTGCTGCTGCAAGGACACTGGTGGCACTAGGAACCATCAAATATGGGAAACCTTGAAAGTCTGTATGAGACTTGCAATTGCTTGCATGTCCTCAGCCCAGTATTTTCTTTGACTCAATGTTGCCTTTTAAAGTAGCAGAAAGGAATAACTGTAAATTATTTTTAAAAGAATGCTTTTAGTACTGTATGTGATTGTATCGTTTTGCCTTTTTTTTTGGTATTGTATTGATGTCTGAGGTAAGCATCTGGCTACCAGCACTGCAGGAACCCATGACATCCCTCGAGGTGAGGGGGTGCTTGTTTTTGAGAAAGTATACTCAACATAAGTAATAAACAAAATGCAGTGCAGTCCCATTAAAACTGAAGTCTGTCATCATTAGGCTAGGAGAACAAAACCTTAAATGTGATAATGTCAAAAGTTAAGATTTTAAAAGCTAATAAAATAATATTTTTATATGTTATGTATAATATCATNAGCATTTTTGTATAGCAGAGATCAAAACTGATCACAATATTCCAGGTGTGGCCTGACAAGTGCTGAGTAGAGTGATAAAATGACTTCTTTATCTCTGCCAGTGAAAACTTTCTCAATGTCACCCAGCACCCTAATGGCTTTCTTAGAACACTCTTCACTCCTATTGAGCTTGTTGTCCACCAGGATGCTCAGGTCCCTTTGCACAGAGCTGCTTCCTGAATGGATAGATCTCAGCCTATGCTGCGCTCCTGCATTTTTTTCCCAGGAGCAAGACCTTACATTTGTCTTTAGTGAACTTAAATAATGAGCTGTTTTCTGCTCCTCCATATTTCTAAATGGGCACATCTCTATTTTTTTTTTTTTGTTCAGATTTTAGAGTTGCTATAATCTGCCATCTGGTGTATATCATGAAAAATCAACTTTTAAGCATTTCCTGTTCAGAAAGTGGTTTTGACATATAAGGAAAGAAATCACACAAATTTTGACTTCATTACATATTTTAAAATTATGATCCGTTGTCTTGGTTTGCTTCAGACACATGCTGAGAGTTGCTTTAACAGAGATGTATACACTGAGTGCTGCTTGTGAAGTATTTTATTATAGACTAAAATAGATTTAGTAATGCATCTGACTAAAAGAGACAGTTCTTTGCTGCAGCTTGGTCAGTACTTCTGAAATAAATATTTTTACATGGAAAGAAGATTTCAAGATCATCTGCCTGCCTTCTGGTGTTGTCTTGCAACAGTTTTGTGACTCTCAGTGACATTGCTATAAACAACAATAGAGCATTTAATTTTGCAGTTGTCAAGAAAGATACCCATTTTCTAAATTATATTCCTTATTCACCTCAAGAAGACAAAGTGAGGCTCTGATCAGGCAAATATCTGGGCACAGGTAATTTCTTCCAAGTAGAGCTGATGGCCTTGGGATGACCAGATTTGTGTCAGTACAGCTGTTTGAGAAGGAAGGCTTATGCAGACATTAGGGCTGACCTGTGACTCACTCCTTCAGTCTCCTGCACTTGTACAGGTTGCACTGGTGCAGTTCTTCAGTTTTACTTGAGTATCTGTCTTTGAAAAAAAAGAAAAAAAACAACTCAGGAGTTTATCCCATCAGCAGTCACATGCCTAAACACCTTTTTAGGACCTAGTTCCTACACTCTTGACTCTTCCATTAGGTAGGTGAACCGCTCTGCCTTTTCTCATTGTGTTGTTGACAGATGTGCAAATTGATAAGAAGACCTGGTACAAAGGAAAAAAAAAAGTATCAAAAGCCTAATACAAAGCCATTTCAACAAGGTGTTATTGTTCTTATTGTATCTGAAGATGAATAATCACGTAAGGTATGTTAGCTATTGGAGACTGAAACTATTCATGTAAATGTGTACACTTTTTGCTATTTTACTTACATAACGCCATAAGGGTTCTCTGAAACAATCTCTAGAACTGCAGTTTTATTAGATTTGCATTTCAAAATGTGTTTTTTTATTTCAAAGAAGGCTGACAATTAAGAACTGTACTGTGTCTTATCATTACCAGAATTCTTTTTTTCTGCTCTTTGAAACCAGTGTGGTTGAAAACCCGGTGATGACCCCTGTAGTAATGCACATCGAATATCTCCACCACAATTGCTCAATCCATGCAAATTGCCCCACTGGTGAATTAAATATTTACTGTGTTTAATAGCCCATCTTGCAATTGTTACAGTTCTTCCACATTGCTTTTGAACACAGGAGAATTGTCTGACATGCATACTAGTACTGTCCTTAATAGTTGTTTGTACTTTTCTCAAATAAGGAAGTTAGGAGAAAGATTTGTCAGTGAAGATCTGCCATTAGTAGACATGGCTTGTTGGCTAATATTGCAGGATTGCATGGAGGATCTCTCCAGTGTGGTGTCTGTTGTGTGTTCAATGTCTTCTCCAATTTAACAGATCCATGTGAACTCTGTATCTAGAAGGCTGATTGCATAGTCATGATGGGGGAAAATATTCAGAGCATTGACTTCTTTTTACTCTCCCTTTGTTCCATTGAAGTGGAAGGTAGGAAATGTGCTAAGAAAAATAGGTTGATACCAAGTTTATAAAGTAAACTCCAGTAATAGAATTTTCTTGAAATTTTTCATCATGGTTTAGGCCATCCAGGGATAAAAGATCACAATTAGATTCAAGTACCATAGATCTAAGAATTCCCAAAGGACAGGGAGGGTTTAATTGCCACGTATGGTCCAGGACAAAACAGAGCATGCTAGTCAGCTTGGGGAAGAAAACAGAAAATAATTTAATCCACCATCAACCAAAACATAACCAACAGAAAACAACACAGAGTGGTACATTGATGAAGAGCACAACCAGCCCTTTAAGGTCACCTTCTCCCTACCCCTTCCATCTTCCTGGGCTCAGAGCCCTAATCTTTGTGTCTTTACTTCCTCTCTCCATGAAAGGCTCAGAGGGGCAAGGAATGTGGGTTTCAATCAGTCCTTTCCCAATGGCTTCTACTGTTTGTCTCTCCTCAGGGCAGGCAAGCTCCTTGCCAGCCCTTCGTGCTCCAGCACAGAGTCCCTCACAGGCTGACAGCCCTACACAAGCCACTCCAATGTGTGTTAATCCCAAGGGCTGCGGCTTCTTTCTGCCTCTTGTGTGGGTCTCTGGGGCCCACAGTCTGTCTAGCATGGTCTGCTTCATGCCTGCCTCCTCACACAGTCTCTCACCTGTCTGGGCACAATCACCCAGAGCTGCTCGTGGCTCTCAGTCCTGCCATTGCCCTCCATGGGTTGCAGGGGCACAGCTTGCAGAAGGGTCTTCAGCACAGCGCTCCTCCTTCCTTCCTCCTTCTCTGACTGTGGAGTCCATATGGTCGCCTCCATCTTGTACCACTCCTGCACCTACTCCCAAGCACTTCAAATTCCTGTCCCTAAACCATGATCATAGAGGCACTAGATTGGCCCAGACGGGTCAGAGGTGGGTCTGAATCTCAGAGCTGGGGGAAAGTCTGAAAACTCTTTACAAGGCCTGCACTGTAGCCCTCTTCCCCTGTTACCAAGCAAGAGTGGCTCCTTGCAAAGCCATGACATTTTGACAAGTCTGACAGGCTTGCATAAAACTCAGTTTCTAACAGTCCTCTGCAGTAATGATATTAGATTAAAAGAGTGGGAAAAAAAAGGGCAGAGCTGTAGCATCCAACCAGACCTTACTCAGCAATGAATTTTGATTGCTGTTTTAATGATCAAAGTTTGACTGTCAAAAACCCTTTTTCTCTTTTTTTCAAAGCCCATGAGTCTTTAGCTGACTGAAGATAACTGAAGCTAGGAGCATTCTCCCTGAAAAGCCATGCTCCAACACCTTCACATACTGAATGCTGAGTAGCTCTCTGTGAGAATAGAATACCTGGAAAAAGCATACCTAAAAATTGATCAATTGTATTACCTTTACTGTTAAAAAATTTGTTGTGATGTAAATCATCGACTTGAGATATATTTCACATTAGCAGTAAGCTATTTGTTTCCCCATCAGGTATGCTGGGAAGAGTCATCTCTCTTTGTCTTGGATGAGATCAGATCAACTGTTAATAGCCCAAGCATACAGCAGACCAGCCTACTGATAACCATTTCCAAATGGAAGCACCAGATTTACTGCTGATAGAGACTTGTGGCTTTGAGAAGACCCATTTTTAGAAATAGATTTGATTGACCCTCTTAATACTTAGCAACATCCATGTGTATTATTATGAGTGCTATGATAGCCTTCCAGCAACAGTAGTGCTGTCTCATGTTTCTGTCACTAGAAATCTTTGCCTCCTTTGGGAAGGTGTATTTAGTTCAGTACCCTTTTGTTCCCTGCTCTTGGGTCCTCAGTTAGTACTTGACTGCTGAAAATGCTTTTAAAAAAATTAGTAGGTTAGTAGAAGATTGGGAGAAATGAAATGCTGAAAACTACCAATCTTCCTAAAGGAGAAGAAATTGGCAAGTAGATAGGTTTATGACCTGAGGGGGAAAGAAAAAAGCAGTATTGTCTCCTGAGGCATTTTGGGAAGGGCAACAGAATTCTTTTGAGTGTTATTATTATAACTGAATAACTCACTGCACTAGAGGAGGCCATGGATGTGCAAGTCCTGCTTAGGCCTTTTGAAAGTGACCACGCTGCTTGGGCGCTATTCTTTGGTGTGTTGAAAATCCCTAAATGAAGGCATCTGGTGTTTCTGGTTTCTTCAAAGCCTTGTCTCACCATGTTGTAGTTCTCAGGGCTTCCCTGGGCAACTCAGAGTTGTGGGAACTTAAGTAACTTGCAGTTGTAGGGAAAGACTGATTCAATGTAACTTCAAGACCAGTTCTGAGCTGAACTAGAGAAGATGGTCGCACACCTTGAGTCTTCTAACAGGCCCTTCAAGCTGTTTTGCATGACTGTTTCCTCAGACACATGAATGCTCATCTCAGCTGAGGATTTTGTCTCCATGTGGGTACAGATACATGTCCTATGGATCAGATGCAGATTGGAGTCTTGTGACTAGCTCATACTAATAAATAAAAGTTCCTAAAGATACCAGGAGCCAGATACCTCCTCTTAGATTCCAACGACGAAGTACACAGAATATAGACTTTATTTGGGATTTGGAATGAGAGCTAGAGACATTGAATAGGGTGTTACTGAAGGTTGCAATGCTGTGGGTAGTCTGTCTGTGGGACCTCTTTTTTTAACTGTCATTTGTTACATCAAATTATCAAACTGAAGTAGCCTCCATGTTGCCTTGTGTTATATTAGCAGCTATGAAGCCTTTCACTGACAGCTCTCTGAATACATACCCTGCCTTCCTAAATTGATAGTATTTCACAAATCTAGTGCTGCCAGTGCCTGAGGTTAAAAAATGGCTTGAGACAGACACTCCCATTCAGAAAACTGGATCAGGGCTAGGTCCTGTAACTCACAAGATTTGAGTAAATGCGTCCCAGTAGCTACCAGTTAAGATGTAGGAAGTATTCACAATATTAACTACCTTGTGGCTAGTTTAGAAGTCAAGGGCAGTAGGGGCAGAGGTGAGCAGAGAACATCACATTCTTTAAACAGAAAAATACATTAACACCTTTTTTTTTCTTCAGGATTTGAATATTTTGTCACTGGCCAGTCAGCTGATAGTGAGCAGCTACTGTGTGGATTTTTAGCACAAGTATAATTTCAAATGTGTATGACCTAATTTCATAGATGAAATACACCTCCTCCTGTTTTAAGTATATTTTTTCATAGGATCATTTCCTTATTTCAGAGAGAAACATTACTTCATTTACTCTGTATCTGTGACACCCATCCTAGGAGCATGCAAGCTGTACTTTTGTTTTATTAATTAACCTCTTATTAGTAAGATGCTTTGAAGACAGCAAGTATCCTCTAAGTGCTAATATAATTATCACTTTTTCTGACAAGTATGCTCCTAGGTGAAAATGTAATGTGGGTATGATTAATTAAAGAAGGTAACAGGTAGGAATCTTATAATGTGTTCATGACTTGGAAATCACAAATTACAAAAGCATCATTAGTTTACAGTTGAAAACATAGCTTATAGAGCCAAGTGCACTGATAAAAATGCAAACATGGAAGTATTCTGATAAAGGTATGAAAATTGTGTGTATGCATATGCATGCACAACAGCATACTGCAAAATATGGAAAAAAGTATTAAATGGAGAGTGGGTCACATTACCATCTTTTTGCAACAGGTTTTTTTTAATGGATTCTTTGTTCCTGTGAGCACTGCTTCCACCTTTCCCT
The DNA here is from genome assembly GCA_013401255.1 of Urocolius indicus. Taxonomy (NCBI): domain Eukaryota; kingdom Metazoa; phylum Chordata; class Aves; order Coliiformes; family Coliidae; genus Urocolius; species Urocolius indicus. The sequence continues at coordinate 18,100 of WBNH01005078.1, forward strand.
CTTGCCTTCAGTCACTTCCTTCCCACTCGTTTTTGTCTATCCAATGCTTCGTGACAAAACACTGATGTCATGCTGGCCGTATTTGTACTGCAAAATTATAGCCTCACGACTTTACAAGTTGGGCCTGCAACAAGGTGTGAATTCCAGAACTTGACTGATGACAGCATGACTTCCTTGACCAGGACAAAGTATTTAGGAACACCTGGAAAGGTCCCGGACAGCTAGGATTTCAGATACGTGCCTTTGGATCGAAGCTGCCATAGGTTTGCTGGCCGTGAGCCAAGTCAAGGAAGCGGAGACAGGCATTGAGGTGTCTATATTCACACCCTCTTGCACTGACCTCAGAGTTTGCCCCAACTGCACATAATTTCCACTTGATGCAGCAAACTGTATAAAAATACTGTTGCAGTGTGTCACCCCTGAACTCCACTCCTACAAACAGTTAATTATATGGAAAGGCCTATTAACTTCAGTAAGAGGACTACTCATGTACAGAAGGCTGTGCATTACTGAGCCAGGAAAGCTGATGATGATATTTTGAAGGGCCAAGACTACCTAAGATCTCCATATAAGTTTCAGCTAATTCTCCCAGGGAAGTGAAATAGTAGTTTCAATTTCTGCGTTAGTGATAAGTCTTCCACCTTTATTCTCCATCATTTATATTTACTGGCAGCAACAGACTGAAATCTCTGCAGTTTTGCTTCTATACAGAGTAGGATTTTGTTTTTTCAGTGCCCAAGAATTTTTGTTTTCAGCTATGTTCTCTGCCATTTCCCTTTTTCCCCAGCATGCTTTTGCTTATTGATAAGAGTTGTAGATTTTAACAAACATTATTTTTTCTTCTGTCTCAGCCTGTCGGAAAAGTTTAGTAAACCTTGTGCCTTGTGAAAAATGCATTTAGCAGATGGATAGAGCATATGTGCAGTGTGCTCTCTTTGGAGTTGCTATCTCCATAAATTACTGAGGTACAGACCAAAAACATCTGGCATTCCCTTAAGGGGAAAGGTGAGCATAGATTGCTTAATGCTGGCCAGTCCAGCAGAGTTCAATGTTTGTCTTCATCAGGAAAAGGAGTTAGTGAAGAAGAGCATGAAGTATGTCTGCACCAGTTGTGCAGACATATATGAAGTAGTCTTATGTCAGGCAAGGAGGCACCAGCCCACTCACTCCCATTGAACATCTTCCCTGCCTGATACGCATCTGTCTTGGGATGTAGCATTGTTCCTGGTATGTGTCCTATTTGCATGCACCAGCACCTTCTTTGCAACTAGGAAGAGCAAGGTTGAGATGCAAAGGGTGGTCTCTTTTAAACACACGTCTGTGGGCCAGACACACCAGTCATGCTTGAATGTAACTCAGGACTTGAACTGCCTCCCTTTTGGCAGTGATATGGAAACACTGTGTCTAAATTCCTGGGAACAGCACGGACAGCACTGGAAAATAATGAAATTTTGCAATTAATTTTTGGATGGAAATGTCCTTTGGAAACAAGGTGTTATATGTCAATATTGACACTTTCTGAAAATGCTACAGAATGTCTGCTCCCACTACAAAGAGGGACAACTCTTGGGTGCAGCAAATTTGTGGGGAGGGTGAAATTTACATGTGCAAGTGCACCGGAGTCTCTCAAAAAACCTGCTTCCTGAAATTATTCATGTGAACCAATTAATAATTTGACCTCTGCTGAGTGTACATACACAAAGGACCCCTAAATTGAATAGTAAATCAAAGCAAGGGCAAACACAATGGCTTCCTGGGAGGGGAGAAAGGAGTCCCGTGGTGATGTGCTATTTGATGACCCTCACAACATTGCTACGGCAGCTAGCTGGTGGAGGAAGTTTCTGTAAGCAGGGGAAGAGGCTCTGGTAGTAAGAAATTATAGGCCATATGAAGTACATAAAATATACAGAATCCATTGCACTTAAATTTCCCCTGTAATTACTGTATACAGCTGATTGCAAAGACCAATACAAAAAGGTCCGTTACTGTTAAAAACCACACAAATATCTATGCTACTGAGTTTCTTTAAAATGTCTGGGCTTCCATAGTGATTTACACGTCATAGATAAGAAGAATTTAATCCAGAATGCTTATTTCTCAGAAGTTATTGCAATTGAATAACCTTGCTCAGCCTTTGCCTTTATTCCTTATAACATGTTCTGATGGATGCTGGAAGCAGAGAAATTAGAGTGCTCTCAGCTTACTGCTCTATTTTTAAGTGGGTGGCATGGGCCATTGGGCTGGAACACAAGATGGATTCTCTGCAGGGTAACCTTGAGGAGCTGGTTTCACACCCACGAGCATCAGCTCGCTGTGTAGCTGTTAAAAAAAGGGGGAAGGGAAGATGGCAGTGCATCCTCTTAGCAACTGTTTGAGACAGAAGGAAAAAACTGTGTAAGAAGCAGCTGCAGCGGTACATCTGAAGCAGGCTAGTTTTGGTACATGATTCAACTCGCCCATCTCACTGCCATTTTCTAACTAAAATTACCTGTCTAAGCCTGAACACATTCATTCCGATCTGTCTGCTCAACCTCCTTCCAAAGGTTAATGGCTGAATGGCTAAAAATGAGGATATACAAAAGGTTTTCTGAAACAACAGTGTAAAATTTTATTTCCTCTGTAATGCTACCTGTTCTTCATCCATCACAGTCTTAAAGTGTAAGAGATTTCTCCTCCTGTGAATTACTGTTGTTACAGAAGAAAAGCATTTATTGAACACTGTCAATCTAACCTTTTGCAACAGCTCTTTGAAGACGCAAGCAGAAAGCCTGAATTGTGTTTCATTGCAGCTGCAAAAGCCGTGAAGAAACAGTGAAGCTGTAGTAGCTAAAGTAGTGAAAGAAGTGAAAGTCTATGTCAGTACAAATGCAAAAAGTTAAAAGAATTTCTGCTTTAAAATCTTTGGGAAGCTGCAAAGAACATGAATTCTATTTAATAATTGTAGGAGACCCACAAATATTTGGATGCTCATTTAGAGCCTTCAGAAACAATCAAGCTGTGAGCCCCATGTCGTGTTCTCTATTAAAGGAAAAAGATTTACCTGCTCCAGAGCTGAAATGAGTCATTGTTTTGTTTCCTGTAAGAGCACCACATAACAGTCCTCAGCAGGGATTCTGAAAGAGAGTTAGTTCCCTTGTGTTTCTGTCTAGTTGTCTACCTGCTGTCCAGATTTATAAGGGACAATATCTGTCTCAAAGCACCTGAAGCTTTACTAGGCAAGACAACAAAGTTCTGGAAATACAGACAAGGAGAAGGGAAACAAGTAGCCAATACCACTTAACATCTAAAGCAGATATTCTGAGTCCTAGAGAAATGTCTGACCCATCAAAACACGGTTTGCCTTTTAAGACACAAAATCTGTATGAATAGTTGAAACTATTCAGCGTAATAATGCTAAGGAATCAGAAAAGGGATAAAATATTGTGCCTCAGTATAAGTATGGTGGTATTGATGATACCTCAATGATCTATTTGAGTTTTAGACATATCTTTTGAAAATTGTTAAATCTCATGTTAAAACCTAGAAGCACAACGTGATTTCTGATGCTGCAGTTTTCAGAAGACACCAGAAAACAGCCAGAGCAACTGGAAGCATGAATGTCAGATGCCTTGAAATAGTTATGTGCATGTTGTAAGGACAGCTTCATTGCACCTGTCAGTGCAATCCATGGGATTTTTCTTTTTTTTTTTTTCCCCTACAGCAGTAAAGGCACTATAAGAAAGACCCTGAATGAAGGAATGACCATGAAGTATTTCTGCAGTGTTTTTTCAGTAGAATAAGGGAACTGGGTGAAGCAGATTTGTGAATTATTATGAACTGGTACTTGGACTGGCAGTTAGAAGATGTGGATGTCCTGGTCTCATCCTGTGCCTTCATAATGCATGGTTACATGTGCTCTTTTCCTCTCAATGGTGGATAATTACATGGCTATTATACAGACCTCTAAAATAAATCTCCCTAAACTGTCTACTTGATTTGATTTTTTTTTTTTTTTTAGAATTACTCAGGGCTTTAAGCAAGACTGAATTAATTTCCTGCATCGGTGCCTGCAGTTTTGGGAACTTGGTCCAAATATAGAGCATCACATTAGTAATGAATATTGCTCAATTTGCATTACAGACATCCATAATTCAGATCATCATAAAATGCTATTATTTCCAAAGGACATGATTTCACCTGGAGGTTTTGTTTATACCTCTTACTTTTACTGAGACAGTCTCATAAAGGAGGAACTGAGTGACTTCTTCCTGAGGTGAGTTCAGTTGTCAGGCTTCTCCCCCACACTAAATCTCTGATAACCTGATTGGAGTAGCTGCACTCATTCATTTCATAGAATCATAGAATGGTGGGGTTGGAAGGGACCTTTAGAGATCATCAAGTCGAACCCCCCTGCAGAAGCAGGTCAACCTAGATCAGGTCGCACATGAACATGTCGAGGCAGATCTTGAAGAACTCAAAGGAAGGAGACTCCACTCCCTCCCTGGGCAGCCTGTGCCAGGGCTCCATCACTCTCACAGTAAAATAGTTTTTTCTTGTATTTAAATGGAACTTTTTGTGTTCCAGCTTCATCCCATTACCCCTTGTCCTGTTGCTGGGTACACTAGAAAAAAGGGATGTTCCAACCTCCTGACATCCACCCTTTAGATATTTGTAAATGTTAATAAGATCCCTCCTCAGTCTTCTCTAGACTAAACAGCCCCAGTTCCTGCAGCCTTCCCTCGTATGAAAGATGCTCCAGTTCCCTGATCATCTTGGTGGCCTTGTGCTGGACTCTCTCCAGAAGTTCTCTGTCCCTCTTGAGCTGAGAAGCCCAGAACTGGACACAGTATGGGATATAGTATGCAATACTGCTGTGTGAAATACTGGACACAGTATTTCATGCAGCAAGGGCAGTTGTCTTTGCCTCTGCCAGGTGCTCAATGGATGGATATCTTCAAAATATGCTATCTTTTGTGATCCCCGACTCTTCTCTCATGATGGAAGAACCATTGACAGAACAAGGGGGAAAAAAAGATTGATCATGTTGGTGTTTATAGACTCAGGTTATATTAGCAAATAATTTGGCAAGGAAAGAGCAGCCCAGCAGATCAAAGTATGTGGTATTACAAACATTACAACTACACTGTATGCAGTTCATTTCAAGCTGGGTTTAGTCTTCTCCCTTGAATTAAGCATCTGGAGTCTTGTGAATCAAAGCAGCTACAGGCAACAATGATTGGTGCAAACCCTTATGACCCCATTAAGATCTGGAGTGCATTTATTGTTACACTAGAGCAGAGATTTTAAACAGTTTTCATCTAAAATCAACCCACTTCACATATCCCCACACCATTTTGAATACTGGACCAATGTCCAGAAAGAGGGAATAATTGTGGATTTCTCTTCATAACTGCACCACTGTTTCACACAAAAAATGTTAATACATCTGTAGCCTTACATGAGGATAGTCCAGGAGACATTACAGTTGACACCATCCATCATTAATGCTGCAAAATGCTGACACTAATCCTACTAGTGGCAATGGACTGTTCCTAATTGGAGGCACTGCACCTTACAGCAAGCATCCACAAAATGGCCTTTTTAAACAGCAGCCCCCTACACTTCATGGAGACTGATAATACAGGGAAATGTATATATCCTTTCTCTTTGCAATACTTCATGTTGCAAGTGGTACTGTTCAGCTAGCTGTGGTCTTTCCGTCTTGCAGATTTGATCATGGAAAAAAAAGTGCAGGTTTCAAAATCTGATATATTGAATTAGCCATCATTTCATTTAACATGCTGTGCAAAGTACATGCAAAGTCATTAACAGCTGGTCTCCTGAAGTGTTCTGTACTTAGAAATGATTGGTATGCATTCAACATTTTGAGTCTTGGCATCACAGGCAATTACGGAAATGGTGATGGAAAAGTTTCAAAAGCAGCAATGATGTAGAGCAAGAGTTCTGGTCCATAATTAGCCAGTCCTATCTAGTTTAAGTTCTCATATTTTTGAAAAGTACATCTTATTAATCTGATAAAAATAAGCATAATGGCAAATATTAAATAGATTAATAGCAGTAGCAGTAGAAAGAACAAAAACAGTATTGGCGTAAGTATGAATGCAATTCTGATAGCATGGCTTTTTTCTGAAGCTCTCTGGTGCTGACTGAAAGACAGATACTGTCTATGTACTTACAAAAATGTATAGAAAATTTTTTTAAAAAGCAAAGCTTATACCCATCAGCAGTAACTGCAGAGCTTTGCAAGTGAAAAGGCTGATCACACATCAAACCTGACCTGGCATCTGCGTGAAAAGGAATAGGAAAGCAAACAGTGAAACATATTCATGAAGTGGTGTGGGCAGTGCCCAAACTGCCAAACCTGTCCTGGATTTAAAAACTCTACTTCAAAAACACCATCTGCTCTTACAAATCTGAATATTTTACTGAACAGCTCTACCAAAAAAACTGCAACATCCTTCAAAGGCACACACCATATATTCATGCTATGGTGTCATCAAATAATAAAACTGATTCAAACAGAACAAGAGGCAGTGACGATCAGCAGTTACATCTAAAGAGAACAAATACACAATGGAGTAAGGGCAGCTGTCCTAGATCACCCCTGGTGTTCACCGGTGTTTCTGAACTCTACAAATAAATATGTTTCTATTTTTCCACTAATACAAATGGGGAAAGTTGGTATGTGACACAAGCTTAGCAGAACATCATAGGGATAAGTGCCTTGCACATAAATTTAAGCAAATCAAGATTTGCTAACCTTGCAGATAGTCAGCATCTGCATTCTTTCCTGTTACTTTAGCCTGGCTATTCCAGATTGGGAGAGCAGTCAGATGAAAGGGGTTCAGTTCAGGTACCAGTCTGGAGTAAAGAGCATAGCATTAGGGAGTTAATCTTGGATAGATACTCCTCTTGACATTCAAAGCATTAAATAATCCTGGCTGATCTCACCTATGTAGACAGTCCTTCAAAAAGTGGGCCTGACATGCTGTAGGCCATACGATCCATCATTTTCATTTAGGGCTGGGATTAGATGAGAGGCTTTCCAGATTGCACATGCCAAGTAATTAGCTTGGCTTATGCTAAGAGTGCAAAAAAGTGATTTAGCACCAGGTACTTTTGTAAACATTGCTGTTACAATATTCTGTTTGCACTCATCTAAATTGGGTTGACTAGCTTGAAGCCATTTTTCTATAAAATTAGATAACCCACACAAAGACTTAGGAAAGAATAATGATGACACATTAAATTCACACCTGAGCTTATTTGACAATTCCCTGTATTGACAGGTCCTGAGAGCACAGAGCTCATAAATGGATTGTACACATAAAATGTAGTGTGGCTGCAGCAGACTGGCATCCAAACAACCTTGAATGCTTGGCAGAAGCATGAAGGGTTATGCTGGAGAGCAGCAGAGTTTTTGTTGTCTAATTAAACAATTATGCTGTTATAGAGCAAGACAAATGAAGTAAGGGAAATATAAAACCATGGACAGTGTTGAAATAGCAATATCAGCTGAAAAACTGTTATACAGAACATTGTCTGTCTGGGACAGGTATGTAAAGATCTGGACTCAGAGATTTAAAGATATTAAGAGCCTTGCTGTGTCTAACCTCTTTGCAAAAGTGACCTCTTAAGGTGCTCGTATTTTTTAAAAAATAGACTGCCAGGCTTTTGTGGTATTTTCCTACCCATGCTCTGTTGGCAAGTACCAAAGTCCCTTTCTCTCTTCACTACAGCTGTAGGCAGAGTCATCAAGCTCAATGTGACTTGCCCTGCACATCCTGGAGAGTGTTTTTCTGTGGTGTGTGTGCATGTGCAGCTGATGGCCTTGGTAAGCTAAATGAACTGTATTGCAAAACACTGCTGTAGGACAGGTCTCTCTGTGTCTCCTGAGCTTTTTGCAATATTCTGACAGTGATAGTTATATGATGGTTTGTCAATTCAGGTTATTTGTTATAGACCTACTATGCTTGGAATTTTGATACCTCTGTTTGTCTTTATTTGTGGCTTAAAGCCATTTTAGTCAGTTAGGGTTGCATATAAATCTTAAAAGTAATGATGCTTGTTGTGAAGACAATCGCCTGCATACTGCTGCCATGCATGATTTCCCATTGGAGATTTTGTTTCCTCACAGTACCATGGTGCTTCAGATACTTGTTTCATAGATGCAAGCCTGTCGTGGTCTGAAAGTCTAGCACTAGGCTGACCAAGAAGGGATAACGTGGGAAGAAAGTGAATGCATCGCTACTCACAGTATTTGGGAGCTCATATATGCAGGCATTTATGTCAATCAGGTGCTTACCTACATATGAAGGAAAAAAATGTTTCCTACTGTGGAAAAGGGGTAGGTGGGCTATAAATTAATTTCTTTGCCAGTATTTTGCCATCACAGACTGAAGCTGGAGGCCTTTGCTGCGTTCATAAAATGGCTCATGTCTAGATGGACAAATGGGAAGTGGACAGAGGAAAGTGACCTCCAAAAAACATGTCCTCAAAGTGACTTTCTGCACCCAGGCAGCATTGCAGTACACAGACATCCTTACTCAGTAGAACAGCTCCTTTGCCCTTTCCTTTTGGCCAGTTACTCCTCTGCAATTTTGGGCAGTGCTTCTTGACTACTTTACCACTGTTCATGGGCTTGTACTGTAAATGTTTTATGTGGAAAAGCACTGCTATGCCACAGTAGCTGTGAGAACGGGGAGATGCTTAGCAAAAGCTGTCACACTAAATCTGAGGAGTTCAGAACAGAAACCCACAGGTTGGGCTGTGAAGCTGTTGCTGAAATCCTTTGCCATGTTAAACCACAGTAGGCTGTGCCCAAAGAGGGAAGGAAGTCTGTGCAGGCATCATCCATGTACAAAGCACCTGGGCTATGCTGGCACAGAAAGGTGTCTGCAAAGACTGTCCATACTTCTAAGGTTGCACTAACCACACAAGACACTTTAGTAAACAAGCATCTTGAGTTCAACCCTTGCTCTAGGCAGAAAATGTTCCCTGAGACATCAACCTCCTTCTCTGTATGGAGTTTCTCAGCTTTTCAAATCTACTCTTGTGCCATTTGTTTTCATTTTCTAATGAAATCTATGTGATGAAATAAGACAATGGTCTCACGTGACACTTGAATAGACCATCTTATGCTTGCCATAAATTATCTGGGTTTCAGTTCTTGATTTCAATCTATTAAAATATTTAAGTTTGGATGAAGGCTTAATCACAGAAAGCAACCTGAGCTTTACAATATCATCAAGGGTCTCATCAGGCAACACATTTCTGGTTAGCTGCTTCCAAGTATTGCTTCTGGTGACCTGCTCATACTATCTAACTGGTCTGCACTGAGAGCAGAGTGGCAATTGCCGCAAAGGAATGAGAACAGCATAAGTGTTACATAGCCAGTGCCAGCTCAGGGAGTTTCAAGCTGTAAGGGAAACTTTCATTAGAGTTCCTGCTAGCTAGCTGTTTAGTTTACTCTCCCTTGACTGGAGCTGAAATTCAAGCCATGTGCCCATGCCCTTGCTACATAAATTTGAATATTTGAAGTACCCAGTGCATTTAAGACTAGTGATGGGCCCTTGCCTAAATCATAGAATCATAGAATTGAAGGGGTTGGAAGGGACCTTTAGAGATCATCTAGTCCAAGCCTCCTGCAGAAGCAGGTTCACCTAGATCAAGTCACAGAGGAACATGTCCAGGCAGGTCTTGAAGACCTCTACGGAAGGAGACTCCACACCCTCGCTAAGAAACCTGTGCCAGGGCTCCCTTACCCACACAGTAAAACACTTTTTACTTCAGTTTCGATGGACATTTTTGTGTTTCAGCTTCATCCCATTACTCCTTATCCTCTTGCCAGATACAATAGAAGAAAGGGTTGCCCCAGCCTCCTGACATCCACTATTTAGATATTTGTAAATATTAATGAGATTCTCCCTTAGTCTTCTCTTCTCTGACTAAATAGCCCCAGATCCTGCAGCCTTTCCTCATAAGGAAGATGCTCCAGTCCCTTGATCCTCTCAGTAGCCCTGTGCTGGACTCTCTCCAGAAGTTCTCTGTTCTTGAGCTGGGGAGCCCAGAACTGGACACAGGACTCCAGATGAGGCCTCACCAGGGCAGAGTAGAGGGGCAGTAGAACCTCCCTTGACCTGCTGGCCACACTCTTCTTGGTGCATCCCA
>WBNH01005078.1:28280-138308 GCA_013401255.1 Urocolius indicus
TACACTCTGTCCCCTCAGCCAAGTCATTGATGAAGATGTTGAACAAGACTGGCCCCAGCACCCATCCCGGTGGAACTCCACTGGCCACAGGCCTCCAACTCAATTCTGTGCCATTGATCACCACCCTCTGGGCTCTGACATTCAGCCAGCTCTCGATCCACATCATCGTTCACTCATCCAAGCCACACTGCCTGAGCTTTATGATGAGGATGTTATGGGAGACAGTGTCAAAACCCTTACTGAAGTCAAGGTCCGCTGCTCTCCCCTCATCTAGCCAGCTCGTTATGCACTCATACAAGGCTAACAGTTTGGTCAAACAGGATTTCCCCTTGGTGAATCCATGTTGACTCCCCCTGATAACCACCTTTTCCCTCATATGTTTAGTGACAACACTCTGGATGAGTTGTTCCATCACCTTTCCAGGGATGGAAGTGATGCTGACTAGCCTGTAGTTTCCTGGGTGATCCTTCCTGCCCTTTTTGAAGACTGGAGTGACATTGGCCTTTCTCCAGTCCTCAGACACCTCACCTGTCCTCCATGATTGTTCAAAAACAATGGAGAACTCAGCAACTACATCAGCCAGTTCCCTCAGCACTCTCGGATGCATCCCATTGGGTCCCATTGATTTATGAGTGATAAGCTTGCCCAAGAGATCTTTAACCTCTTCCTCATCCAGCAAGGGAAGATCATCTGTTGTCCAGGCCATCCTACTATCCTTGCTGGACTGGGCTTCCCAAGAGCTGGCCTTGGCCGTAAAGACTGAAGTAAAGAAGACATTCAGTAGTTTGGCCGCCTCTACATTCTTGGTCACCAGGGCAGCCTCTGTGTTTAGTAGCAGGCCCACATTCCCCCTCATTTTCCTTTTGCTGCCAATGTACCTGAAAAAACTCTTCATGTTTTGCTTAACTTCCCTGGGTGGATTTCATTCTAAAAGGGATTTAGCCTTCCCGTTGCATTCTTGCATGCTCAGGCAAAGTTCCTATACTCTTCCCAAGAAGTCAGGCCCTGAAAATAAACATGGAAAACAAAACAGTCCCTAGCACTGAGCCCTGGGGTACACCACTGGTGACTTGCTGCCAACTGGATTTAACTCCATCGCTACCACTCTCTGAGCTTGTATATTCAGACAGTTTTCCACCCAACAAAGGGTATCTCCATCCAAGTCATGGACAGTCAGTTTCTTCAGAAACTGTAGGAAATGGTGTCAAAGGCTTTACTAAAGCAAGCTTTTCAAGAGATTTTCCTGTTTTGCACCAGCTCATGCGACTTGGAACTGGACTTATAAAATACATACTTAACACATGATCTCTTTCTCTAAATCTAGTGATTCTTAAATACGCATTCACTTTTAGGTCAACTGAACACCCTACATACAAATGGTGGATGGATTAAAAGATGTCTGTTATGATTAGTTTCTTACATTGGTGATGTGATACTGGTGATATAACAATTTAATTTTGCTTCTATGTACATTCCCTCTAAGAAGGTTCTACAGCTTTTTCTTTCTCTGTGCATTTATCTAAGTCAGTATGGGTAAAATCTTAGCTAAAAGAGCAGAAATTATTCAAGTCCTATCAGAAATTAGCAGGATAACTCTTCATCCCCAACCATCTGAAGTGTAATGGTGCTGTTTGCATGATATTTTGAAGCAAGTGCTGAAGTGAGATAAGGTGTGTACTATGTCCCGTTTAGTGTAGCTACCGTGCTTGTTATATTTAGAGGCTGCTGGAATTGTGTTGTGTTAGTTCGAAGTAGCCATCCATATGTTCTAATGCCATACGTTTGTAGAAGCAGGGTGTTGTGCATAGATAAGAGCTTAAGCAAGTTTTGAAGTGTCGTTATCTCAGTTTGCCAGCATCTAAGTGGATCTTTCATGATTTTTCATCTCTTTGTATTTCTCCTGCTGCTCTAAAATCTTTGTAACTATGCACACACATACTAGCACACACACACGTTAATACATACGTATTTATATGTATAAATAAATATATACAAGTATATATATTCATGTATATGTATAAAACATTCACCATGCACATTCACCAAAACCAAATGTATGTAAAGGGGTCATTGGATATGTGTTTAGCATTTTTTGGGGGAGAAGGGGGATGTTAAAGAGAGCAATCTGCTTTCTGTTAAAGTTTACGTTGAGTTTCTGACAATCTCCTCTGATTATTTGTATAAACAGCCTTCATTTACACACATACATATGACTTTCCAGATCTCCTTCTCTGCCTCCATGGTTTTCTATGTTGTACAGATAGTTGAACACAAGTTGTAGTGCAGGGGACCAAGAGGTGCACATTTCCAAGATCTGATCCCCTCCTGTTCAGCATGCAGATATGGAAACACACCTATGCTGACAGTCTTGGACACTTTTGTCCAGAAACATTTGCTACTGCTGGTGAAGCAGTCTAATCTGCACAGCTATATATGCTGGCTGGCATGGCACTAGAATGAATTAATGGTCAGAACTACTTCGGACACATCAAGGGGTAGCTGTTACAGGAGCCTTACCAACCTAAAGAAATACGTCTTCACTGTTATCACTACAAACTGTTATGCAAACAACTAGATTTAGAGACAATAGAGTTCACAGCAAGTGAACAAGCAAGAGCAAGCTATTGGGGAGTCTGGGTATAAAAGAACATTCATTGCCTTACCTCCAGCAGACAAAACAAAAAACAAAAACAAAACAAACAAACAAACAAACAAATAAAGGAAACAAAATGCTGGAATTGTTCCCTGGTAAGTGTTGTAAAGAATTTTTGGCAGAGATAGAAATAAAACACATATCATCTGCATCAAAGTAGTGCAACTCCCAAAGTAGCACCAACCACAGCCTTTAGGTCATCCAGTCATCAGTTGTAGGGAGATTTCATCATCTGTACAAAAACTATAGCCAGTAAATATTTCACAGAGTTGCAAGACTCTCACAGCTTTACACATGTGCTCTGGGGCTAACTGTAAAAGATTCAAAGTGGGAAGGATTGCAACTCAGGAAATACAGTCGTGGAGGCAAGTGGTGCTAGTTTAACCCAAAGTCTGAACTTGAACAGATAAAATGGTATCTCTTTGGCCTTTGAAACTTTCAGATTATCTTTTGTCTATTTTTGAAACATAAAGATTTGGTTTTCCAAGACTCCCAATGCCTTTGCCAGGCAATAGATGTATGTTACAATGAAGAAGCCTGACTCTTTCCCAGTGAATCCCAGGAAAAGAGGGGTTAGCAGTGGTGGTTAAAATATATGCTGAATGCAGAGCTGCTCTCTGAGGGTGTAGAGAGGAGATTCAAGTATTACACATGTTATCATGTGTAATTTCCATCCAATAGAACAATCTGAGTCTTTCTGAATGGCTTTGTTGACAGCTTCCATCAGGATAGGTTCAGAATCTGCCTTTAAAGTTTCGTTTGGGCAGCTGCTGAACACTGAACTCAATTAAAGTCCTTGTTGACATTGAAGTGACACTACTTTGTGTAGAATAAGGAAGACAATAGCAGCCTTCAGACAGAAAACACAACATTTCTCCAGGACTGGGATGATCAGTTTGAAAGGGCACACTGAACATTTCGCAGTCTCCTTACTCAAAATATTTCTTTAGGATATTCCTCTTCACTCCACTGTATAAGAAGAAAGATCCCCTTTTTTTTATATTTATAGACACATTTGGTCTTCTGCTGTTCCCTTGAGGAATGCCTTACAATGACCTGTGTCCTGTCCTATGACAGTTTTCTTGTGATGCCATCCATGCTGAATGGCACACTGCCTTTGCTGACCAGCTCCCACTTTCCCTAAACGATGAAGAAACGAGTGCAAGAGGTATGTGTTCGTAAGAACAACTTGCCCCCTAGAAATCTGTGCAGATGCTCTGTATAGAAAATGTCGAGTCTCAGTGGATTACATGTCTCCTGCTTCAAATTGCAGCACCTGCTGCCTCTGCCTTGTGAGTTGGCAGGCAACACACATCATTGCCAAGTGTTGCATTTGCTGGGCAAAATCAGATGTCAGCAGCACTGACTGGACACATTCAGTTACAAAGTGATGCAGAACTTGGTCTAATAAATATCTTAAAAGTAACAGGCAGGGAGAAACAGCCTTTAAGCCCAGTGCCTGTGGGACCTGAGGCATCCTCATTAGGTGCTTTGACATTGTGGAATTACAAATGGTAGATGCTAATTCCCCAGGGGCTGGTCAAACCAGATCAAATCTATAAAGCTGTGGGAATCCCTGAGAGGCAGGAAGAGTGCTTTTTTTACTTCTCTGAGAGACACTGATAACTCTGGACATTCCAAACAGGCAAAACTGAGTTTCCTAGTTTAGAGATGGCACTTCCTATTGGTTGTCCAGGATGGAATTGAGCTGACCTCTCATGGTGTCACAGACACACATCAGTGGTTGCAAACTGGATGTACGTACTGGTTCTTGGCCTCAGCTTGTAGCTTTGCCTTCCTTCCTATACTTATTTATCATTGAATCTATTTGCAAAGGACCAATCTGCTCGTTTGCTCTGTAAATCCTGTTTCAAAAGAACATTTTGGACTAATGTTCGCTACAGAAATAGGACCGGCCTGAGTCTGTTTCCAAATGTTTCTGGTAGTAGAATATGAGCTAGATTAATGCCTGATATTTTAAAAAAAAAAAAGTGCAGTGTGCACATTATGCACATAGGAAAGCCAGATTGGTGAGTTGATAACCAAATCCAGGTTCCCCAGGTGGCCAGAAAGGCATGTAAATTAAATGGGTGAGTGCATTACTTGGCTTGCTTCTCTTCATCCCCACAATGGCGTTTTTCTGATTTTCCCCCCATTATTCTGCCAACATTGCATTTGTTTTATTCCTGGGAAGTCAGAATGTTCTAGACTCATTCAATGCAACTGTTCCCCTTACTCACTGTAAAATTTGACTCAAATCCTCACTATCCCTGCATTGAGAACACCTGGTTCCTGGAGCTGGATGTGCTGGCAGCCCTGGGCTGAGAGACCTGGGTGGACTGCAGAGGTCTGGTGGCAAGGCAGCTCAGTAGGAAGTACCATGAGAAAGCTGTCTGCTGTGACTACAATAGCAGACAATGAGGTCAGACCTTCTTCGTACTGAAAAGTATACAACAGGAGACACTTTTTATACATGCTTCTCCAGTGACCCTTAAATCTCCTGCTAAGAATCCTGGAATTGCCAATTTTTAAGGATCATAGTGGGAGTTTATTATTACAATATGCTTGTTTCTCCCAGAAGCAGCAAAGGAAACATTAAGTAGAGATTGGCTTTCTAGCTGACAGTTACTAATTTCTTACGAGTATTTTGAAGTCCAGAACATGTATTCATATTCCCAGGTTGTATTATCCTAACCCTGTTTTTTTGAGGCCTCCATATCTTTCTTTGCAGTATTTCCTCTTAACCTAAGCCATCACCAGTGATACAAAAGTTAGCACAACACAGCAACTGTGTACTTTATTGCATGTCTGAGGTGGGCACTGAGAAATTTTGCCTGTGGACCAGCAAAGCTTATCTTTTAACTTTTGGGTTTTTTGAAGAAAGGGTTATTGCATCTAGAAGTATTTCTCTGCTGGGGTTGACTCTTGTCACAGTTTGGATAGCTCATCCCAAGAGCACTATTTTTCAGTAACTTCAGTGAAAGAAAGTAAAATACATTATAACAATAGCAGTATGTAATAAATCTGCTCCAAACAGGCAGAGCTGTACCATTTAGTAGTATAAATAGGCTGGCTTCAAAGAGCTATTACTCTGGGAGGTTAAATTATACACCCAAAACCTGGGTGTAACAAACAAAGCCCTGCTCTCATACATGCTGTGCGGCCTGTGGGAGAACCAGGATGTGATGTTGCTTTCTCTCTGGAGTGGCTTGAGTTGAAGCAGTATACCCGCATGCCAGCCATGGCCCAGCAGCCTGTTAGCTGTGCCTGTATAGGCACGGTACAACTGATACACTCCGTCAGTACCTGCCAGTAGGAGCCATGAGAAGATATACCAAAAAAAGAGTTCTGAGCACATACGTTTGTCTGCTTCCTTCTGACCTACTTAGGGTCAGAAGAGAAAGTCACACCAAACCCTTCCTGCTGCCTTTGCTTGCAGGTGGTGGGAGTGCAGATGTTTTACTGAAAGGCAGAGCCCTGCATGACCAGGCTACAAAGCAACAAAGGCAAAGCCACAGGCAACAACCAAGAGGTGTCTGTCAGATGCAAACATCAGGGTCTTTCTGGAGCCAGTTTTCAATCACTTTGGTCTTCCTCATGCTCTGATCAGAGAACAAGCTAGTTAGGTTTTTTAATTCCTCCCTCTGGGACCAGCTATGAAATTAAGTCTCTTGCAGGAGTTGAAAATATCACCAGCATTTTCACAGGAATACTTTTGGCATGAAATAGATGATAGCTGGGTCCCACAGGTTTTCTAGGGACATTCTTCACAAGCAAGCTGTGGCATTGTGGGAGGTAGGGGGTGCATGGTACCGGAGGCTGCCTCATCCTGTTTGTGTCCTGTTTGGAAATGTTGCCTGCACTGCTAAGGCAGTCCAGGCTGCAGCAATGCTGGGAGGAGGTACTCAACAGCTCTTCTCATAAACCTGAACTGATGACAGATATTTTTCATTCAGTAAGCCTGTGCACATAATGTGAACCAAAAATCTACTTGTACTTAGCAGTCTTTAAATAGAAATTACATCTAGCTCATTACGGTTGTCCGAACTAATATTCAACTGTCAGATCTCTGGGTAAAACCAGGAAACAGCAACAGGGCAGAGGAGTGGTGTGTGGTGCATGTGCTGCCTTCAGTGACCAGGTTCCATGTGTCGCTTCACTGAGAGGGTACTGAGCCTATACTGTGACTGTAAAGTGCACACCTCTGGTTCTGTTCTGAGGTGTCTCTGTATGAGAGTGCCAAGATACATAAAGCTACCCTCCATTGCTGATCCTGTCGCTGACATGGCTCACTTTCAATTTACCATTACAGGGATGTTGGAGGAATTGCTTATCAAAGAAAGAAAAGTCTTTATTTCCTAATGAGATAAAAAATTACATGTCATGTTTTTTACAAATAGAACTGAGTATAACGAAGAGACAAAACGGAAATCTCAGACAACATTTTTGATGTGTTGATGAGCATGGCCTTAGTCTTCTGTCTTTTTTTTTTTTTTTTTGCTTTAGACTTTGAAAGCCAAAGTTATAATGGAAAAAGTACAAAATTGAAATGTTGAAATTAAAAAAATAAATGGGATTCAGCTGTACAGGTAATCTCCCATGCTTTCATTTCCTCTGTTGTCTGTGTATTATAGCTGTACTGCAATATGCTAATTGGAAAAAAAGAGGACTGTGAACTTCAAGATTCATGAAAAGTTGGTCTCAGAGCACCTCACTTGATTATAAACTTCCTGTTTCCTTGATTGTTTGGTAACAGAAATTATCACAGTTAGAGAAAAAAGCCATGTGATTCATGCCATTTCCTACATTTCAAATTGTGTATATGATTGCTGTGTTGATTTTAAAAAAATGGAAATCAATATGGACAATTTCAAAGCAGTCAGTGAACAAAGTTTCTTCATTTTAGTCAGCTGTAGTGAACTCTCTTTTCTTAAAGCACTGATTAGTCCCTTTTGCTGGTAAGAGATAACTAGGAAAAGGCAGTTAAACTCAGAAGCATGGGGGGCTTTGAAAAATCACATCAGAGATTAGACCCAGAAAGAAAATTCTAGTTGGCTACCTTGCATCATAGCAAAGGGAGCATCATTTATCATCAATGCTCTAGTAAGAATACCATCTGCTTGGCACTACAAATGCTTCAAAGGAACAACTGGAGAGCACAGAGAAATGTGCATAATGATGTCCTCATGCACGCTTTGTGTTGTTTGCTGGAGGATGACTTTGAATAAATGGTAGTGAATCATACTACCTGGTGCTGCATGCAGCACATTTTGATCAGCTTTGTCTACTAACTAACTCTCGGCCAGAGAAACTGGCATCTTTCCCACAAATTCATTTTGGCTGCTTTTGGTAGATGACTGTCAGTTCATTATGACGATGTGTATCTTGAAGGGCTTTGCATGAGTCTGCTGCACTACAAAACCAGCAGGAATCAATAAACAAAGTAGCAAAGCGAGAAGGGTGTTAATTTTGATACCTGGTTTCTCAGTATGTTTCTTTAAGCATTTAGTACAAAATAAAAATATCAGGAGTGAGAGAAATACCAGTCCAGTGCCATGCAAGTAAAGGCTGTCACCAAAAATTTAAACACTATTCAGAATTGCCATGTTTTGAAGGACTTGCAAAGGTCCAACTCTGAGGATCTAGGTGAAATGTAATCCTATTAAAATTTAAAAAAAAAAAAAAAAGAAGAAGAAAAACAGAGGGTAGAAAAAGAAGTTTAGTCATCCTCTGCCTTTCTGTTCAATTCCTTTCCTAACTTGCTTTCCCTGTTTGGAAACTAGATTGCCTACACCTAACAATGACTTACAGTCATGCCATATTAGTTCCAGCTCTTCAGTACTCTAGCGTGAAGCTGAACACCTGAACGTAGTCTCTATTCTAACGTACTCAAGCTGTTGTGAGGTTAAATTGTTACCTGTGAGCTGTCAGAGATTGCTAGGGACTCTTAAGGCTGGTTCTGACCCAGATAATGCACAAGGAAAAGTTGCGCTGAGTGGCACGTGGCCTGTAATTGTTCACAATTTTGGTTTCAGTAATTAGTCTGGCATTGAACACAACACAATATTTCAAGGTCCCTTAATTTTAGCAGATGATCATCCAGCCTTTGGAATTTCCTCACATTATGGAAAATCCTGTATATGTTTGTAGTGTCCTCCATGCATTTGCTACCTGTGAGTCCCATACAAAAACAGAAACAGAAATATGTGCAGAAGACTACAGTGATTTCCAAGTCCACTATGGCTTTTTTTCCTGTGTTGCTAGGTCTGAAAACTGCCTTGATGTGTCTATACTAGAGATTCTGATAGAATCTATGATTCCATGATTCTGTGATTTAAGGAGGAATTAATTGCCAACACAACTTTTCTCTACTAATTTGAGATAAACCTCAACCTTTTGGTTTGTTTCATTACACCTTGCAGCTGAAAGAATCATAGAATCATAGAATAGTAGGAGTTGGAAAAGGGACCTTTAGAGATCATCTAGTCCAACATCCCTGCAGAAGCAGGTCCACCTAGATCAGGTAGCATAGGAGTGTTTCCAGGCAGAATTATCACTGTGTGCTATGAACACTGTGTGTCAATATCCATCTGTGGTAGGGAGAGAGTATTTGTTTGCTGGATCTTTGGCAACATTTAGTTTCTTCCGAAAAACATGATTCTCCACATATTAAATTAATACTGTTGATTTTCTTCCCTTGCTATTTTGCCAGTTCAAAAGTTAGAAGGTTGTATAAAACTCTTTCTCCAGTAAATTGATATTTTAACAATTTGGTTAAATTGGGAGAAAAATTGCAATCCTAATTCTATCTCCAAGCCACCTATTCATGCTACCAAAAGTTCACATAAAAAGTGATCAGTACTCAATTTACTTAAGTAATTTGGGACCTCTCCAGCACAGAAGTCTGTGAGATGCCTGCCTTCTCTTTTGTTTTTACAGATTTGTGGGAAAGTGCCATGTCTTCCATTCTTGTTTCCATCATAGAAAAAGGACAGACAGATCTAACTGTACTAAAAATGAAAACACACTGAACTGAGAGGCATCAGCTTTACACTGAGATCGTAAAAACAGTGTTTGCTTTATAAAAAGGCATCCACAGAAAGTGAATGGGTGTCAATTTACAAAACAAGGTCCACAGAGGTGTTGAGATATTGGACTGTTGAGATATTGGACTCCCATCTCATCTGATGGGATATACTTACCATAAAAAGCTTAGGAACTTGGACTAGGAGCAAGATGAACTAGTGGAAATTAGTCCTGGAAAGCTTGGTACTCAAAGTGTGTGATATTTAAACATCATCTGAAGAACAAAAATACTTTACAGCCTGTTGTTGTTTTTTTGTTTGTTTTTTAATCCAGCTCCAGACTTTTGTGCATGCCCTGGACAAGTTCTGTGTGCACCCTTGTCTCAGATCTTCAGGGTTATTCAGGGTTTGAACTAGCATTAATCAGATCTCTAGCCTAATCTGTATGTGAGAAACAGCATTTACATACCTTAAAGGGTTTAAGATTTTCTGTCCCAGGAAAAAAAAAAAAGTGAAAATAGACCTAAGAATTCTGATACCATAGACTGGCAAGAGAGAAAGTTATGAAGCACTCAGGTTCTGCAGTAATGGAGAACATATGACTTCCAGGGGATGACTAGAGAGGTGTTTTGTAGGAACTAGGGCTCCCGAAGTTTTCTGCTGAGCCGGATCACTTTTTATCAGCTTTTAATACACCTTCAAGTGCCTGTCCATGTGTTATCAAAACACACAAGTGGAAGTACAATTTTGTGGCCCTGTGGGTTTACATGTGCACAGGCAGTTCCCAACTGTCTCTCTCAGGAGTAAACCTCATGTTTCTGTCCTCACCTTACTTCTCATCTTTTACCCAGCACTGCCCTCCTCCCATGTCTCATTGTGCACAAGCAATTAGAGGTAAGGGAGGGAGTCAGCTGCTTTTGAGTACTAATATTTTAGGAGTTGTGCAGATTTTGTGTATGAAAACACATTGATTGCAGACAGTCTATATCCTGCATCTCTGCACCTTCCTCTATTGATATTTTATGACTTGCTTTGTGTAGCTCCAAAATGGCAGACTTGTGTCGGTATCATCTATATCTGAATAAACATACTGCAGTTGGGAGTGATTATTAAAATTCTAGCATAAATCACACATGGGACTAAGTGTAATATGAATATGTATCTGAATATGTTACCTGGTTGCTCTCTATTGTCAGATCAAAGCACTGAAACTGATGGACAAGTGAAATGTTTTCCTTAATTTCTTTGCCTTTTGGAAGCCTCAGCTACTGGAAAAGTATAACAGCTTTGGTTTTCTGCACTGGGCCAACTCAGGTTGCAAGCTTTTGACTATGAAGAATGAAATGTTATGTAACCAGCTGAATTCTGGCAGAAAATTTTTTGTTATTCTTAAGAAATCCTTGCCAATTCAGTCACACTAGTTGTCATAAAGCTGATCAGTGACTCTTGAGCTCTTTTTCACATTCTACTAGTGACAGTCTGAGAAAGATCAAAAGCTGACATCTTCATTTCCTGAGTAAAATTTGAACACTCACCACCAAAGAGGTTGTGAGAACTTCTTCTATTCATGCATATTTTCTAGATGATCTTTATGAGGCAAAGCTCTATTTGAATGGTGTTAGTTGAAAGAGTGGGTCATAAGCCTATACGCACACTGCTAATCAGATTATATGTGGTACATTTGGATTATTTTGAAAATTAAAAAATATTGTGGAACAAATGTTTGATCAGGCTTTCAAAAAAGAGAGAATCTGTGTCTCAGGAAGTCCTTCACTAAAGCCAACTGGTTTGTACATTAACTTACACTCTTTCATCTGCAGAAAGCAGCAGCCTTTCTCATACATCTCCTATTTGTAGTTGTAGTGGATGCTGCCAGGATAATGTGTCACCATTCCTTTATCTGTCCCTGGGAGCTTCCCTTTCCACCTTCCTTCTAGAGCCCTTTGCTGTGGCATTGTGCTCAGAAGTGCCATAACATGTGGAGCTGCTGCTTTGGGATATGTTAACCAAAGCCATTGGGCTGATGACAGAGATCTTTGTCGAATCTAGTTGACACAGCCTCTGTAGATGACACAGAAGAGAAGTCCACAGTAGACTTGAATAGGAGGAAAATCACATTATTCACTTTCAGAACTTGCAGACACTAAACTGGCTGGAGTTTCCTCTGATATCAACAGTTATATTGAAGGTTTTGGGTTGGTTTTGTTTTTTTGTTGTTGGTGGTGGTGGGTTTTTTACTTCATTTTCTTGCAGCATTTTCTGTCATAATTTTCAATTATGCATCTTACAGCATGTAATGGATTCACATTTCTCCTCTTTTCTTTCCCAGTCTTAGGCTTCCACAGTTTTATGTACACTTGCAGCAGCTGATGTCCCGTAATTTCCCACACGAAATTTATTAGTGCCAAATACTTGCTGTTTAAGTCAGCATTTAACCCTTCTTTATTGTCAGGGGTGAGTGCACATGAGCTATCCCACTAACCTCAATAAAGTATTACTTCAATGGTACTAATTTTAGCAGTGAAAGAAGAAAAAGTTGTGTATTTTTTAGTATAGAATTTCATTTTGGTTTTGTCTCTTGTTTCTGAGGGAATTTTGGAAGGTAGAATACTTCTGAAATGTATTTCTTTCAAAGAATAGACACACAAGTGAACAGAGTCATCGTGTTATACTCTGCTTCAGGAAGTCATTGTGTCACAATGGTAGCATTTTTTGGTTACCTAATGACCCTTCATAAGACCATTAAAATAGAACCTGTATTAAAAATAATGTTTTTATCGAGGTTTGGAGAAATCTTTTAAGTCAAAGTCCCCACTGACATTTTTTCATCCAAATCGTGCCTTTACTCAAGTTCACTTGAAGCCAAATATAGTGTTCTCCCTTTGCATTGTACCTATTACCGCTTCTTCCACTTGGAATGAACTGCCTTTCCTCACACAGAAACAATTTTCTGTCCCGAAAGCACTGCCAGTACTGTCAGTACTTGTCAAGCTACTTCTTACATCGCCATCTAGTGATTTTAAAACGTTGTGAACCTTACCTGAAGAGATTTTCTCTGGTGTCCAATTTTAAGTCATAATACTGGAAGATACTTCTATGTCATTGCAGTTGTGGAATCCATAATTGAACATGAGCAACTTCTCAGTATCTGAACAAGTAACCTTTTCTCTGCTATCAGGGTATAAAGTGGAGCGAGAGAATATGCCAGCAAGCTTCACATATGCAGCTGAAAAAAGTGCCAATATATCATTTTAAAGAAGTATTGATTCGGTTTATTGAAGCTTGGTAACGATAACTGAAAATCACCTGTGCATCCCCAAGTAAGCAGTTGCTTCCATTTTCTTGATTTTTAACATAATCTGCATCATCTGTTCTTGCACTCTGTATTCATGGGTTGAGTGTTCATATCAAACTACAGTTAAAGTGGTATGGGACATTAACAAGCTTAAGGTATGCTTTTAAAACATACTAGAATTGCCTGTTCAGTGCTAGGTTGCCATTACATTTGCCAATTACAAGGTGGGATGATCATGTCTTCACATTTGTAGAGGGAGGCAAAACACTGCAGAAAACCAGGTTTGATTTGGACATGTAATAGCACAGGCAAATAGGATGTTTGGGAGCTTTTCTTTACTGAGTGCTTCAAAGCAAGGCCAAGAAAAAGATGTTGGACAGCATCTGACACTCTGATATTATTATTCTTAGCTATGCTGAATAAGCAAGAATGTAATCTCTAATCTGAGAGACTAATAGCCCTTTTACTTCTTGCAACAAGATAATTTCTCAGTGTTGGTATCTCCCAATGTACTGTATTCATCTGTTGTGAGGGTCATTTCAAGTTACCAGCAGTGATAGTTTCATCAGCCTGTGGACAGCTGAGAGGCTTTTTCTCAGGTAATGTCCCATAGTTCCACAGACTTTGCATCTGAAACAGACAAGCTGTATGTCCCCTCCTGTATTGTTCCTCAAATATCCCCCCTGAAATGGTAGATTCTGTCAGGAACAAATTTGTGTAAAGTATCAATGACTGAAATAACCATCCTCATGAGTGTTAAACAAGTTGTACACCTCACTAAAATATCTTTTCTTTTGAGTCAGCAGAAGGGGAGATGAAGTTGCTCTTTCTGTCAGTATTGCATATAGTGATGCCTCCACTATTGGGCTCCTAGGACCTACAGGCAAGATCTCAAATACGGGTTCCTCTGCTATCAGACTGCATGCTTTGCACTGGCATCTGATTAACTGCCCTCAGCCTTGTCTCATAGCCTGGCCTTTGGTCCATTGTCTTCTTTACTGATTTCTGAAGTGATCTTCAGGATCCAGTTTGGTTATAACAGAAATTTCCTCACCAGTCATAGCTCCTCTCTGGACAGAAGACCTGCAGTGGTGCCTCAAGTTGCAGTCAGCACTAGACCTGAGGTAGTGGCTTGTAGGAAAGCAATTTTAAAGATAACTTACAATAATTTGGGCTCCCCACTAAAGGAGCATGGAGCAGTATTTGGATGCTCGGCTCTAAAAAATTCTTGTCCGTTTTACTAATAGCGAAAGAGTGAGTCTACTGTAATAAGTTTTTCACAAAGTCTGAGGCATGTGTCTCCCAAAAGAATGTAGCAGAAGGAGAGTATGGCCTTTCAGCATCAAATAAGTTAGAACAGAGATCAGTTTAGTAGCTGGCTACATAGGTCTCAAGGATTTTATAGGGTGCAGAAGAGCCTTTGGGAGAGGTGAATACGTGGGGAAGGGGCAATGAACAGAGAGGGAGTCCTCCAAAGCATCATATGTGACTTGGTTCACAAATACGCCTTGAAAACACGGGTTGTCACTGCTTGCCACTGTAGTGCCTATGTAAAATGTCAGAGAGAGCATCACCTTCCCTGCTGTAGTCACCCAGATGGCTCTTGGCATCACGCTGCACAAGCAGGAGTCAAATGGATTGGAAAGTGATAAGGTGTGATGGGTGGAGAAGCTGGACAGTCCTAAATATGGACCCAAACCCCACATCTTCTCTCAAGCATTAAGATTCCTGGAGACTTGTTGGAATAATCCCAATGTCAGCTAAGCCATATCCTCCAAACGGCAAAAGCCTGTGAGTGATGTTTGTTGAAATTTTGCTAGCAAGTCCTGCCAATCTAAAAACTTGCTGCCTATGTAGATAATTTATTTACCAGCTGCCTTTGGGGAGTAAGTTAGATGGGGATTTTAAGGCTGAAATCTTGCTGTTACAATTTAAGGAAAAACTTTTGCATTTCAGATCCTTGTCCTGAGCAATTTACTTTCACAGACTTTCACTTTGGGAGTGCACTAGGTAAACTGAGTTTAACTGCTATATTTAATCCAAAAGGTCTATGCAAAGGTGAAAGGAGAGACAGATAATGAAGATGGTAAGGCAGGCGGCTTGCAGTGCGGGGTGGTAAGACTTTCATGTAGCTGACTACACTTTGAACTTAATGCATGTTTTGTTGTAGTCAGAACTGCCACTGAAAGTTTATTTTACACAAACCTACTCCTCAGCTGAAAGATGCTCATTATGTATTTACGTTCACTGGATTTATACCCTCTTTGTTAATACATATGTGTAGTTTGATTTTCAAGCTGCAGTACTGGTATCTGTATGTGTGGCTTCTACTAGTGATAGGTAAAATGCCAATTGCAACAACCTAGTATATCAGAATGGATTTTCCAAAAGAAGTGAGTGTAAATATCTGCATTTTACAAGGTGGGGAAAATGAGCTAATGGCAGTATGCTAAAGTAACTTATACAAGATTCCCTTGCAAGCCAGCAAAAGAGTCAGGAAATAAGAAGTTATCAAATACCAAGGTCTTATCCCCAGAAAACATACGAAAGGAGTTTCACAGGCCATCTGGAAATGTAAATCTGAGGTTTCCCTTTGTCCCAAACAATTAGTCAGCTATTACCACAGTCAGTGAAGTACAAGAAAAGTCTCAACTTCCTTGAGCACTTAGATGACTCTCTCTGACACACACATCTTCACGTGCTATACTGCAAAATGACGCTACAGACAATTTTTCTCTGAGAAAGCATGACAGAAGCTTCAAAGCTGAGGAATTAATTTTCAATTTTATTTTATGTCTGTGCAGGGCTAATTACTGATAAGCTGAGTGCACTGGTGACTTGTATTATTGTGTGGGAGTCATCAATTTATTTCAATAACACTGAGTAGAGAGCAGAGAGAAGTTTTTGTTCCTTGGGCTCTGTTGGATTTAGAATTACACTACATGCCTTTTTTTCCATTGTCTTTAGGAATAAGTATTGCCACAAATTGGACTGTGCAGACGTAGATTTAGTTCATAACCAGATGACAGAACAGAAAGTTGTCCTGACTCTAAATGCTGTAATAGAATAGTAGTCTGTGTTGGTGGAGTTTTGTTCACAGCATGATGAAGGTCACAGACAGTAGAAGTCAACACTAATGACCTGCAGTATCTTAAGAGATGATCTCATTTTTGCTATGAGAGTTCAAGGTCCAGCAGGAAAGCCAGCCCAACTGAAGAATCATTTTCTGCTCTGGAAAACCGTATCTCCTTTCTGTTGAAAGCCAAGACTGAGGATGACTCTTCTCTCCATTATTCTTTCCTCTGAAGATTATGAAACTTTTGTCTGTGATTGCTCTTTTGTCTCAGCTGTGTATTCTTGATTCTTTTGCCTTATGAAACAGGCCTCTCTAGATTGATTCTCATAGAATCATTTATTTTGCAAAAGGCTCTTTAAGTCCCACTATAAACCCTACACTGCTAAGTCCACCACCAAACCATGTTCCTCAGCACCATATCTACATATCTTCTAAATATCTCCAGGGATGGTGACTCAAGCACTTATTGGGCAGCCTGTTGCAATACTTGGTATCTTTTGGTGAGACATGTTTTCCGAAATCTAAATTTCCCCTGGCACAACTTGAGGCTGTTTCCTCTTGCCCCATCACTTGCCTCTTGGGTGAAGAGACCAATGCCCAGCTTGCCACAACCTCCTTTCAGGTAGTTGTAGGCAGTGGTAATATCTCCCCTAAGCCTCCGTTTCTCCAGGCTAAACAACTGCAGTTCCCTCAGTCGTGTTAGGACTTGTTTTCTAGGCTCTTCACCAGCTTTATTACCCTTCTCTGGATATGGTCCAGCAGGTCTTCGTGCTTCTGACTGCCTTATTATTGTCTAAAAATGCAGAGAGCCTGAGCCTTTCCTGTCATTGGGGCATTCTTAAAGCCTTTTTCCTGTTAAAGTTTTCTGTCACTGAATAATATGCTTGCCCAGCTTGGAACAGATCTGTATCTGCCAGCTCTATTTTTCCATCTCTTTTTCACAAATCTTTTAGAACTGAGTGTGACTGAGAGCTTACCCTGCAGTCAAATTCAGATAAGGTTAGCCAATGTGGTTTTAAAAGCTGCTACAAAGCAGGGATACTGTAAACTTAATTTTCTTTGGAGTCTCTTCTAAAACCCAAGGCATATTTATAGTCCTGTGCAATTGTATGAAAGAAAATGTGTATGGTCATTTTTCATTGTCTGTTACAGAATAGTTCAGCAGATCATTGTATTTCTAAGCTAACATCACATTGGCTCTTCATATTTTCTAAGAGCCTGTCTGGGAAAGAAACGATGATTTTGATGTTGAAATGGATATTCAAACCACACCTTTGAATTTATTCTTCTTTTCAGATCTGTGTTATTAATTGGAATAAGGCACCATTCTATAATAGCTCAAGACCAAAAGAATTAATATAGAGCAATGCCTTTTTTTCTTTTTATTTTTTTTCCCTTTTTTTTTGGTGTTTCCAAAAAAGGGGAAGAAGCATCTTCATTCAGAAGCTTTTTGAGCAGCAAATAAAACCTAACTTGCATGGTCTGTAACTGGGCCTCACTCAACAGAAATAGCAGTTCTTTTAAAGTACTTCACAGCCTTTGCTTTGCCGTTAACTTCACCTGAGATTGTAAGCAAAATTTTAAAAAGGGTTGTCTATGATGAATAGTTCTGTCCAGTGCAGTTCCACTGAGTGGTCTAGCAGCCATTGTACATTTTACCTTTGTGTACATTGAATCACAAGGCATGAAGGTGATTCTTGGAACCTTGCAATGTAAGCACCCAATATATTAATTTCTAGAGGTATATATTCTTTCTGCTTCATTGACTACTCTGTGAAATTAGCTGTTAAAAGTACAGTTGCAGGTCAGGTCACAATGTTCTCTTAGGCCATTTGTAAAACTTACTTTTGTTGGAGAGACCTCCAGAGTCACTAGGCGTGATGAAAGAAAACATGACTGCAAGAATGTTAGGTTAAGTAATTTCCTGTGGTAATTTTTGCTTTTAAGTCATCTTGATTTAGTATAACATCTCACATGCAATAATGCTGAAATTATTGGAAGTTTTGTTTTACAGTAATCAGTTGGCAATGACTGAAGTCCTTATTACTCGGCGTGAAATGTGGTAACATAGACATGCAGTGAAGAACTGCTTGATGTACCATCATATCACAGGAGATTGCAATGCAAATAATTGTACAATTTGCCTGGCACAGAAATTCACGTGCTGAGGTTCCTCACAGTCAGGATTCCACTGGACATTATGATCTACAAATGTTTTGTAAGAATTTATCCAGTGCTGATATGTTTATCTTGGCTATGACAGCCGTGAAAGGAAGTAAGACTATGCCAGCAGGACTACGTCTGAAGTCATGACAGAAGTCTGTCTCAGAACCAACTCTGCTCCCTCCATCTCCCTTTGCTCCTTACCATTCCCATCACGTCTTGATTTTCTCTCCATAGGCACAAATCCTTCAGCCAAAGTCCATGGGCTACAGTGGTTGTGGGAAGGAAAATGGCTGAGAAAAAATAGTTCGCAGCAACTTGGTGCTTGTAACTAAAATACACTAAAGTTTTTACAGGGACCTGACATGCAAGACTAAAGGGACTTGTAATAGAATATAGCTAACATCTTCATTTAAAAAAGTAGACAGAAGGGCGCAATTAGTGAGCTGCAGGCAGTACAAATTTGGATTACAATATTATTCATTTATTACCAGGATTTTGCTAGCATTTCTTTAATCAAGACATTTTTAGTTTAAGTGTAACAGATGGTACATCTTGTAGTTCACAGTAAGAGACTGGCCATTATCTTGAGGAACCAGGTCTGAAGATATTTGGAGCTAATATATGTGCCTACAGTTTAATTGTAATGTGAGAAGCTTATGGGGCCCAGTCAAGGCAGCATCATTGCTACTAGAGAGCTCAGGCTGTTCCTAAAAAGTTAGGAGTTCCTAAAAAGAGATCTGTGGGTAAAAGTGAGGTTGGAGTTGTAGGGAGAGGTAATACTGTCTTTGGATAAATTGTACCAGCCTAGTCCACCACAGCTGTGACATCATTTCTGCAACAGTGTGGAAAGTTTCTTTGTCTCAGATATCAGATTATCTGTCTGCAAAAGTGATCACACAGCATGAAAAAGGTTAAAGAGAGGAGATAGTAAACAAAAAAACCTAAGCACTATGATTTGCTTAGAACTCTGCATCTAATGGAAGAGAATATTACTTTCTGTAAAGACTTAAATCATCACATCAGCACTGTTACTGCTACATTATGGAATTTAGAATAGACATACTTAAAATCAATTGAGTCCTGTTTTTGTCTCAATAGTACCACTCTTCTGGAGCTCTTCTGTAGTTTTTCAGGTTTCAACACAGACCACATCTTAAAATTTTGTTCAGTACAACTGACTGACAAATGTAAGTGAATCATGAACATGAACTCTTAAAAATAGAATGTTTAGATGCTTTGACTTTTCTTAGCTTCTGTCACACTGTCAGGGTGCTTCATTGTCTGGTAATTTAGATTTTACATTGGCTAAGTAGCTACACTTAGAGGTGCACACTGACTTGTTTACCCTGTGAATTCATCCACTATCTGGCTCTCTACTCTCTGGGAGAGCCAGTATGCTGTCTGGCTGCAGGTCACAGTGCTGATTGCTTGCATTGTTCATTTCTCCTTGTCCACAGGAAGCACTCAAGTTCAGAGCTCCTTGAAACAACTGAGTGTTGGACATCAATGAGAGAAGGGAGCAGTACCTTGTTTTCAACCTGGGACAGCTTCACTTCTGGCTAGTTGCATCCTGTGACTACATTTATGATGAATATGTAAGGAAAGAACATTAAAAGGCTATTTGAGAAAGGAGGAACAACAACAAAATTTCTCCAAAGCTTCATTGTTCAGCACTTTTACTGCGGCAGATAGAGGAGGACTAGGAAGAGTCTCTGTATGTGAATACTTTGGTCTTTTGCTGGTTGTTCCCCATGACCTGTTTTCTCATGGTTTCCAAACCCACAGCAAGGAGATAGGTGTGCACCTAACTTCTGGGTAGATCCTTCCCGCTAGCCATGGCTAGTTAAGGATTTGGCCAGTAGATGGCATCAGTAGTATAGACAGGCTCCAGGTAACCTGGCACAGGCTCTGCAGGTAAACTTGGGCTGACAACCTGAAATCCCATGTGTGTTCACTGAGTTAACTCCAGGCTCCACTCAGACTGAGCCATCACCTTGCCCTGTGAACAGGTTTCTGGCAGCTCTTCTGCCTGCATGTTGTATAGAGGGTTTTTCTGATCCAAGCTGGAGATATTGTCTTGGTTGTGCTGTGTTCAGCCTAAGCCTTGGTGGCACATCTGAATCATTCCAAGCATTTTGGGATAGTCATGACATCTAGAAGCATCAGCATGCAAATTTGACAGAACTGTAGGTAGCTATAGTGTACACTTCAGGAATAATTAAACAAAGAACAAGACTGGTGAGCAGTCCATCACCATACATCTGGTACAGTCTTTCATGGTCCAGGTAGCACTTCCAAGGCTGGTCTTATCTCAGAAAGAGATCTAGTGCCATTAGCTCATATAAATTCTGCTTGCCTCACTGCTTTCATGAGACAAGCTACCTGACTGTATTCCTCAGCACATTCTTTGTTCCATGATGGACATCAGGACTCCTGCTACTCACACTGTCAGAACACCATTAACTGCAAAGTTCATGTTGATTTGTTCATCTTGAATTTTCAGTGCTTTTAGATATACTCAAACAAGCAGATGGGTGCATAAATATCCAAATGTTTCTTATCTAGTCATTTATTTATTTTTTTAATAATGAATTCGAATCTCCTGATGACTTTTATGGAATGTGGCTGAGCTTTTAGTGTTATATTGTGCACCTGGAAGCCTACACCACACTCCAGCTCCTCATTGCACTCATTGTGTACTGTTACACAATGTTTTTACTGTTTGGGTAAAGCTGTCTCTGCACAAGTGAGTTTGCAAAGTGTACTTAAGCAGAAGTGGAGACAAGAGTATGGAGCAGCAATAATGCTGCCTCTGCTGCTTCATGGACTCATCGGCTGACCATGCTAGCTATTTTCAAGAGCTTAGATGTTTTTACACTGACATAGTCTGAGTACTAATTTAGAGATCTTCTCACGTATTCACTGTTGTCAGCAAGAGTAGAGATTGGTAGGCTGTATTGCCTTCTACAGGAGCACACCTCAGTGCTTCCTGGAGGGGTAGCGGCACAAGCCAGCCATGCTACGTACTTAATGTAAGCATCATTTGTATACGAAAGAGTTACATTAGGTAAGACTACAATCTTAGTGAAAGAGTACAGATGGATTGTCTTCCTGCATGTGCCTCCAAAGTGGGTTTTGTCCCACATTACTAAGATTGCACTCGGGACAAATTTGATCCATGACTTGTGCAATGCAATAGGTGGTGGATGGAAAAGAGAGTATTCTTTAATACACTCTAGAGAAAGGCCAAGCCAAGTTCTTTGTGAAGCAGGTTGTGCTTTGGCAAAAGTCTTGACTGTGATGTGAGTTAATTAAATCAATGATTTGGAATTTCTTGAATGTATGGAGATTTTCTAGACTAGAGGAACTTTGCAATAGCACCAAGTGCTGTGATACAATTATGTATAAATTTTGAGTCCTTTTGTATTTTATTTGAGTCTCTTGGGTGTACTCCATGTTTATAGTTGCACACATATAAGGCCAAGAAATTTCTTGAAGTAAAACTTGAAATTCGTACTTGCCTTCAATCTATCCAAGTAAATTGGGTGATGCAAGTCTCATCAGAGCAGTAAATTTACCTTGAGGGGTTATACTGGAGCACACATGCCAGAGTAAATAAATGCATCGTGTTCTCTGCCTCAAAATGAATACTTGGCCCGTCTAACTTCCCTGTCATTTGGCTTTCTATCCCTATGAGGGAGCTCTTGGTCTCCTCACACAATTCTGAGTACTGTCCTAAAAACACTTGTTGTTTGGCCAAAAATAGGGACAGAGACAGGTATGAGGAACGACAGAGAAGCCAATAGCTGAGAAGTTTTGTTTCAGGCAGCTGGATGAATGACAAAACTAAATTGGTGGTAAGGCAAGGCACAGTAGCCCAGAGACAGCCTCAAGAAGGAGAAGACAACCTGGAGTGTTGTGGGTAACCTAGATATATTATACATTAACCCTAGAAGCATTCACATTGTGCTCAGATCAGGGAACAATTTTTTTCTAAGCTATGTCTTTCTGAGTGGATATTTTATAAGACGAGGCAGACAGTCCCCAGTTGAGGGTGGTTTTTTTTTTAATGATGATGTTGTCACTTCCTTAAATAGAATTTTTTTTTTATCTGAGAATTTTCTTTTACTCACAAAGTAAACAAGTTAAGCTAACACCCAGGATGAAATCAGCAGCATTGGAGACCACAAGCCTAGTGGGTTTAGGTTCCAGCAAAAGCACATTATTATAGCTTTATACTGTAATGTTTTCCCCTCCAAAAGTATGCTAGGCTTCATGCCAGATGATTTTCACTGTGGTTTTTATGTCTCCAGGAGACTTTTGGAGGTCTGAGAATCTAAGCCAGATTGTGAATTCCTTCTTTGTTGGTTCTTAATTCACATACTGTCACATCAAAATTCCCTTTCACTCTCAGTCTTGCCAGAACATCTCAGAGCCCATGGAATCACCGAATATCTTAAAACATAAAGTGCAGTTTTCTCTCCACTTTCAGAGCTTTTGGTTTGCAGCTCTCCTTTGTCTTTCACTTCTCTGACATAGCTAGGAAGTCTAGCTTTATTTCTTCTTTGTGAAAACAGAGCTTCTAATCTACTTACGTACCTTCAGAACCTGTAGAGAACACAGTGAAATTCTCAGTAAAATCAAAGACGTTGGTAATACTGCTATTCTGATGCTTTCAAAGGCACAAGTTTAAGTACTGACTGTTATCTGAAAGTCCTTTAGCACGACTATCAACTGAAGTTCGTAGGAATGACCTAGCTGCAATTGATGTGAAGTTCATGTTGTTTCGTATTCAATTACACTGTTAAATTGTTTCATCATGCAAATTACATCAGAAGTTATACTGCACCATGGAAACAAATTTCAGATTCGTACTCAAGTGACAATTCTCTTGTTTCTAAAGTGAACTATGATTTTGCAACTTGCAGTTTCATGTAGCACCTCCATGTCATTATTTGACAGTAGAGAATTAGTACTTCATATTCCTTCTCCTAAACCACATTGCATCTAGAGTGCATTGAGATAATAGTCTTCTTTTTCATGTTTGACTGAAATTTCCTTCATGTGAAGCATCTGTGGAGCATGCTGTTCACTCAATTGCTATTCACAAAGTGCATGGAATGGATGATAATGCATGATATTACCTTCCTGTGTAGCTCATAAACACACAATGAAATCAAGGGCAGTCTCTTAGTTGTCACATGACTGAGACTGCTGCAATGCTGGAAAAGTGTCTGTGTTATCTGTGTTCTTATTATAGTGTTGCAGATGGCCCAAAAGTGAATGGGCTCTGGGCAAGCCATGCCGCGAATGAGCCATTGGGCCTAATCAAAGAAACAACACTGTTTCCAGCCCTTTAATTTTAACCATATATGAAGTGATAAATAGCTTTTATATCCAGGTTAAACACTTTGGAAAATGTAACACTGAGAAACACAGCACCTGATATTGCTCAAGACTGTCTTTCATCTCACTCACCATGCTGTTAATCTGCAGCATTTAATGAGCAACTTGACACTATCATAAAAATGAATCTCTACTTTCTATAAAGATTTTAAAAGAAACTCTTCCCTTGTTATAT
Source organism: Urocolius indicus (assembly GCA_013401255.1). Taxonomy (NCBI): domain Eukaryota; kingdom Metazoa; phylum Chordata; class Aves; order Coliiformes; family Coliidae; genus Urocolius; species Urocolius indicus. The sequence goes on from WBNH01005078.1 coordinate 52,077, forward strand.
TTGCATTGCCTTTATGCAGTAGTCTATAAAAGACCAAGTGGTGAAGTTTTAGGGTTTTTTTTTTTTGCGAATAAACTTTTTAGCTGTTTTACTACAAATCCGATGTTGCATAAAAAACTTTTTTCCTTGTGAAATATCTCCCCTCTTTTTCTACTTAGGATCCCAATAATAAAAGCATCTTTACTTCAAGAGAGATGTCTTTAATGTGTCTGGAGAAGTCAAGTAATCTTATGATACAGTAGCTTGACAGAGTACATACTCATTTGCCTCTAGTACGACTATCTGTAATGTGTGATAATTGTCCTGACTACACTACTAGGATTTTGACAGAAGTTGAAATGTGTTTCATAACAAAGATGCAAAATCAATAGCCAAAACCATAAATACTTTCCTGAAGAAGCTTCTGTACAGAAGGGGATACTGGGGTGGAGGGACTGGGGGTTAATTCAGCTTCCTGCTGGAAATTTTGGATGATGACTGCACGCATTTTGATATGTTCATTTATGCTATATGCACTGGTGTCTGGACAGAAGCAATCATGGAAAAAAACTTACCTCCATAATCTCAGCCTGAACATCTGTGTGTCTTTTCAAGCAAGCAGCTTTTCTCTGGAAATTTGCTCTCCCTCAGAAAGATTTTAAGTGATCATGCAATTCTTTGTTGCTTGCCACAGCACTCTTGCCCCTCACCAACCACCAAAACTCCCAGATCTCAGAAAGCTCTGTATATCACTGCCTAACTTCTGAAAGACTAAGGAAAAGGAATGTCAGAAACATGTATTATTGCATCAGCTACTGACTCCTGATCAAAAACCTCTGAAAAACAGTGAAAAATTTGGAACATAGTCTTATTCTATGTCTGTAAAGTGGCAAGTATGCTCGAGGTAATCAGGATGGAAGATGCCCTGGATGGAGTTGTAATATACAAAATTAATTAATTGAATAAACTCCCAAAAGACAGGGATGAAGGAAAATGAGAGGATTTAAAGTAATTCTGAAAAATAGTATCTTCAAATTTTTAAAATATTTCAAATATTTTATACTGCAATGACAGCATATACCCCTAAATGACATCAAATCAGACTTTCTGCCCAGCCACTCAATATGAAATTCCAGAATAGGTCAATTACAATGTATTCCAAGACCTGTTTTATCTGAAATAATAAGTACTCAGGCTTAAGATGTTGCTTTGGTGTAACTGGATTTCACATTGTCTTGCAGCTCAGGTGGAGTATAGGTTATAATTTTCTATCTACTATCTAATACTTCCTGCATATAAATTGCCATGTCTCAACAGATTATGTCTCAACAGACTATGCCTACTCCACACTTAGTATTTTGCCTTTTGAGAGCAGCAGACTGATGCTGTGTGACAGGCTAGATTGCTTTGGACAGTGAACTGTTAAGACTGACCAGGTTTTCAAGTGGAGTTTTCTGACCTGACAAGAACAGGTAGGTTGGTATTTCTGACTTCAAAGCACAAATTCTATAAAAGAGTGCAAGGCCTTGGGGTACAATACTGAAAAATCCCAGCAATAATACATCTAGCATTCAATGATCCATTTCACAGTAGTAATTCCAGTGTTGTTTCTTGCTGTGTAAATTAATTTCTACACATCAACAGTGTGATAGTGGAGAGTTTGATTACTCTATTGTTCTGAGTCAAAATATAGCTCTGAGGAGATATTTTGTTACTTTAAAGACTAGAAATGTAAAGCAACATCACCTCACTTGCAGGCTTTGGGAAAAACTGAATGTGCTGGTTTGAAGACACGAAAGACTGGGCAGAGGCTAGGACATGACAGTTGACGGAAGATGTACTGCACATAAGAAACAGTAGATTGTACTGAACTGCAGAATTGTTTGCCTTCAAGTACAGTGATCTGAAGGCACATGAGGATTTTTTTCTGTCCTTCAGACTGAAAATGCCATTTTAACATACTACAGATCACCTGAATTTAGCCCAAAATATGGAAATTCCTGGCAGTGACAGTGGGAATTTAAGTTTTCAGAAGGCAAAAAAAAAAAGACCAAAAAACCCCAAACCAACAACTATAAAAATTTCTTACAATCTTCCTACTTTTTTTTTTGACTTATCAGAGTCATGAAGTCATAATTGTTACTTCGTTTTATTTTATATAGTTTTCAAAATTCAATTTAATTACTGGGTTGTGATATTATTCAAGATAAGAGCCAGAAATACAAGGACATGTGGTAGTGTCTGTCTCCTAATTTTGTTGTGAACTTTCACTAAGCATTTTCTTTCCTATCTCTGGAGAAAATATCTGTGAATTACAATGATGACTATTGGCAAGTTTAGTCTTCAGGATTATATAGCTGTCAAGCTGTGTGATGAAGTCAAATGCCCTCAAGGGAAGAGAATGTCATTCGTTTGCCATTATGACAAGTGATAGACCTCTGTGAAATAGTCCAACAGATTTTTGTCACAAGGATCAAGACACCTACTTTAATGATCAAACTTCATGGTCTATGAGTTGTGTCCTTCTTTCCCCCCACCCCGCCCCGGCTTCACTTTCTTCCTTGCTCTGTGCATACTCTGAGACAGTTTCACTGCTTCTGTCAGTGTGAATTTTATATCCAACATCCAGACAGGCAGCAAAAGAGCCTACTATTTCCTTGTGGACAGGGGCGCTGACTATATATTTTGAAAAAGGAAATAATTGGAGCAAGGAGGCAGGATCAGAAGCAGGATGCCTCTGTCATGCAGCATATGCCATGTCACCCATCAGATCTAAGAGGTTATTGTATTTGGAGAAGGAAATCAAGTTAGGCTTCTCAGGAAGTTGCTCCTAGACCTGATCTTCTTGGACTCAACAGCTCTGTGGCAGGAATGGTGCAAAAATCTGCTGTGAGGTTGTTGCCAGTATAAAATCACAGCACTGGTCTGATGTTTCTTGTTTTTCTTCTGACATTCGTGAAGATCCCCAGCAAAAGCTGATTTGAGTTGCTGGGTACAGTTTTAAAAGCACTGATGTACTTGGGAATACCTGGGCTCTTCAGTAAGGAAACCCAGAAACATATGAAAAGCTTGACTTGTAGAAGGATTACCGAATCTGGCATTTCCCTTGGAGCAGGACTGCTCCCAACACTGTATCAGGGCAGCCTTGCCTTTGTTCAAACAAGTCTTGAAAACCTGCCTGGTGAGTCCATCCAGGGCTGCATCATCCTCTGCCTTTTGTCTGGGCTGAATCCCCCAAGGTACAATGCATCGCCATTGGCCCCTTGTAATACTCAGCCACAGTTGATGGCAAGGATTCTTTATAATTCTGTTAAAATCTTTATAAGCTGCTACTAGAGCACCCCAGACTTGTTTCTGCCTGACAATACAAGCCCAGCTCCCTCACCTTCTTTTCTGAGTTATATGCAAGGACCCTGACCACCTCGATAACATTAAACAGGTCTAAGGGCTCTGAAAGAGACCTAAAAAATCAAGCAGTTCAGAGAATTTTATCCATTTAGCATTTTAGTTTTCTTTTCTGAAGTGGGAAACAGAAAAGGAGACTCTAAGTCTGAGATGCTGACATAGAAAATGGACATTTCTGCTATGCAGGAACAAAAGAGTATTCATGAATAGTGGTGAAGAAGATGGGTGCTCCTTAGTGAAAAGTCTACTGTATGTGCTGTACTAAAAGTGAAAGTGAGAATGTTGTTTTTGCTTAAAACTCCTTACTGTCTGCAAGTGCTTCCCAATGGGGCTGTATCTTGGTTCAGAGATGTTGCCGCTATTTTAAGGGATTGTTAACAGCAGTTGTGGTATAGGTGAATGCTCTTTTTGTGTGCTGCTTGTGGTATTCCCTGCTGATGTGCTTTGATCTGGGTCTCCCTTTTTACAGTTTGAGAAAGGAAATAATCCCCAAAACGTGATTTTTTTTTTTTTTTAAAGCAAATCACATTTTGGTCTTTCTCTATCTGCTTGCAAATGAAGTAGATGATAGTAATCAATAGCAGCACTGTGTTCATGTCCAGAAGACCACTGTCATTCTCACTTATTTACCAAAGAAGGAAGAGGTCATCAACCCAATGCTCTTCTACTCCAAGTATCCAAGATGTTTGCCTCAGATGATCAACCAGGAGCATCCTGATGCCTCTGCTGAAATCATGTGGACTGAGTTCACACTCCAAAGTTACTGTAGTGTAAAGTATAATTTATAACAGCAAGCAACCAGAAGAGCTGCAAGTATGGGCCTGCAGGCACATAATTTGTTTAGAGTAAAGCTAACCTTAGAAATTATATTCCCAGTACTCTTACTTTTCCACAGTCTTCTTGCTTGGGTTCATTTACATAAATTCAGGGTCATATTTGTTGTATACATAACCTCTGCAGGATAACACCAGCAAATTTTGCCTGGAGAAGGGGGGAACTGACAAAAAACATATTCATACAACTTAATAGTTTAGTGGCTACAAAATGGCTTCAGGTCCTCCAGTGGTGTATCAATTCAATATATTATCATTACCTACATTCTGATGGGCATTGTAATTCAGAAGAAAGCTGAGCACAAACTGACAATGTATCATACCTTACAGCATTTTCTTGTTTGTTCTCACCTCAAGCAGCACTTTAATGGTCACTTCTGTGCTCAGTTTTTCTCCTTTACACTGTTTTGGCAGCAGAGGAACAAAGCTGCAATAACCTTGAATTACGCATCTTAGTGCTGGGTCTTCTCTTCACAGTTACTTGGCAAGTGTCAAGTACTGCAGTAGCATGGGTTCAGCAGCTTTTTCAAGACTACATGTGTCTTGACATGTTTCTGAACTTACATGTACCTGAGCCATCAGAATTTTTTACTACAGAGAGGTGTGAGTGCAAGCACTTTTATGAAGGAGAGGAAGACTGTAAACTTGCAGTTTACACAGAAATGTAAGTTTTCTTTTACAGTGCTTTGTATTGCCACATTCTCAATTTAGTATAAGGCATGCTTGGATCATTCTGGTATCAGAATGATACCAAACTGGCAACAGTTACGAGTGTGAGCTGATTCCCCTGCAAAGTCATAGCCCTCTTGAGTAACGGCCACAAGTGCCACATGGCCATGTGTGGAGAGTACTTATCCATGTGAGAAGATTTGTGTGGGAATGAAAACACTACAAAGCATTGCCTGTGGCCAACAAGGGTTGGAGGAGATCAGAGGCAGAGACTTGAGCCACAGGGGCTGTGGTGAGAGGAACAGTGATGGCCATGAGGAGGGGAATAGGTGGGAAAGGAAGAGTCAGCTGCAGTTGAGATGTAAAACATGACATGGATGAGGATCAGCTTCAGAAAAGCAAAAGCATTTTCTTCCGTGAAAGCAAAGAAGGTGACTGTCATGGGGCACTCTGCCTGCAGATTTAGAGCAACAGAGAAGTAACAAACCTACCGTTGGGATCTCTCTCACATAATGATATGGAGAACAGGGGATGCCTGTTGAAATAGGGTAACAGAGCAGGTAAAGACAAGGGTTTGACTTAAACCTATAGCTGAAAACCTATACCTTTACTCATCATCAGGAGGAAGATGTGGAAACCACAGGAAGCAGGTGGCTGTTCTGAGTTGTGAATGATAAAGACAGAAAAAAACATCATGGGGGGGAGGGGGAAGCACATGGGGATGTTAACATGTTCGAGGCCTGTGGTACATCCTAGCTTTTAATAGCCTGTCACAGGCACTTCGCCAAGGCAGGAACGCGTTGGGGTACAGAGAGCATGCAAGTGCAGGAGGAGGCTCTTTGAAGGGCTTGCTGCAACCTGTCAAGTCCCACAGGGTGCCATTCCAGCAGTAGGAAATTTACTACTGAAATAGGCTATGGAAAAAGTAATGGGTGTTTAAAAAGGTTAGGAGGTGGCCTGGAGCAGTGGATGGTACCCAAAACTGTCTTTGCGTTACCCTCTCTGCTCCCCCAAAATGAGACTTGTTTAAAGATCTTTTAAGCTGTAAAAATGTTGCCTTTTACATATTAATAGAATTGTGTACAAATGAACAAAGCAAAGCTCAGGAAAAGAAAGTATGGAGTCATCCCTTTCCAAGTATTGCAGCTGTAAAGCTCAAAGAGGTTTTGCAGGTCTATTCTGGAGATTTATATTTTTAGAGTTTTACCAAATTCTGAAGTGGGAAAAGCACCTCTGTGTTTCAGTCCAAATCATCAGTAAGGACTGTGGAAAGGAAAATTTTCAGGCATGGCTGCTGAAAGCACTGTCTCGGCTCTGAGTGTCCCTTTGATACTTCAAAAGGAATGGTATTTCAGTACTGAGCATTCACTCTTGCCATTTCACCTAAAAATGTGTAGAAGACACCCCTGTTTGAGCATCCAAAGGAAACATTCACACAAGAGTTTATAACTTTTCAGCTTACAGAGTAATCCTGTGACCCTGTCTGGAAATACAAAGCTGATAGATTGTAGATCTGCACAAAGATGACCTCGGCTGTAGAGACCTCATTTTGCTTCAGTCTGCCCTTCAGGGACAAAGCTCATCACAGGCTGCTTGCCTTTCTGCTCAGCCAGCAATGAGATGCAGTTTTATAGCACGCCCTCATAAGTCTATGCTATTTCACAACACAAAGACTCTCCCAGATTGCCTTTAGAGCTCTGTTTTTCATATTTCAGCATAAGCAAATGGCCTGAAAATGTTCACAGAATACTTGAAAGAGTTGGACTGGTGTTTTATTCACATGACAAGTTAAGTGCCTGTTTTCTGGGTTTACTTTTCAATTTAAATAAGCAGGATCATTGAAAAGGACAAAAAAAGGGAAGCAAGCAGGTTGCTTTGCTTTTGAGGTGCCTTGTTTTCCCTAGCAGAGCTGCCTTATTTGCTGCTGTTGTCCTATTGTTCCCTGGCAAAGTCATTCATGATGCTTTTTTTTCCCTCATTTACTCATTTCTCCATCTTTCATTCAATCAGAGATGTTTCAGAGGTTTTTCAGGCTATCGACTCCCCATCCTCATTATATTCTTTTCTATGGCAATCTTGCAGTTTCACTTTTCTAGGTAATACTAAAGCTGTCAGGAGTAGTATAAACTGCCCCCACCCACATCCTTGGGTGACTTAGGAGAGGACAGTAAAGGTGCCTCTTTTCTTGACAGTCATTAGAGGAAAATCTCTCTTGTGAAAGGACTTTTGGGGTCTAAACTGTTTTGGATCTGTCCTTCATGAATGGCTACATCTGCTTTCAGATGTTGCTATGTGCTTAAGAGTACCAAAAATAAGTTTACTGGAGATAAATGTTTTACAGCAACAATTATGTCAGCTGTTATTCTTGAATTTCTCATCTGAAAAGACTGTCGTCACAAAAGCTGATGTAATTTCCAGTTTATGGTACTGATGTGGCCCAGAGTGAATTTGGTGATGCCACTGAGCATTCAGAACCTCTTCAGCAAGAGAAGACCTTCTGATTTCATTTCCTCCAACACCCCATAATAAATTCCTTTTGTTAACTGATGTTTCAGACAGTTGAAAGACAGTAGAAGATTTTATGTAGAACCGTAGTCCAGTTAAGTATGCACTGAATCTAAATAGTCAAATTATGTCTATTTGTCAAAGGAAAAGGCTCAAGAAGCTTGCATTTCTGCTGTACTTAGTGACAATGCATGTGAAATCACTTCTATTAGGTAGACTGATGTTCATATTTTCCAAAGCAGTTGGTAATTAGAACTGAGAAATATTTCCAATGTGCCTGTTAATGATGGCTGCCATCCAAACATGGCATTTCTGGACATTGACATATTCAATTGCTAGCATTACAAATACTGGCTTCCAAGTTGTTAGCATTTGCTCATGTAGCTCCCTCTTTCTCCTCCTCTCAGAATGCCTTGTAACAATTAAACACGTTCTCATTGAATTAAATGAAAACTAGGGTGAAGTGTTTAATGCGCACAGGCTTGCAAGTTGCTCTGCTTTTTAGGAAGACTCACCTACTGTCCCCCTCCATCTTCTGTCTCATATCAGGTGTAGTCTGCAGCTAGGATACTACTGTTCCCTGTTTGTCTTTTCCTCCCACTGAAAAGGATGTAGGGACACCCCTGCCGCTGGCCCTTAGCTCTACAAGTAACCGGTACTTTTTACTTTTGCACACAGCTATAGCATTGTGAGAAAACAGGAACAGCTACAAGTGAGGTGGTCCTTCTGTTCCTTGGCATCCTCATGTCTCAGCTATGTCTTCAAGTGAGAAGGGCCTGAATTCGGCTCTGCCTGAATATGAAGTCAGTGTTGTTGATGACCTTTGTACACAGCAAATCAGTTAGTTAATTGTACAAATCATACTTTAGTTTCTGAACCACTGATATTCCCAGTTTGAAACTGAAAGTTTTGTGGAGGGCTTTAGGTCCAGCAAAGCTTTCTTATTCCATACAACACATTGAAGTTCTGCAATTCTTCTGTTATTGTCTAGAGAAATAATAGTGAAAAAAATTGTTCAATGTGGTAAAAATTTCTCTTGCTCCTCACAAAGTGATTCAAAATCGCTGAGAAGAGCATGGTATACAAACCACACAGCACTAGGAAAATGTCAATGAGCAAAGTTAGTTGTGTGTTACAAATTAAGCAGTAATTAAGAGCATGTATTCTGCACTCCCTGGCCTTTCCACCTTCCATAATTTTTCACTGTCTAGAGGTGCAGTCAACAGACTTCAATTTGGTAATTTACTTCTGTCAGAGCCAAACTTGCCTGGTAAAGAAATTCAAAACAGAGTAACTCGTGAAAGGGGATAACATCTTCAAAGGTGTCTCCAGTACATTATGATTCTGTGCTAGAAATACAACCAGGATCAGAATATTTACTTGTGGACTGCCTTCACCTTCATCAGTTGGGACTCATGTATTTAACCATACAGGTTGTCGAAACAATAGACTGTGTGAGAGCACTGTTCAAAACCTTTTAAATCCGTGGTGCAAGAATGATAGTGTGTCTCTTCTTCTCTGTTTCAATTCTTTGACTATTTCAATACATATTGTTCTGAAAGGAAAACTGACATCATTATTATCAGTTTAATTAAAATGAACTACGATTGGAAAATTCTATGTGCTTTCCTGCAGGTATAGACCTGATTTCATGCATACCAGCTGGATATTTACTAACCACAGGAGTCCTTCTGAAGGTGGCACCATCTTCAGAAAGCTTTACAGTACTCTGAGGTACAATCTAAAGTTTTTTTTCACAAATTGATAATAGGGACCTCAGAATCGTTGTATTTTAAGTGTCTGTCATTACTCAGGTTCCAAGAGCATTCTCATGGACACCTTTGGTCTCTCAAGTGGTCCAGGGTGGAAGCACTTTTCTTCCCTTCTTCATAAGACGATGAAAACACCCCACAAAAAAAAGAGATTTTCTTGCATGCTACAGGGAATCACTGCAGTTTGGATACTGGATAAGCTTGGAGAGTGGATTGTTTGGACTCTGTTTCTCTTTTGCCTACTGTTTTCTATGCTCTGAGCCATACAAAGTTCCCAATCTGAGTTTCATCTGGGACAAATGTATGCAGCACCAGTGTTGTGGTACAGTCCCAGGCTATGGGAGTGCTGCAATGCTAGGATACAACTCTTCATATGACCCCAGAAGAATCTGTTCCTGCAGCTACCACGACTCGAATGTAAGAATTAGGACACTCTTCCTCTGTAGACATGGAAAGAAAGAGACAGATTTTCAAATTTCCCATTGCAATTTTAAAAGATCCTCCATGAATGTCATAAAGAAAGCTGGCAGGTATTTGGCACTTTGAGGAAGCTGATCTCACATGTAGTACTGTGAAGGATCACCCCACATGAGGGCACAACATGTTCTCGTCAGAGCAATAAATGGTGATGGTGCATTGTGCCAGGCAACACAGGTTGGACAGGCTTCTAGTTTGTATTCCAGTGTCTTCCTCTGAGAATAGCAATACAGAACACTTTGAAATTACTGTCTTCTGACCCATGGAGAAATTTCACTTAAAGAGATGCCTATGTGTGCTCGAAAATGAACTGTGACAATCTGCTTAACTCTTCCAGATGGCACTCTGAGTCTGCAATGCAAACTGAAATCAGGTTAGTTCTTTGTGTCATTTCTTTTTTCTTTTTTTTTTCCTCATGTTGTTGTTATGTTGCAGTGACATCATTTATCCCAGATTAGGAAGGGTTTTTTTTTGTATTTTGTGTTACAAGAATGTACCTGAGGTTTTGGAACCACTTGCTAACATCTGCTGCAAAGCACACAGTCAGTGAGTGTACAGTGCTACATTCAGAGTTAAGAAGTTTGCACAAATAAGTTACCATACAGAAAATTTGCACAGAAATTCCTGCCACTGGAGTGACAATTAATTTTACTATGTGTTTCTAACCAGTACTTCCTCCTGACAACCCTCAGTTTATCGTTATTTCTTTATCATAAAACTATGTGCAGCACTTAAAGGATTACTTCTGAAATATCATGTTCCAGACTTCCCACAGAAGCAAAAATGTCCTTAAACAAATTGCAAGAATAAATGCAATGGAGGTTTCCGAGTTTGGAAAGTGGAGGTGGCTTTGGAAAGCTCTTTGAGAATATCTTTAATTTCAGTCATATTCTCTTTTGGGACCTTTGCTTCTCACAGACATCTGCCACAGAGAGAGGGATGTTTAGCTGAGTGAAAGCCATAAGCAGGCTAACCACATGTCTGAGAAGCACCTTGGAGAAGAACTGGAAAGAGAAGTGGCAGTATGGAGGAAGTAGAGGAAGCCTGGAAGTATATTCTGCTGCAGCCAGTCAGAAGAAGCTTTCTGCCTGGGAGCAAAGACCTGAGCAAGGATGGTATGTTAGTCAGGAAAGGAGGGAAGATCAGGACATGAGAGAGCCTGCTGCTTTCACAGAGAGGAAGCAGGTGAAAGGGAGAGGGGACAAAATGACTGCAGAAATCAAAGAGCACTGGCCCCTGGCACTCCTGCGGTGTGTTTTTCTGTATTTCTCTGTAGATGAAGTGCAGACTCAGGGTCCAAGGAAATGAGGAGCACAGTGGCTAAGTCCCAACTGCTGACACACAGGGCACATTTCTTCCCAGTTCAAACTGTCTTGCAGGTAGTTCATTTGGAAGTGTCTGCACAGCCTTCCAACATTACTGCCTCTGGAGAAGCAAGCATTTGAGCACAGACAACTCTGGGCCACTAAAATATTTATGCCAGTGCTCAAAGGTCATGGAGGGAGGTCCAAGGTCCAGCCCAAGAATAGAGTACAACTTCAGTATGTGGCAAAACCAAGTTCGTCACTTGCTTTCATAGCCCATTACCTCTATGGCATGGATTGCCCTTACAGTCAGTCAACAGTAACTTACAAGCTCCCAAAACAAGAAAAGTTGAATAATGACCAGCAGATTGGTGTAGTGTGTTTCATCCTCACCCCTGTAGAGACATTGTTCACCTACGAGCCTGAATCAGGGTTCGAGAGTAGAATAAGGAGCTGTCTCCTTGCTCTGAAGGCTAATAATTCTGAGTTTCTAAAGCCATTGTCTTTTTATGTCACCCTGGTCACAGTCCAACTATTTTTTTAAAATTTTGTCAGCTGAGGGCAGCTGGTTTTAGAGCTAAGGAGGTAAATGAGAAAAACCTTAAAAGTGGTACATTGCCCTGCTTTTAACCTTCAGGTTAACTCTTAGTCTTAACTGTTCTTTTCAGGGTTTGGGTTTCATTGTTTTTTGGGTTTTTTTGCTTGTTTGGGTTTTTAATCTAGTTGCTGCATGTTCTAAATAGTCCAGTGAAGTGTTTGTAGTTTTCTGTTACTGGAAACATCAGAGGTAATCCCTCTGAGGCCAGCATTGTTCCAAATTCAGGAGTCAGCAAACAGGAATGTTATCTGCCCAGTCATTGTCAAATGCTGAAAAATTCATATCCAATTATGGCTGCAATGTATCTGGCCCTCTGTATCTTTTCTCAACCTGGCAGATGGAATATATGTTATGTATGTATTTATTTTATTTTTACAGTGCATACTTTTACCATCACTTTTTCCAGGTTAGCCCTGCTGTATGTCACCTGAGCAACAAAGTGAGATATTTCTCATTTTGACCTCTTGGAGGCTGACTTTCTCTTTTGATCTACATTAGAGTCATACTGATGTGAAGTTCAGAGAGAAAAAAAAAAAAAAGATTAATTGGATCTACCGTGGCTGTGTGAGACTGGATATGTGTTGTGCCAACCACTGTAGAAAGTGAGAAACCATTGCTTCTGTGAAGACTGTAAGGAGGGAAGAGAGAGTCGTGATTACATGTGATGGACAGAGATGAGATGGAGGTATTTTGTTTCCAAACATGTGCTCTTACTGCATCCCTGCTACTGTCCTAGAACTGTCCAGCAGTACAGCAGGATATACAGTACTGCTGGAAGCCATCAGAGACCTTAGGACAACGAGAAGGAGCAAGTGAAACTCATCACATTACTTACATCTCTTGTTACCTAGGCTCCAAAAAGAAGGGAAAAACATCCTAAGTTGATAATCAGTGTAACCAATTAATTGGTAAAGAGAATAGTTACAGAGAGGGAAAAAGAAGTCAGCTAATGGCTTAATGGAAACAGAGTGTGAACTGCTGAGAAACAATGAATTCAAGCATTTGAATATGCTCAAAGAGGTTATAAGTCACTAGGGCTTTTAACAGCAGTACTTTGTGCCATAGGTCTTCAATGCACATAGAGGAAGGATATCTGTTTTTTACATAGACAGTTAAAGAGAATTTTTATACTCAATATATTATCATTTGACAAGCTGTCTCTGCAGGCTGAGAGCCATGAGAGCATGTAGGAGCTGTATTCAGACCTCCCACGGAGGAATCGTCTCAGTCTACCTTCCTTGTTGAAGTTCTGGTTGTTGTGTAAGGCTGGTTACATCAAAAGATGTACCCCTTGTTTGCAAATCAAGAGGCCCCATGATAGTCTTCCCCAGGTAGTGAGGTACGGTCCAGTGCCACAACAAACCAACAGCGATGATGTACATGTTAACCACCTTCTCTCATTGTGGGCTATTTCATCACGCAGTGCCACAATCCCTGGTGAAGGCAGGGAGAGGAGACAACCAGGAGGGAGTATGTCATGGGCTATGTTTCACTGTGCGACAGCTGGAGGAGAAAGCAACTAGAAAAAAATAATTACTTTACTAGAGGGAGAGACTGTAGCTGTAGATGTTTTTCTTTGGCATGAGTCAGGTGCTAAAACTTGGTGCTCTTTTTCAGTCCCTTGCCAGAACTGCTCCAGTGCCACTGTGGAAAGCTCAGACAGGTGAATTGTAGCCAGCTCTTGTACTGGTAGTCGAATAATTAGAGAAACATAAAGCACTGTGTTAAATACCACAGCCTCTTCAGGAGGGAACACAAAGCCCTGCCCTTCTGAGCCTGTGAGCTCAGCTTTGCTTCTGGTGGTTGATTGCATGCCAGCATGGTGTCAGCAGTGCCAAGCCAGGGACCGCAGCCAGGTGATACCTGGCACTGCTGCCATTGCTCATCGTGTCCTATCCTCAAAATGGCATGCAGAAATTCCCCTGAAGCTGTGACAGGACGCTCCTTGTCAGCTCAAGTAACATATAGGATCAGCACAAGTGACCCTGGATGAAAAGCCAAGTGTGGAAATTCCCATATGGCTGTTCAAAGGGTAATGAACATGGTTTTGGCACAGAAATGGAGAAAATGGGTAAGTGTGGTACATAGGTGATGTGGTAGGGACTCCAGACTCCCTGTACTCCCTCCTTGCTCTGATATACAGGGCGGGGTAAGCAGCACAGGGATGGATATGCTGTGGGACAACTGTGACAAATTCTGCAGCAGCATCTACTCCAACTTCCCTGTGCTTCTGACACCTAAGGAAAGGCAAAGAGGTGTTGATCTCATTTTTTTGAAATCAGATTTGTTCAGATCTGAGTTTTGTGTTGATCCCAGTACTGCCAGTTTATTCTGGGCAACTTGTGGATTACAGTTGTTGAAGCAGCTTTAACATCATTTCCAGAGGATTGAATACATGGTGAGGAAAGAACATCTATTACTTGCACTGAGTGGGACTGGAGTTGAAAAAAGCAGTAGATAACAACCTGTTGCAGATAATTGAGCATCAGAAACCTTTTTTTTTTTCCTTCTGCCAAGTTTTCGAGGTGGTGCCTTATTTTCTTTCTTACTGTTGCATAAACTTTGAAGCATAAGATGCAGCATTAGGAGTGCTGAGAGGCATAATAATTGTATGTGGAAAAACAGAGATCATGGCGATGAGTGAAACTTTTGTAGCATCTTTCTTAAGAGAAACTGTCAGGAGGGAGCAAAGTTTGGTTAGTGGTCTATTTCTGGCATCACTCAGAAGCCAGTGGTAAAGACAGAAGAGAGCGTTGAAGTGTACTGCACTGAAGTCAGTGCTCTTTCAGCTAGACAACCTCAGCTTGACTTTTCTCCCTTGCTTTTCTTGCCCTGTGGCAATCGCTTTTCTTTCAACAACTGAGTCATAGAGTATCTTGAAACAAGATGCAATGGACCCAGAGTATGGTGTGAAAGAACTAAAACTTTACAGTAGTCTTCAAGGGTTTGAAGACACTTCTGTTATCTTAATTTTTTTATTCTTTTGTACTTATTTATGTTCATTTGAGGTTTTTATCCAAGACATGCTGAGAAATGCAAGGAATGGGAGAAGTTATCTCTGGAGTTTAAGCTTTGTCTCATGCATTGTGTTTCCTTACAAAATCTGTAACACCTACACTGTCCAGAAAACAAAACAGTTCTCAGGACTAGCTCTTTTTCATCTTGTGAGATGTTGCTTGCCTTCAGACATCCTTGTCTGGAGCTGGCACGCGGGCTTAGGCAGCTAGGAGAGTGCTCAACACTTGGTGGGGATGAGCACCTTTATAAGATATTCATGTGATTATATGCATGGATATATGTATAAAACATTAACCCAACTTTATGCGTATCCCACTAAATTAGTAATGCCCAAGTACTGTAAAGCAGTGGTACCTATCACCCTTTCTTGTGAGCCATTGCCTTTTTTACAAGTGATTACTGTGACTTCTTTTTCATTTTAATGGGAATATTGTGGAACTGATGAGAGAAGCTGTGGAGAATCCCTCCTATAAAGGATCTGTGTGTTTGTGTGTAAATACAATGCATGCACCTCACTTTATGCTGTTGTCTTCATATTAATTTCCCTGGAATCTGTCAAGATAATTGCTTTGTAGAGCCTGTTCTTCTCATCTTTTGGTTAAGCTGAGGGAATTGGGTAGGCTGCAGGATATCCCTCTTGAGTGTCTCATCTATATCAGTGTACCCAGGTTTATGCTTTGCTGCTTCTTTGTGCTATGTAGAACTTTGAATCCTCATTCCA
Source organism: Urocolius indicus (assembly GCA_013401255.1). Lineage (NCBI taxonomy): Eukaryota > Metazoa > Chordata > Aves > Coliiformes > Coliidae > Urocolius > Urocolius indicus. Next base: position 67,358 of record WBNH01005078.1, read on the forward strand.
CTACATTGGTATCTGTTCTACAGATACCTGCTACAGTAATTCCATATTACCTTTATGGTGACAGACTTACTTAGTTCTGTTTATAAGTGTGGAGTTCAGTGTCAAATATAGGTGTTTCAAACATTTATTAGTATTGGCAAAGTGCTGACCTAGAGAGACAAGTTGAAGCTATGTTCAAAAATCTTAGGGATTATGTAAGTATGTTGGTTGTGTGAAGAAAAAGCAAGACTATACCTTTATACTTAGAGTCTGTAGAGATTAAACAGGAGCTGATGATAGTAGAGGGGCAACAGATGGAGAAATAACTATATTTAGTGATGTAAAATCTTCTGGCTGCAAGGAGCAGCCTGCAAGCCCCATCTGCTGCTCAGAGACTTCTCAATAGTGCATGATGGGAATGAAATCCATACATGTACTATCTTGAGAAAATTTATTTTCTTCTGCTTCTTGGTAGCAGAAGGGGTTCTATAATAAATGCTTTAGGGTAATGCAGCTGTTAACTGCAGAAATTTAAGTGCACTGATCCCAGAAAAGTATCAGAGGTAGGTGTAATTATTTGTAAAGTAATTCAGGCCTGGATTATGAAATATTTGCTTATGTCATTCTCTTGAAAAGAGAGGGCGTGAAGCTAGATTTGCATTGACATTTTCTCGTCATTTCTTTGATGTTCCAAGTTGGTGGAGGAAAGGTGGAGGAGTTGATGTTATCAGCCTGAGCACGGAAGGGTAAAACTGCTGGTAGATGAAGGTTTCAGGAGAGAGAGGTCAATTATGCACTGCACAATGGGATAGCGAGTGGCAAAAACCACATCCATCTTTTTCCTTTGCTTGTGGAAAAGTGTGACACTTCTGTGCAATAAAAGACAAACAGCTGGTCTTGAATTGCATTTTCTAGCTCACTAGCTGAGTAATACAGGTGAATGTCTATGAGAAAAGTACACATGATCACTGCAGAGAGTGGAGGATCTCCTCCACAAAACAGACCTGGCAGTAGAAACTGCTAGATCTATTGAACCCTCATGGCAGCAAGCTGTGCATAGGTCTTTTCTGAAATCTGTGCCATAGCACGATTGCACTCCCTGTCTCTGCCTGTGAAAGCTTTAAGGTAAAGGGAGAATGGATCCTCATAGCCTCATACTATCAAACTTCACCAGTTTTCTGTATTTTGGGAGCAGTTTGGTCGCATTTTTGTTGGCAGTGGAGATAGTACAGAGAATCCCCAGTAAAAGAGTGTTTCAGTGCAGCCAGTTGATGAGCAGGAATTTTGCCACTGATTGGCCACAGCATGTCAAATACAGCCAGAACTGAAAGGTAGTGTCACACATCCTTTTCTTTACCCAAAGGTCACTTTGTAACATGTTCTTCTAACTCATTTGAAGGACCTCCAGTGTTGGGGCTGGCTCTCCACAGTGCCCCCAGGAAACCCTTGCATTTTTGCAGAGCTTTCCTGTTCTCTAACCTCACTGCTGCTCAGGTTGATAGCTGCTTCCCTCATCTGCTGCAGACACAGAGAATAGAGTGCTCCATCCCTCCTCTCATCAGAGTTTTGGAAACTGAAGTATCATTTCATGTCTTTTTACCCCTACAGAATGTGACTTTATCCCCTCTTACTCCAAATCAGTCATGGTCTTCCTGACTTCCAGGCATTTTTGTTACTCGCCCCTAGGTTTTTTCCAGTTGGCCCACTAGTTCTCCAAAATGTGAGTCCCAAGATGCTCACTCAAGTCTGCAAATAGCTGATAGCAGTTGACACTGAACTCTTAGCAGTACAATGTTATTAAACAATGGTTAAGGCACCTAATTGTAGATTATTTTAAAAGGCAAGAATATTAGCTAATATATTTATGTGAAAATGAATTTGAACATGTTGTCCACCCATTTGAAAACCCAACTTTAGCATATTTTTCACTTTGCTGTGTTTACCAAAAGGGTAACTTCTTGCTTCAGCAACTGCCACAGTTTCAGGCTTCTCCTTGGCTACTTTCTCAGAATACTCTGTGCAGCCCAGAAGCATACTGAGCTTGAAGTGCTATTAGACACCATAACACACTGTATTACACACTTAACTGAGCATCACCTTTAATAATTCAAGTGACATCACGCAGATCGTACTGTGTAGTTTAGCATGTATTTCTGTAAAAATGTCTCCTATCCAACCAATATGTTTTGCTTTTGTGTTTTGGGGTTGTGTAACATAGCAGATCTGCTGTAACTGTGTTTTTTAGATTCCCTTTTTTTTTTTTTTCCCCAAGGCAGAGCTTAGAAATGATTTTTGGTTTCTGAGACTCAGTTTCTTTGGTGGAAGGGAAAGAATGGAGGAAGTAGTATTAAAATAGGATGTGAATTAAAAATGTTATAGTTCCTTGCAATTGATATCGTCAATTCTTTATTCAGACTGATCTTAGTCTTAATACATCAGTGCCTAGAAGAGCTAATGAAGAACAGCCATGCTAGAAAAAGTTCCTAAACACACAAGACCTGGAATGTGGGATCCATCCTGTCCTCTGCAGGCTAATGTCACTGACACCCCTGTTCTGCAAAACCCTACCCTATCCTCTAAGAAGGCACAGTGCATCAGATTCTTTGGCAGATTTGACAGGCATTTCTTTTAGACCTGATTTAAAGTTTGCATGTGCTGACACAAGAGAGGAGAAATTCCCTCTGCGTTCCTCTATTTTATCACCTTATAGCCTTTACAATTTGTGATATGAAAACATGAGACTATCTGATTTGTTGATGAGTAGTAGGGTTTTAAAGATATCAATAATATTTTTAAAGAAAGAAGCCCTCAAATTGTAGCCTGGTCCTTTTCTGTTTACTTGGTTTGCAGACTTTTATGAGATCCTATTTGCAAGTGTCTCCACAGCTGAAAGACCTAGATATTTACTGGAAAAAAAAAAAATTAAAAAGGAAAAGAAAAAAAAAGAAGATGCTGTGGAGTTCTGTGACTGTAGGAGCTGCAACAATATTTTTTTAAAAACTCAAATCATATGAATCATAATAAAATCACGTGAGTAGCCAGTGTTGACCTTAATGTTTATTACAGGTTAAAGATATTTAAGTTTCCCATCAAATTGCCAAGACTAACAAAATCCCATTTGCCTTCAATGGTAGGCCACCCTGCATGTCAGTCAACAACAGACTCTAATAGAAGATTTTGCCATAAATATGATCTTTCATATAAAGAAACAGAATTTGGGCCTTTTGAACTGCTTCTGCAAATCCAGATGGCTGATGTCAGCAGTCATGTACTGCACACCCTTCTTGTTAAAAATGGTGAATGTTTCTCACTTATCTGTGTTTTGCAGACCCCCAGCCATGCAGGCTTTTTACTATAGAGAATCCTTTGGTGTTTATCATATAGCTGTTTTAATACATTTCCAGATGATACTTATCTTCAAGGACATCAATTGCCTGTTTCTAGTGCAGTACATATTCCAGCAGCATTTCCAAAAGGCCAACTGCTTATTATATATGAATAGTCCAAGCCAGTAATTACTAGCTTTTGATAGTTTTGCAAGCCATATTTCAGGTTGTTTTTTCCATAGCTAAAATTATGTTGATTGAAGATTAAACTTGCTTCTCACTGAGGGACTCTGCCCAAGGTCTACAGTTTTGCCAGTGTTTGAGATATAATCATAAAATCATAAGTGTTGCAATTTTAAGTTGCTTTCTTTGGCAGTCAGTAGTTTTGAGACTGCCACAGGCAACTCAGTAGTTTTGGATTATCCTTACATTGATTTTATTTTTTGTGTTTATTTTGAAGCTGTTGGCTGGCTGTATTGCACAAATACATCTGAACATTTGGAAAAACCTAGTCCAGAACATACTGACTCTCAGCTTTTGTTAGAGGTTCCTAGATCCACATCTACATAAGAAAGTTATTTTGGACTGCAACAGGTTGTGAATTAAAAGCAGAGTAGCTGTTTTCAAGTAACATCTTAAAATGACAGCATTCTCTCTATGTGTACAGTGTACTAGAAAGCAGGTTCTTCTACTCACAACAGATAGTGCTTGATAGGCAGTTTCCCAAGGTGTACCTGCATGACACTGGTTGATCTGGAACTTTTTTTCTCTGGTCACTTATATAACAAGCATAATCTGTTGCTCGTTTTTCACATTATCTTTAGCTGTTGAAGACCCTATGTATATCTATAGCCCCACTAGAAGTGCTAAAGTGCACACAGTTAAACGATGTTTATACTAAAAAGCATGAAATATAACAGAGCTGTTAGCTTGTAATCCTTTCTGTCCTGACTGTTAGAACTTCTGCCTTGGCAATTTACTTCTGATTTTCTGTTCTGCAGCCCCACAGAGAAAACCCAATGGTCTTTGCAGCAGACAAAGACCATACAAATCCCTGAGACGCTTCTTGTCCTGTCTTCATCATGCAGCCTGCATCTGCTTGGGCCTTCTGTGTGGTGTTGCAGTAAGAAGATAATAATCCCAGTTGCATACTTGTTTTAATGTCCATTCTTGCTGATAGACAGAGAATTGCACCCTGGAGTCTGTAAATGTTTAAATGTTAAGTTTGCATGTCTGTGCAGATGCTCTTAAAAGAGAGCAACAACCACCCACACAATTGAGACCTCCTGATAGATTAGTCCAGAAGATCTAGCCCACTGAAGTAAAAGTTGTTTGGTTTTTTTCCCCAACAGTTTTACAGCTGTCTGAGATGTTCCTCTTTCAAGTTTGTATTTTATGTGTATTTGCTTCACACAAAAAATAAATGGAAAAATTCAAGATTGTTATTAGGGTTGGGGTTGGTCTTTTGTTTGCACCAACTTCAGTGCATTTTGTATTATCATGTCTGAAATTTGGTGAGATTCTGTGGATATTTTTACGAAGTGACGATAAGTATTTTATGACAAATTTCAACAGAAATATCATGATGCAAACATTTTGCTTCACATCACAGTGTGCCCTGTTGCTCTTCTGGAAGTCTGTGATTTTAATAAATTGCAATTTTAAGTCTCTTTTGCAGCGAGGCTTGTCATCTCTGTATGTTTTTGGTGTTGTCCTGACATATCCAATCCATGTAAAAAAGTGTAACAACACTCCTACCTCAGGCAGTTAAGACATTATCAGTATTTAGACTATAACTGATGCTGCTCAGTATCCTAGCTGCCAAGCCTTACCCCCTACACAGTCTTACATCTTTTGATGATAAATTTTCAGTAGTTAAACTGACACACTCTGGAAATTAAGACAAAACCCAGTCTAATGGCTTCATGAGATGTCTTCCCCTGGAAATTATCTCATAATCCTATGATTCTGCATGTCTTCACCACAGTGAATAGACAGGCATGCTGCATAATCTGAGGGTTATCACATCCAAACTGCTGTTCGTTCTTACTGGGTTTGTGGGGTCTGTATATTTCTTCTGGGTCTACAGGGAACTTGTGGCAATGTGTCAGAAAACAATTATACTTCACTGATGCTGCCAATGTCCATATCCTTTGTTGCCCTTGCTCCTGTCTGTTAACTGTCTACAGCACTGTCTTATGGAATAGATCGAAGTACCACACCTTTGTCAACCACCTGTCTTTGGTAGGGGCTGTTTTTTGTTGTGTCAAAAACTGTGCATGGTGTAAGTCTGTCTAGTTCCATGGGGAGAGAACTAAATAATGGCAAGTTAGACCTGCCTTTAATGTGACAGAATCTCATCTGCCATAAATTAGGTCAAATCTCTGCTGGATCTCTGCCACTTAGCATGATTGAATTGTCAGGTCCATTGACTCTTTTTTCTTCATGAGAACTTTATGCCTCTGGCATGTCACGTAGCAGCAGAAAAGCATTCTGTGTTTCTGAGACATTTGCCTTCTCTGTCATGGAGACCATCAACATATCAAGATATATATGGCCCTTCCCATGATGCAGCGCTCTGCCTAAAAAATGGATTGTTCTTGTCTTCAGCTATTCGAAACCTTTAACATAGTACTATGTTTACAGAAGGACTTGTTTTATTAGATAACCCTCTTTAATTGGGCTGAAATTGTATTATTATACCGATGCCTAACCCATCTCTTTCCTGAGCCTGTTTCACTTCTGCTTATGGATGGCAGGAAAAATTCTACTTGAAAATTTTAAATTACTGTAACTTAGTATAATCTATTTAGACACAATTTATTGTTTGCCATTTACTTTTTTTTTTTTTCCCTTTTTACTGAAAAGGAAGATTTAAAGAGACTCTAGATTATTTACCCTCTGAGTCCTTAATTTGTTGTTAGTTTCCCACTACAGAACAGTACAGCTCCTTCTGGTGAGGGTGAGGGAAGAAGAAAATCCATAACAGGTATTTGTAAGTCCAGATTTATCCTTTATAAATGTGTTAATTCAAATCAGAATCTTAAACGTTGACAACAAAGTGTGTAGGATACTTCAGTATGGTTCATTTTATTGCAAGATGAAAATAACATGGCTTTGGGACTTATCATTGAGACTCTGGGCAGCTGCAGAGGAAGGAGCATAATTACTCTTAGCTGAATTGGATTTAATTCAAACTTGGTGGTATTACTGATCAATGTTCTGTTTATAGATTAACAGTCGTTCAAGTAATTATGAGTTCGTTATTTAGATATAACTCTGTGTAAAATCACCTGGAAATGTGCTTACATGCATGAATAATATGTCATTAAAAGCTGCATCATGCTTCTATTTGCTTTGAATATATTAGCCTCTGTACAGATATTTTTAATGTAGCAAAAACATGCAATGTTACTAGAGTAGTATTTTACTCTTTATGGAGAAAGCTATCAGTGAAACACAGGCCTTGAAGTCTTCTAACATTTCAGATCATCCTTACCCAAATGTTACATTCCTTGTGAGCTGACACTGGATACTGGTATTGGAGTAAAGGTACAGTATAAAGCCTGAGCATGTGTTTGTGCCATGCTGCCTTCCCTTAAAGACACCTAGCATTTTAAAGAGGGTAAGAAGAGATGAAGTGGAAGACGAACTCAAAAAATGTTGGGTTTTTACAGACTTTACCTTTACAATAACTTACAATCACAGCCTGAATAATATTTCACGTGTGCAGCATAAGACAATCTTAACACCATAAGGGTGATGGCCTCATGCTCTGGTGCTTGGATTGAGACTGATGAGCTCTGAATGGGCACTGAAATTAAACACCAGAGGACAAAGTTCTGAAAAACAGCATTTGTCAAATGCTGCTGAAATGCTTAATAGCAGATGAGACAACATTTGGCTTGTTTGGCCTAAATTAGGGCATTTGTTAGAGAAGAACATTCACCTATTCTAGTGAGCAACTAAAACAATATTGGATTTCTTCCTGCTTTTGCCAGTAATTATACCTTTGCCCTCGGTGAGACTGTATTGTCTTTTTGTCAAGAGCAATATTTTTCAGTTAGTGAGATGAGATGACACTTTAAAGAGGGGTGGGAGCCACTTTGAACCTCAAATTAATGATGCCCTTGGAAATGCAGCACATTTCTTGTCAACAAAATTTTCATTGAAAAAAAAGGAGCTTTTAGATCAGAGAGGCACCCTACATTGAGACTAAATTCTTGTCACAATCTCTACAACAAAATGGTTTTTGGTCCATGACAGTTAATGAGGTAAAAAGTAAGACCTTTATGGTCCCTTTTGGTCTTTACATTTTCGTATGGTAGTTACCAGCAGATATTCCAGTTAAAGTGACTCAGTACTTGTAATGCTATTTCTTGCTTTCATATAATTATTACTTTACAGGAAATGTATTTTTACCCTGTTTTGTCTTTGCTGCAGAGCAGATTTTTTTTTTCTGCAAAGGACTCCACCCTCAAGGTTGCAAGTGGCTTAGAGCCAACAAGATTTTATCCATTAGTGCTCATACCTTGGTAAAATATGGAGCAAACCAGGTTAATTTAAAAAGCAAAAAAAAAAAAATTTATCTAATTTCTCTGGCATTTCAACCTGTCAGTTGATATTTTTAGGATGATCATTTCACCATCAAGTGTGTAAAAAATAAATTAGACCTTTCTTGACAAAGAGCCCACACAGAGAGAGTTCATACTCTCTGTTAGGGAGATCAGGCTCTAGGTATTGTGTACTCCTTAGAGAATTTCTCATCCTACAACAGTAGGATACATCCAGAGAGATCTGCAAAAGAAAAGCATTAAGGCGTAAGTTATTTGGCTCTCTTAAGTATCAAATTAAGATTTATCAATACTAGTAATGTGAGTGCCAGAGATATAAGATTTGTCAGTGATTTCACAGCAATTTAATTGGATGTAAATGGTCTGAACAACTAAACACTTCACTGGCAGTAGATAGTTTTGGTGACACAGCAGCATAGCACATATCTTCTGTTCAGTTAGGAGCTAGAATATTAGGAGATGCCACTTCAAAGAAAAACCTTTCAGTAAGAGGAATGTACCTTGTTTCTTGATTCTTGTTCTGCAACAAAACCAAATCGTTGCTCAGTTCACGCTTTTGTGTCATTTGGTTTCCTTTTCTACTTTTCTCCAAACAGATGGAACATTCAGCTCTCTGAATTTTCTCCTTTACAATCTTTCCTTCTCATTTGGTCAGGTGCCGTCAGTTTTGTTAAAGGCCTTGTGTTCACCAACGTGTTTTTTTCAAAGTGGTTTTGTCCTTGCAACCAGATCCTAACTCAAATGGAGTTAACAGGTAGCAACTCAATGTAATTAGGTACTGGGCAATATAGTGTTGAGAGGGGAAGTCCTTACAATTATTTTGTCATGTATTGATTTATAATTTATACTTCAATTCTAGTGAATTGAAAAATTTTCAGAGGCCTCTTTTACTCAGACTCTGAAGATACCAAGTGGTCATAGTAGTGCTGGAAAAAAGTTCGCAATTGATTAGCCATTTATAATTGAAGGTTGATTTGTGACATATTCTTTTCCTTTGCTATTCTTTCCTTTCCTTTCCTTTTCTCTTTGTGAGAGGAAAAGCTCATTTCTGCCTTCATGAATTGTTCCAGGAACTGATAGGGGAACACCTGGAAAGTCATGGTCTAGTCCCACAGACTAACCACTTGTGAATGACAGTAGATTTTGGATGTGGCATTCCTTCTTCCTCAAGGCTTTGGAAAGGAGCTCAGAAGCAGTCTTTTCAGAAAGACAGAAAAAACTTTTCATGAGTGTGTTCAACCCCATTTTCTATGAGTTAAATGTTATTTCTGTGGACAAGTTCAAATGCATTGGAATGTGGTGTGTAGAAAGACTTCACATGTAGTGCAAGACAGCAAGACAATAGGATATGAAATCTTAAGGTTGCAGTCACCTTCTAGATTCCAACTAACTGATTACTAGTTATAACTGTAGGCTGTGTGTAAGATCAGGTAGGTCTTCCCTGGCTCTGCAGCTGTACAGATGGCATTTAAGGAGGTTGAAGTTTTGACAAGCTCATAATTAAATGCCTGAGTCAAACAAAGTTTGTAGGAATTGTGGAATGGTTTGAGTTAGAACGGACCTTATAGATCATCTAGTCCAGCCACCCTGCCATGGACAGGGACAGCTTCCAGTAGATCAGGTTTCTCAAAACCCCTTTTAATCTGACCTTGAACACTTCCAGGGATGGTGCACCCACAGCCTCTTTGGGCAACCTGTTCCAGAGCGTATAGAATCTCATACTGAAGAACTTCTTCCTAATATGTAATCTAAATTTACCTTCCTTCAGGTTAGATATATTACCCCTCATCCTATCACTACATGCCCTTGCAAAAAGTCCTCTCTCTGGCTTTCTTGTAGATCCCTTTTAGGTACAGGAAGGTGTCTCTAATGTGTCCCCAGAGCCTTCTCTTCTCAAGGCTGAACAACTCCAATTCTCTCAACCTGTCTTCCTAGGAGAGGCGGTCCAGCCCTCTAACCATCTTCATGGCCCTGCTCTGCACTCACTCCCAACAGGTCCGTGACCTCTTTGAGCAGAGGACCCCAGAACTGAACATGGCATTGCAAGTGGGGTTTCACTAGAGTGGAGTAGAGGGGGAGAGTCACCTCTGTCGACCTGCTGGCCGTATTTCTTTTGATGCAGCCCAGGATATAGTTGGCTTTCTGGGCTGCAAGCACATATTGCTAACTCATATTCAATTATTCTTCCACCACATGTGGAATGTGACCACAAAGATAAAGAGGGAGTATAAACCAAGGATCACAAATAAATTGCATGGTAAAATAAGGGCTAAAAGGTACATTTTTCAAAGTCTCTATTCTTCATCTGATTTTTCTTTAAGTCATTATTATCCCCTAGGTTTGTAAGCTGTGTGTGCCTTCTTCCATGAGCCAGGATGTCACTATGGCAAGTGTATGGATATGAATGGTGACAATTGTGGGTTCCAAGAAAGATGTTGAAGTGCTGGAGTTGTGTCCAAAGAAGGGCAACAAAAGCAGTGAAGGTTCTGGAGAAAAAAGTCTTATGAGCAGCAGCTGAAAGAACTGAGGTTGTTTAGCCTGGATAAAAGGAGGCTGAGGAGAGACCTTGTTGTTCTCTGCAACTACGTGAAAAGAGTTTGAAATAAGGTGAATGTTTGATCTGTTTTCCGAAGTAACAAGTGATAAGTGAGAAATAGCCTAAAGATGCACCAGGAAAGGTTTATGTGGGACATTATGGAAAAATTCTTCACTGAAAGGGTTGTCAAACACTGGAGCAGGCTGCCCAGTGAAGTGGTTGAGTCACTGATGCTGGAGATATTTAAAAGACCTGTAGGTGTGGTGCTCAGGGATATGTTGTAGTGGTGTACATGTCAGCACTAGGTTAATGTTTGAACTTAATAATCTTAAAGGCCTTTTCCAACCTAAATGATTCTATGATTCTGTAATTCCTGGAAATGATGATTCACCTGCTGCATGGAAGAACTGGTCTTTGGAAACTTGCCTCAGTTCTTGGGCCAGTAAAATAACTGTTTCCTTTTTAGAATTTTATTAATTTTAAAACTAAACAAATCCCTTTCTAGCCACAGGCTATAAAAGCTAATGATAATGACGTGGGGTTTGTCTTTTGATTTGTAGTTACCAGAGGATAAAAAAACCATATATGGATGATGATGCAAAACAAGGACGGAATCCTCTTGATACATTTTCTGCTAGTCTTTTCTGTCATCATCCCTCACCAGTATCTTCAAAAGGAGAAATAACCTCTTGAGGTTCCTCTTTATATTTTCCAGGCTTAGATTCACTAATTTCCTCTTTTTTTAGAAAGGAACACACAGAGAGAAGGCTTATCTTCACTGGATCCGTGAAAAGATGCTTGGTATCTAAATTAGGCATCCCTGGCATCTGTTTAAATGCAGATTCCAAAAATTATGAGTGAAATATAGAGACAACCTGTTCCAGATATATTTCATTATTCATTTTTAAGGTTCAGTTTTTCACCACAATGTCCTATGAACACCTCAGAGAATCATATGAAATGTTTAGTAGTTACACGTTGTTTGTGAGCTAGTTTTTCAGCACTGTATTTTGGTGAGGACAGACTTATGCTCTGCAAAACACATCCTGGCAGAGACTCTGAATGCATAGTAATTCATAAACAAAGAGGCTGCTATGTGATCACAATGTAAATATTCACACCAACAGGTGCACATTGAGAAATGAAGTCTCTGAAGACCTCCAAGCTATTCCACATCCCCCACAGAGGATCAACCTTTTATTGATATGATCCACACTTTTCTAGACTTTGTAGTCTTTGAGAATGTCCCACACACTGGGTGCCTGGCAGTATAGACAAACTGTAGATGCGAATGTATTGAAAAAGGCAAGTTTTGCTTTGGGTCACAGTTTCCCTTCTGCTATTTTTCCTTTGCCTGATTGCACTATTGTGGAGTTCCTTCCTCACACCCCTCCCCAACACATCCAAGGTGAAGGTCTTGGTGCAGACCCATGACTGCTTTTTGCAGAAACATGGCATCTGCTGTCACAGGTAGGAAAGAGGAGGCAGAGCAACTGTTGACATAACTGTAACTGAAGGCTCTGACATCAGTGATTTTAATTAAGTGGAGAAAGAAGAGAGTTAGCAGATATTTTTAGAAAGCAGGATGCTGGGGAAAATTACCTCATGCCTGAAGTCTCTGGGTTTTATCATTTTAAGCTGTAAAGTGAAAAAAAAAAATCGTTCTAATTCTTTCCACTTATTTATCCCTCGCCTTTCTTCCACCCTTTCTCAACAACTTGATTATTCAGGAGATTTAACCAGAAGTTAGTCCCTCAAACTTTTTGTTGCTTCCACGTCTCCTGCAGATCAATTGCATATAATTTCAGACCTTCAAAGACTAATAAATAGAAGTCAGAGCCAAGAAAAAGGATTGGGGCTGGGGAGAGTTGGGGGGGAGTGGGGGGAGTGGTGAGGCAGGAGATGTTAAATGCACTCAAAGCCTGTCTTGCCATGTTGCCATCGAAGCCCAAGGCAACTGTTCTGAATTTCAGTATTGGTTTGTTATCACTCATACCCATGCTAGAGCACCTGGGGATTTCAAGATAAGCAGAGGTGGCACAAAGCTTAGCTCTTGTGAGCGTGTCCAAGCGAGTCGGGCCCATAGCTTGTTGCAGTCCACACAAAGTCACTTTTTAACTTCACCTGGGATTAGATCATCCAACAGCATGCACTAGTATTGGGTTTATGGTTCTTCAAGTGTTACCTCTCTGTCCTTTCCTCGCCTATGGCAAATCCCAAGAAGCCTGCTCAGGGGCCACCTGTGTACCCAGGCTGGAAGAAACTACCTAGTCTCTAAAGAGGAGAGATTTACAGATGAAAGCTCTGATCTTGCTGCTGATTTTGTTGTTTTTTTCCCACAGGTTTCCAAGTTCAGCATGGTTTGGTTGACATGAGTGTGCTAAAAGCTGCCTGCACACACACACAGGCCTTGTACCTGACAGCCTGCAGTGCAAGAGGGATTCAGTATTATTATCAAGGTGAAGTGCAATTAAGGGCCTTTAGCCCATAGGAGAAATTTTGCATTGCAAAAAAAAACCACTAGCAGAGGGAGACAAAACAAAATGCGTTTAAAAACTAAAATATATAAATTGCCAAAATAAGCATGTTTACCATCTGGATCTACTTGGTTTTCTAGTGAGTGCTTCACCACTTATCAGCCTATGTTGTTCAGGCAGTAAGAAATTTCAGGAAAGGATACATCCTCAGCTGAGATTGTACTACATTGGGAAAAGGTTATGTAAATTTTGAAGGTCTCTGGTAACTTCGAGTATTACAAGGATGGGTTTGTTCTCTGGTTTCCTAAGAAAATGAAGATTAGAAGGTTATGTGCAGATGGGTAACTCATGCAGCAAGTCTTACTTCTTTCCTTTGTCTCCAAAGTGACATTTAAGTCTGCTAATAAGTTTAGGTAAATTTGACAGCAGGGCAAGGTTATGATCTCCCAAGTTTTTTATTTTCTTCAAGTTTCATGAAAATGGGCAGCTGAGTAGCAATGACAGGGTTCCTAGGTATGAAAGTATTACAATATACCTCAGCCCTTATCGAATTTTGTAGAATTCAGGAAGAGAAATATTATGAGCACCAATTTCAGAGAACGCATATTTGTCATATAACGTTGTGCTGAAATCTAGACAGAATAAAATCTGTAATTTCTGCACTTTGCTAAAGTAATATTTTTTTTACTGGAGAAACTTGAGACTTGGGACTTGCAGATCCTGAGCAGACTATATACACTAACAGGCTGGATCTTTATCTTGTATTGGATGTCTGATAGTTGCTTGGCCTTATGCAGAATGCCATGGTTCCCATAAAAAGGGTGTAGAGCTCTCATACAGCTAGAAGTGCTTTGTCATATAATCTACACTATCTGGAGAGCTGATGTGAATTAGCATAGCTTCTTCTGCACCTTACAACCTACAGTTTGAGCCCAGCATTTGTAAAGAAAAGAAAAGAAACCCATTATTTAGCATTGCAGCTCAGAGGTTTCTATTTGGCACTTGAACAGCTTCTTGATGAATATAGGTGATAGATTTTTATTGCAGCTGTTATTTATTGTTATCCAGGCACATAGTTTGAAAGGGATAGTAGTTGCATTAGGGCTTTGTGGATGAATGGATATTGTTTATCCTGGTGTCTAACTGGCCATATGCTATTTTTCATTGACTACAGCGCAAAATAGCTGTGTCGTAGAAAACCACTGCACATGTACTGATGGACAGCAAGCCAGATTCTACCTTTGTTCTGCAAGTGCACTTCACATTATAGCTATAAGTTTTGGCCCTCCAGTGTGCAATGTCATAGAATCATAGAATAGTAGGGTTGGAAGGGACCTTTAGAGATCAAGTCCAAGCCCCTCCTGCAGAAGCAGGTTCACCTAGATCAGGCCGCACAGGAACATGTCCAGGCAGGTCTTGAAGACCTCCAAGGAAGGAGATTCCACAATNCAGCTTTGACTAGAAGATCAGAAAGTCTTTGAATATTGACTACTACATGTAATCATTTTGATCACTTTGTGAACAAGTAGTTCACATACTTGAGTATTTTGTTGAATTAAGGTCTAAATTGTAACCTTGCTTATTTTATCTAGTCACTGTTTACCAAAATCAAAGAAGTACTTTAAGGTTGAAAAATCTACCTGATCATATTGAATGTCTAATACCAAGTGCAGAGACATGCTAGAAACAAGATTGCTCAAAAAGAGAAAAGTTACTTTCTGGGCACATTGGGAAAAGTAAAAAGAAAAGTAGATGACATCTTCTAAATAATATGGTTGTCCCTGGCAGGATGGTTTCTGGGAGCTTCCTAAATTGTTTTCTATAGATGCAGTTTCTGTAGAAACTTAGAGTTTTAAGATGTGAATCCATTACAGCTTTATCTATTCAAACCTTTGTGCAAAGCAAAAATGGGTTACTACATTGTTATAGATCCAGTGAAACCAATCAATTTTTTCAATGTAAGACAGCTGCATTCAGTAAACAAAATACACCAGTATACACCTCTTGCAGTGTGTCTTGTGTGTGTCAGTTAGCTGGATCTGACCAAAAAGCTTCCTTCCTGCCATACAATACCTGTGGATGCATTTGAAAGGTTCAAAATAAGGATTTGTGTAGCACTACATAGCTTATGGACCTGGCTAAAAGAGTGCTTCAGCTTCAAGTAGCGCCTGGACATGGCTTTAACCAAGATGCCTGCAGAGAGGGAGAAGCAGCAGACAAAAAACCCACCAATAGGTTGTGTGAGCAATGTTATGAGGAGTGATTATGGCTGAATCTAAGCAGTAGTGGATTATCTAGCTAGGAAACCCTTGTGTAGTGTAACTCTCATTCCTGCAGTCAGATATCTCAGTCTATGTCCAGTTGGCTGGTCTTTAACTCTGTTTTTTCTTCCCTACCAAAGATGACTGTATGCCTTTATAGACCATTCTAATAAACCCTAGGAACATGCTTAAATGTTGTTGGGGAATAAAACGGTCTGTCCTTGCCCATGCATGAGAGAGGCAGAGCAGTTGTCTTATATCTTCATCCTTTCTGTGTATTTTATATGCACTGGTGTCAGGTGAGGGCGATTGTTCATATATTCAGAAAATCATATAAAACCGAGAGCTACACTTAGGCCTCAGATGTTCCCCAAAAGGTTGACTGCTGGTGAATTGCCTGTGCAGACGTTGAAAATGAATGTGGTTACTTGTGTCACACATCCTATTTTAAAACCTTTAAATGTTTTTTTACGTTGGCCAAACATGCTAAAACTGAAGTAAATAATGCAAAATGTTCAGAGCTTTCCATGTGGTCTTCACTAGCTGAGTGGTTTATCAAGAAATCAGAGTATTAACTGTGTTTTGAGGGTTACTTAAAGCTTGAAGGTGGCTCTAGATTTAATTTAAGTGCCTCTACCAAAATGGGTGAGGTTGAGAGGCTGCTGCTGTATCCTGTTCCCTGTGCAGTGTACAACTGCTTTGAGCCCAGCCCACATTACACCAGGCAAGGATAAGCTTCAATAAGCTATTCAGCAGCATGTAACTCATGATAGCAGTGGAGAAAAGGGCACAGCTCTGGAGTTATTTCATGTTCTTAGGCAGTTTCATGGGACTTTGGATTGTATTTTCGTCTGTCTATATTATGGATAGAAATTTCCTTTGCAGTATTGAATTCTATTGATACCTAAAAAGTTTAGCTAACCTCCTCAAGATGCACAGCTGCTCTGAGAAGGTTTTCAACCACAAAGTGTGAACTCTTTAGCACCATTTTGCAATTAAGATGAGAAAAATCCCCTCGAAAGAAGGTTTTGCTGTCATTTTTCAATATCTTTTGTGTAAAAGACAGGGCTTTTTCTCAGTCTTCTAGTGAAATATAATTTGACCATACAAGAAGCAATTAAGCTAGAATATGTTGTTCTGTTTTATATGACCTTTAAATAATTTAGAGGCTGGAGTTTGGGTTTTTTTGGTTTTGTTTTTACTGAACAATAAAGACATGTGCAAGTAAAGACAGCAATCAAAATATGTGAGGCACATAAAAGTGAGAAACGGCTAAGAAAGTACGTGAGGAAGACTGTACTTGGTTCCTGCAGTTTGGCAGCCATATGTAGTGTGATTTTCTGATATGGACAGATGGGAAAAGACTAATATAAAAATGGTAAGTTAGCAGTCATCCAGTTCACATCTCCATCTCCAAGTTGTTTTAAAACTACAAATCCTTATCTCCACCTGATACATAACTGTAACAGACACAATCTTATAAACTTCCTTAATAGAGGAAAATGAAATTTATTGGTGATAGGGATGAGTATGAGAAGATCCAGAGAGAACACTGCATTTCAATCTTGTAGTTAAAGCTTAAAGAGTGATTTGGAACCAGTGCTTTTCCTTAAACATTTAAAAAACCTCCACTGTAGGAAAGGTGTCTGCAAGCTAAACAGGGGTAAAGGGCATAGACCTCTTTCTGTAATGAATACACTATGGCTTGGGACAGGCTGCCCCATGGTATTATCTTATTTGGACCATCCAGATGTAACTAAATCACTACTCACCTTCACAAAAACTTTCCTCTGTTTACAGGCTGGAGCCTTTTTTGAGAAATTAGTCTTACGCAGTGGGGATGTACTTAGGTGGTTTGTAAAAGGAGAAGACAAAAGGAGAAGCAAAAGGAGAAGAGAAATGAGTAGAAGTAACCACGATAATTTCAGTGCAATGAAAGTGTAGACTTGGAGAGATTATGAGAGGGATTATGGGGGCACAGATAGTGTCTTTTTGAGGATGTAGACAGCAGCTGTTTTGAAAGCGCAGATGGTGGTTGGGATGTAAGAATCTGTAGGAAATCAAAATGTAAAAGATGCCTAAGCCACTTTTTCAAGTGAGTTCAGGTTTCTTTGTGTTCAAGCTTTTAAAAGATTTTATAGATTTTAAAATAGCCTAAGTGACTCTTCAAAATACATGGTCTTAACCCTTTGTGCAAATCAAACTCCAAATAACCCAGGCTGTCTCTCTACTACCACCAAAGTCAGCACAGCCTCTGTTTACTTTGAAAAACTGTTTCCAGCTATACTAGAATTAATAATAAACATTATGACAAGTGCACTCAAAGAAATACATTTCCTCACATGGAGTAGTAACTGTGTAAGTGTTCTTTGCCACTATTTGATTGTTTTTCCCCAGGTTGGCCCTTTTGCCATTAAACAGAGACATGGAGCGACTGTGGCCTTCTGACCTTTTTTTCATGTCACAATGGATCGGTCTCATCTTTCCACCACACAACCATGAAACAAACACAGCTATGTCAATAAACTGGGTTTATTTTTAGCTTCCTGCAAGCTGACTCTAGTTTCTTGGCTCCTATCTCTCAAGGCAGTTGGTAGATGCTGTCTTCCTCTCTCACAGACCCTAGTGATTACACACTATCTGTTCTGCAGTTCATGTCCATTCCCCAAGTAAGAAGAAAGATAAGATATCATTGTCCACAGTGGATACCTTAAAGCTTCAAGGTCCCCAGATGATTACTCATGCCAAAACAGGTGACTTAATTTCCAGTTCTTTCTTGTCTGAAATGACTAAGTGTAGTTGCCCTGATCATAAAAGTCATCACATAAATGAACTCTAATGAGAGCATCACATAAAAATAGCCTTAACAGATCAGGTCAGTGTCCACTAAGCCAAATGTCCTGTCTCCAAACCAGCATTCCTAATACAAAGTGGATCTCCTGAGACAAAGGTGAAGTGTTTGTCCATAGAAGCCCATCAAGGACTTTGTTATTTCAGTTATTCAGTTATTTCAGTTATTCAGTTGCTTCAGAAGCCTGCATTTTTTTCTTATTTTTTTCTTTTTTTTCTTTTGTTTTTTTTTTAAGTATTTAGTGATTTGTAGGTAGGATTTCCAAAGCTGAACTATAGGTTGCATCAGTAAGCATCACTGTTTTCTTTTGAAACTGCTATATCTGTCTCTTCTTAATTCTTGGATGAGAAGAGATGGTGAAAAAAATAATCCTTGATCATTTTCTCTCTCATGCTTATGGTTTAATAGACCTGTATCATGTAATTCCTCAGCTGCTTTTACTTTTTTTAGCCTAAGCATGTGGCATTTGCTAGAATGAACACATCTCTGTAAAGCTGGTTAACTGATGTGTCACAGGTAAGAGAGTTTCTGCCTATTTTGAGTCCACACCAGGAAGAAAACTCTTGCAAAGAATTCCTTCCCTTCGATCTAACCAGAAGTCTGCACGGCATACAGGGTTACTGCACATTTTCTGTCAAATTAAATGCACATAAAATGTAGACTTGATGATGTCACTAAGTAAATATTTTTGAGTAATAGCTGACAGGTGCCAGGGATCATTCATCTCATTGATTCCTTACTGTTAACCAAGAGGCTGACCCCATTCCTGATACTTTGATATTTTATTTCTACTTTTCAAAAAACATGCAAAATCCAGCTCCACTTTGAAAGTTTTCATAGAGGAAGCCTACTGTGACTTGATGCATTGGTTTCTATGTGGAGCTGCCTTGAAACCATTAGACACTAGATCCAATTATTCGTGATACCTCATACTGGAAAGCTCCATGATGATAAAGTAGTGAAGTAGATCCAGGGAATTATGTATTACACACACAAACTATGTTAAAAGAAGATTATTAGAGTTGCAAAATGGAGTAGTCCAGTTTTAGGAAATAAGAGGATTGTGCCTGTATGGTGTTTGGTTTTGACAGCCTTAAGTGTGTGCTGAGCCACTCTACTTCACTGCCTTTCAAGTAGAGTTTCTTCAGATACTAAAGGAGTGCCTGCACAGAGTAGTATCAGAGGAAGTGGGATGAAGTTATGGAAATGGATAATACCTGCCAAGAGAAGGTATGATTTGACTTTCAAGTGAAAGTGGCAGCTTGGCAGTGGATAGCATTGAAGACCACATTAAATCAGTGCTTGTGTTGCAAGAAGAAAATTGTTGGTTTTCAGTTGAGGTTAAAACCTGAAAAGCAAGCTGAAAAACAAGTATCCTGTTTCTTGGGGTAAACTGAGACTTTTTTCTTTTCAAGGAGGGACAGTTCTTTCACGATTTGAGAGACGTCCCACAGCTGAAGGGAAGTCAATCATTAGGATTCATCCTGCTCAGCATCGGGCTGACCATGGGCTGAAATCTAATTTGCTGAATCCTAAGTAAAAGTCAAGAAGCAGAAGGATATCCTTCTGTAGCTCTTGTAAGCAACTGAGTACAGTCCATGTTAAAATATTCAATATTTTGTAATTAAGGCAGCAAGATAAAATGTCCAAAGTCCAGATTAAAGTTCCTGGTTTTACATCAGGTAAATCAGGGCCCTTCTTTTCAATCTAGTGCAGCTGATCTTTGACTACAGAGTTGTTTGCTATTTTAGGCTGTCTGTAGTTCTCTCTGTCTGTCTCCAGACAGGTAATTCAGACCTCTTTTAAAATGGGTCTGCAAGAAATTGATGTGATTGCATATAAAGGAATAGACCTGGTTTTCTAAAATTAATTGCAACACCTTGAGTGAGAATAAAAATAGTTGCATGGAATTTTCTAGAAAACATCTGCCTGGTATTTACAAATCTGAGACAAATTAGGGTCTGTCCAGGTGTTATTAAGATAATGACACTGTTTTCCTGAAGCATCGAGGCTGTGCTTTATAATCTGAGAGTGCATTCTGGCCCTTCAGAGGAAAGCCAGATTTTTTTTTTTTTTAATTCAAGCAACTAACATTAGAAGGACTCTTATTGCTGTTTCTGGAATGGTTAATGCTGAAGACTCCTTGCTGCTGAGGCTGTAGTGAGGTGAAGGGCTTTGCTCCTCCAGCCTCACAGTGAAACTTTCTCCTACTATGGCCCTTGAATGTTAGGGGTCACAGACTTCCCTCAGAAGCACATGCATTACTCCATTGAGGAATACTAGTACAAATGTTGGGAATCGTTGCCTTTCATCTGATGAGCATAAAAAAAGATCAGTTTTAAGATCAGCTGGTTGTGGGGTTTTATCCTACAAGGTCTTTGCTGCTCCTCTGAAGGGCACTCCTTGCTAATTGCAACACATTATTACCCTGTCTGCTCTCCTGGGGATGGTGAAAATTCAGTGCCAAGTACTGAATTCTGTCTCATCATCAGAGGACTGAGGAAGCTTGCATGTAGTGAATGTACATTTCCAGGGTACCCAGCAATTCGCTGACTTTCAGAGGATGGAATCATATTCATCTAGTTCTGTGTAAACCATGCTTCTGTCTTTAAAAAAATTAAATATATAGGTAGACTCCCACTTCTTAGTTTCTTGAGCAGAAGGCTATTCCCTCAAATTGATTTTAGGAGTTACAGTATCTGTCCTTTTTTCTTGGCATTAATATCTGCCAACATAGCATCTTTTCTTCCTTTCTTTTTTCTTTCTTTCTTTCTTTCTTTCTTTCTTTCTTTCTTTCTTTCTTTCTTCTTTTTTCTTTTTTCTTTTTTCTTTTTTCTTTTTTTTTTCTGTTTTGATTCCCCTGTAGTTCTATCTTGCATTTTCATCATACTGTTCACTCCAGCTATCTCTGGTTGAATTATACAGGGCATTTGATGTGAAACCAGGCAGAGAATATAATGGGTGACCAATTTCTTTTTTTCTTTTTTGAGGTAGGGGGAAGTATCATTCAAATATGTGGTGTATCAATACTGAAACTTAGGATTACTGAATGCCTGTGTCACAAATTATAAAATTTTATTGGAGGTTGGAAGGACTTCTGGAGGTTACTTCTGCTTCCCTCTCCTCAACACTTGACCACCAATATCAGATTGTTCTGCACCATGACTAGCTATGTTTTGAGTACCTCCAAGAATGGGGAACCCTTAATATCCTTGAGACTTCTGGTAATGGAGACGCTCCTCCTCAGGAAAAAAAATAAATGAATGTTCCTGCTATCTCATATCAGTGCCTTATGTGATCTTGTGACATCTCTGTGAAGAATCTGTCTCCATCTTTGATCTCCCTTCCCAAGACAGCAATAAGATCCCTTTTAGTTTTCTCTTCTTAAGCCTGCCTTGAAAATCATTACCCATTATAAAGAAATAAAATTTTAAGGACTTTAATGTTTTGAGGTTTGAGCAGGAAGGGATCAATTTTTTCAGGCTTTTACGCACAACCACAAAGGCCACTGTTCTTTTTTGTCTGAACTATTAATTGTTTTTATTGAGCCATGGTTCTCTGGTTTTCATTTTTTCCAAGGAACTGATTAAGACAAGTGTTAAAAGAAAGGCAAGAAAATTGTGACAATTGCCAAAACTATAAATGCATTTCTAATTTAATGTGGATTTGTAGACACATAATAATGCTTTCAAATATAATACTGCTTCACTGCTTGTGAAAGAGTGTGTAGTTACTTCTAGTTAAAGAAAAAATAGGTTCACAAACTCAAAAGAGCAGTTGTTGAAAATTGACTAGTAAGAAGCATTCTCCAGGAGCATCAGCAAGATAAAACTCCCTTTTTATGTCTTATTTCTTGCTTTAGAGATGCAACCCTTCAATAAACTCACAGAAAGATAGGGTGGCAAAATGTGTTAAGTCAGTATTGGGGCAGAGAGGCTTCTACAAGCCTTGCAGATATAATAAAAGCAGGATTGACTCATTGAAAAATCTTGGACACTTGAAGTACCTTGGTAAGGAAGCAAAGGCAAAGCAAGGCAGGGAAAAGAGAAGGAAAAATCCTGTGGTGGATGAGTACTAAACCAATAGGTAATTAAAGAAAGCAAAGCAAATAATTGTGAAAATAAAGAGCAAATAAAGTGAAGAACAGCATGACTAGGGGCTGGAAATCAAAAGGACTTGAAACAGAGGAGGAAAATCTTTATAAACAATAAGAACACAATAAGAACACCATTAAAAATGGATTCTTTGATAAACAGGAAGCAAGTGAAAGCCTAGGTAGGTAGCATGATGCTTTTCAGTAGATTTGAGCATGCTGTTTTGGAAAAGCAAGGAAAATATCACTGAATAAAGAATTGTTCTGAATATAATGTTTAAGAAAACTATAATACACCAATGCATCACTTGCTTCACTTCCCTCTCAGCCAGAGAACCTGTGCGCTCCTGTTAAATATGAAACAGCAAAAGAACAAGAGCTCATGACTAAATTACCTTTTCTGCTAATACTTTTAGGCAGTTCTGAAGTCTGAAAGTGCTCAGGCTATTGCTGATTTTTAGTGAAGTGCTGCAAGTAAATTTGACTGCACATAAACACACAGAAGACCTTAAGAGACTAGAGACTCTTAAGTAATATCTTAATACTTTGTACTCTGGTTAGGATTTGGGAGGATGGCCTTAAGTCTTGCTTTAGTTGATCCTGCTGCAAGGTAGAGACTATAAAATTGGCATTACTCCTTTGATGTCTGTGATATTTTTCTGCATTTGCATGAATGGGTGAAACCACCTGTTGGCAATAGCTCAACATTATCAGACTTTAGTTAGTATAATGGAGTTTCTAGATTGTGTGATGCATATGTGTGCATTCTGGTGCTTCCTCAAATGAAGAATTAATTCTGTCGTCTGTGAAAAATCCTGTCACTAATGTTGAATGCTGTTTTGTCATCCATCTTTGTTATTAAGTAGTACCTATAGCCCAGTCAAATTCTGTGAGAACCTGCCAGGAAGGGAGGTCAGTTAAAGAGAAAAAGAGCTCAGTAAAGATAATATACTTTTATAGAATGATATTTAGACTCACTCCCTGTTGCCTTAGTAGTCAGGCCGAGACTTTGGACAGAAGGACAGATGCAAGCTCCTTTCTTTCTCACTGGTAAAATCTCCTGCTGTTTACATGACCGTGTACCTTTGGTGCTCATTAATTCATTATTTTCTCTGTAGCAGCAGCAGCAGCACAAAAATTACTTTTAATAAAATCTCCATTAACGCCTCAGGCTCCTTGAGTTGTTCACAGTATAGCACATACCTGAGAGTCTTCAAACAACCCTACGAGTAAAAGAAAGTAACGTGAGCTAACTCTGATAATCAGACCTTGTGCAAATGAGAGGGCAGCAAGACCAAAAAGATGAGAACTAGATTGGAAATATAGTGAGAGTGACCTCAGATGTTAAAATATGTGGGCTCAGGTGCTTTCCAGTTGAGAGGCTGTCGGTGCATCTCTGGTACCTCGTTTGTAGAACAGTCTGGTGCCTGCAACTTTGCACCTTCTGCAGCAAAGTTGACTCTATAGCAAATTCATAAGAGCAGGTACCTAAAGTGATACATATCATGTTAATAACACAGCTTTTACTTACTTGTGTAAAACATACCCTTAATGCCAAAGAGGATTTAGATTGCATTTTTTTCTGAAGGAAAAGTTATTTGTAATGAGAAATGCCTCCAAGCTATACTTTCTGGTGTGTTCAATGTCTGTTAATGAACAGGACAGCAGGACTGTCATGCTCAAGTTTAACATTCAGGTCTAATCATGTGCATCTGTCCTTAAAGAAATGCTGAAAGACAACCTGATCTTTCAACCTGATGCTGAAAGTCTTGACAGCCTGATCTGCAAGGATCTTATCTGTCAGTGAAGTCCTTCACATACCTGTTGCAATTACATCACCAATTCTGCAGCTTGCATTCCCTTCACCCTCTTTAATGAACCCAGCACAAGGAATTTCCAGTGGGCAGGCACCCATACAAAGCAAATGAGACCCCTTGGCAGGACGCAAAGCAACCAGCTTCTCCAAATTTCTGCTGGGGGATGTGTTTGTGTGTGTATGTGTGTGTGTGCACTGGAGGGGGGAGGAATTTAACAGTCAGAAGTTACATTAAAAAATAATGGAGGGTGTCTGAAGATCTGTTCAGTGAGTTTATCTAAATATTCCTTTTTTTCTCCCCTTTCCTTTCCCCTTCTCTCCCCCTTTTCTCTTCTCCCATTTACTGGCAGGAAGGACCACCTCTGAAGGGTCAATTCAGTACAGCCTGGCGCCAACAGAGACGGATGTCAGGAGCAGTTCCAACAGTGAGTCAATTTGCAATTGGGGGCCTACTTGAAATACTGTTTTCTTATGTGCATGTGGAGGGTGTAAGGACTCTACAGAGTGCTTTCAAAAGAGGGAGAGGGTAGGTTTGTCACCCTTGGCTCACTCTGGTTGGAGTAGCTTGCAAGTTTTTGATGCCCCACTAAAAGCATTAGATAAAGGTAGCTTTTCATGATATGTGAAGGCCAGTGTATAGGCATTTTATCAGCAGAATAGGTTTTTGCAGATGGATCTTGTTCAGAGAAAGCTGGGAGAAGAAGAGGCTGGAAGCCACACACAGACAAGGTTACTTTCTCAGCTGGAGACAAGAGCTACCAGTCTCAGATTTGTATGGGTGCACTGATCTGTTTTAGGGCAGATGAAAAGACCTTGCTTCAATTTTGAGGTAATTTAGCTGCTGTCAGTTAGATTCTCTGGTGCTCCCTGGAGTGACTGGAAGATGAACCATCGCATGGTATGATATGCTCTTTCTCTGTCATTATGCACGTACAGAACATTATCCAAAACTTGTGATGCCAGTCCTTGGTGACCCCTTCCCCTGACATATGTATTGTGGAGACAGACCTTTCTGGGGTTGCAGGAGGGGAAACAAAACTTAATTGTCTAGAGCAAATGAAATATTGCACTTGCTTTTCACTGTTCCTAAAAGGTACTAAAATCCTGTATTTTCCTCTTGGTGATTGTCCTGGGACTAACAGTCTTCCACTGAGCATCATAAAGAAGGTAGCTGGGGAAGGAGATAGTGAGTTAGAGAAGAAATGCACAAGTGGATGAGCTAGATGAGTGGAGAAGATGAGAAGAGATGGTGGGAAATGGAGAAGACACCAGAATGAAAAAAAAAAAAAGGTGACAGTGAAAAGATCCAGAGAAAGCAGGTCTACATCTTTGGGACAGCAGTCTGAGGGCTGAAAATGTCACAGAGAATATTAAAATTGTTTGGTCTGAGATCTGGATAAAGCCTTCATTCACCCCACCACTTCAAAGACAGTAGTACAAATGGCCCTCTCTGGCCAAGACTGAGTGAACAGACCCTATCTGTCACCGATTCAAGTCTGGACACCAGAGCTTTATAATTTCTAGCATCTCAAACACAAAGCAGGTGCAAACTACTGCACAGTGATGGGATTAAACCTGTTTTTACTAGCAGTGGTGTCCTCAGCATAATTCTAACATTTTCCATGAGTCTACTAAACACTGTCTTTGGTGTGTGTATATGAGGATACAGCTTTTTATTAATAGACTTGAATATGTTTTAAAATCCTGCTCACAAACTGTAAATGTAATAATGCTATCATAAGTGGTCCTGTAATCTGATTTTATGCTGCACAGTGAACAGTGGAAAATTTATAGCACATAGAGCAATGTCTCACTGATCTGTGACTCCTAAGCAAAGAATTGGTTGTTTCTTCATTGCCTCAAATCCTTGACTGAGTCATATTGTATTTGTTTCCCCTGTTAGTTTTCTGGTGGTTTAAGTCCCACAGTTCATGCAGTCTGATAGTCACTTCTGTAAATTATCCCAAAGACAGGAGCACTGTGGAAGTTCAGCCTGATGCTTGGCTAATCATAGGATGTCTTTAGCACTGAGTGAACGGATCTGAACAATGATATAAGGCTTACATTTTGCCAGATTGTAGCTGAAAAAAAAAAGCAAAGAAAAAAGCAACAGCTTCAGAGATTTACATCCCCATGGTTTGAGAGAGGATGATCTGCAACACTCTTCTTCAAAGTCCCATCCTTAAATAGTGATCTCAGAGATGCCAGGCCAGAGGTGGATCTGAACTTCAGAGCTGGGAGAAAGTCTGAGAACTCTTTACAAGGCCAGCATTGAAGCCCACTTCCCCTGTTACCAAGCAAAAGCCACTCCTGGCAAAACCATGACAGTTACTGCTTTTTAAAATTCTTATTCAGAATCCACTAAGGATGCTTGAGTGTCTGCTATTTATTTAAGTGGGTTTGGCAATAAGTATAATATCAACAAAATTGATGATTTTAATTGCGTTTATAATGTTTTCTATCTTTTCTTGCTATCTATGTCATTGGTTTTTAATGACCATTAACTAAAAAGCAAAACGGGTCAGTCCTAGTGACATGGCAAAGGGTTTCTGCAGTCAGCTAATGACTACTAGTTCTTCTGGCAGGGCGGAAAATTTAAAAAGTGAATTGGTGTTACTAACCAGCTGACTTTGTTGTTACAAGAGTTAAACCCTTATGCTTTCTGTGCTCTGACTTATATACTGTGATGCCTTGATTTTGTCAGCATCCTAATCATCTGTCACAATACAAATTGAATGTAAAGTCTCCCACAGAGTGTCCTGCCCATGATTTTAGCATTAGCAACAAATAATTGTGCTGTTCCTTCATTCCATCATGGCCACCAGTTTCAAATGATTGTTTTTATTCCAGTTAATGGGACCTGCCCCAAAAATGTCTGTCACAGATTTTGGTGCTGTGGTCTGCAAGCTACCAAGAGAGACATGGCTGATTACTCTTATCATGTGGAGCAACTTTTAAGGACAGCAAAATGTCTGGACACCACTCATTTACAGTTACAGGCTCTAATATATATAGGATTTTAGGTGATGTCAGAGTGAATTTGTGACAGGACAGGAGCACAACATCAGTGATTTCATTCTAAGATGATGACACATACTAGTGCTGGATTATCACCCTCAGGTTCCTTATCCACAGCACTAAAACAATATCACAAAAAGGCTACTTGTCCAGGTGAGAGGGACAGGCAGAGGTGATGTCAGACAACAGACAAAATCACATGCCAGTACTTGGTGGGAGACTGGCAAGTTGGAAAGACTCTTAACATTGTCAGTACCATTGCAAGGTGAGCCCCAAAAAGAAGATTGTGTCTGATGGTCAAGATGGGAAGTAAAAGGGAGAGGCACTCATGGAGCAGTGCTTCATCTTTAAATATTTTAAGGTGTTAAAGCAGTGAAATGTTTAGGGTTGTGAGATTTTTTTTTTTAATAATTGTCCCCAGATTATGGATGTAAAGGATAAAAGCACACAGTAATTGCCTTTTCTTCTTGTTTTTGTTCTATTATATATTGTTTGTATTATATATTGTGTTTCACAGAGCTGTTTCATAGATATTCTGAAATATGTAGGATCTTAATTAATTTTTGAAGTGCATTTATTACACAGATCCTGGTGTGGGCATTGTCACTCAGAATTAAGCTAAGCTAAAATAGAGTTAAATTCAAAAGCTAGTTATGAAAGGCAATGAAGACAGAAGGACATTTTGCCTTAATCTGAAATTTGGGAAATGCTCATGGAAATAAAATACTATAAACCAGGTCCTCAGCCAGTAGAAGTGAGCATTATGCAGTGATTTTAATCAGGTGTTCTGTAGGGGAGAAATTCCTTAGTAGGTAGTTAGCCAAGCAGAGTGGGAATGTTCAGGGATGCAGGAAACGAGTGTAAGCCGCAGAGGTTTACAGAAGCACCTGTTGTTCAGGTCAAGTTAAAGTACTCTTTGACTTCTCCTGCTTTGTGCACAAGTCAAATTATTGTGCTTTTTAAGTCATTACTCTTGCATCTGACTGTTTCTTTTGTGAATAAGACAAATAGGAGGTGACTGAAAATATCAACCAAAGTGATCGAAGCACAGAGGAATAGACACTTCTGCCTCAAAATGTAAAAATTCAGAGGCAGAGTAGGGGTAGAAATTAAAGATGACAGTTTTACAACATATAATTAGACTGTGGAACGCACTGCAATGGGAAGATTTGGAAGTCAAGAGTTTAGATAAATTTAAAGATGCATTGGCAAGTTACATGAATTACAAGAATATCTAGACAGCTAATAATTAATTATGACAAAAATTCTAGAAAATATATTAGATGCTGTGCTCTGGGTATTATGCTAATCTCCATCAGGATGAGATTATATACCAGACAGACAAGCTGCAGTAGGCGGAAAATTACCTGAGAAATACTTCTGGTTGATCATCATGAGATACAAGATTTAGAAGACCTTGGGTTATATCCAGGGAGTCTCTTGACCTAGCTTCCTATTTTGAACTGCTCCGTCATTATTGTGTCTGAGTTAAGCCTTTCAGGTGTTCAACTGCTGTTGAGTAATGTATTCTGGTCATATTGATTCACAGTTAGTCAGGAAACCTGACTTTTTAATGCAACTACAGAAAGACTCATGTTAAGATAGGAGTGCTTGGGGTCTGAATATTGCCATAAATAATGGAGGAAACAAGTGAGTAGATTTAAATCTCAGCCTAGTATGAAATCAGTGATCAAGATGCGCAGTTGGAACTGTTCAATATTGCCATAAGAGCATTGTCTAAGCTTACTAGCTATGTGCTGTGAAGAAGCAAGCCATGAGAACCAACAGGTGGCTTTGCTAGGAAGATCCTTAGGGTTGCAAATACAGCATCCCTCTCCAGGTCTGCTGGGCACATAATACACCAGACTTTCTCTTCAGTGAAGAAATTAGTGGACATCAGGGAACAGAACAGGAGAAGGTGCTGCTCTGTCTCCTTCTATGACTCATAGGGAAAGCATTGCAAAGGGGTTCTTCAGATCCCTCAATAGCATCAAAGATGTTCAGAATCTTCCTGTTCACCACAGTGTTGTTCATGTTCAGTTATTCATCTTGCTAGTACTGCTCAGGATCACCTTACATCCCAGAATCCCACTCTTCCACTCTGGAAGACAGTTGTCTGCATCCATATTAGAAGGAGCAAGACTCAGGAGTCATGGCACAGGTCATTTCACGTGAATCTTTCACATAGCAACCCAGACAATCACTGTTCATAGACATCTTCATTGTGAACAGGAAAACTAAGGACAAAAGACAAAGTTAGTAGTCACTAGGGGAGTAAGAGGCATGTCACACTGAGTACCTGTTGAGACACCTAACATCCAGAAAGTACAAGAAACTGAAAGAGAGAAGAGTGCCTCATGCAAAAGCACCAAAAGTTTGAGCTACATTTTGCTGCCTGTATTTCTGCCTAAGCCTTTATATACCTCTGTGCATCTCTAGGATCTCCGTTTCCATTGTCTTCAACAGTATATTGAACTGCTGTTGCAGGTACTCTGGTCTCAGTGTGGAGGAGGAATTTAGCCCCTGAAGAGCTTGTGTCAGCAGTCAGAAGCAGTCAGAAGTATGCAGTAATTTAACATCTGATTTCCTCAGCACTCTTAACTTCCTTTTATCTTGAAGACGGAATGCAATTATTACAATATAGAGGGTTAAGAAGCACATTTCAAATACTCCCTATGTATGTGTTCTGTTAGTTTCTGTTAGTATTACAGCTCAGCATGTAATAGCCATTTGTCATTCCACAGTAATCATGTTCAGATTAAGTACTTTACTGGCTAAACTGCAAAAGTTTACTGGTTGTATTTGGTGAAATAAAATTGATCATGTTGTGGAACTTTATCAGAGGCATGGATCGCAGCTCAGGGACATAAACACCTCTTCCTCATCACCCCCACTCCCCCTCTTTTTTTCCTGGCCTATCTGTCTTTATTAATGCACAGCTAAGTGTTATGAGCTGTCGCCTGCCTGGAAGGGGAGATGTTCTCCACCCCACTTGGTCATTTAGGGAAGTTAGTGTGAACTGCATAAGGTTTTTTGATACTGGTCTGGATAAGATTTTGAAGGATTAAATTGCCTCAGAAATTAACAGTCTGGTTAGGCTAGTGTGTCTTTTCCTGTGGTATGCTTAACATGCCTCACTTACAACAATGAGAAAGTCTTTTGTGTAAGAGGACAGTCTTTCAGCCATCATGCTGACTAAGCCTGTAGTAATGTGAAGGTAACTGTGTGTGTGTCACTGGCTGCAACTGTCTTCCTGGGCCATCCCACAGATGTAGCCAAGGTCTTGACTCCCTCTCACTGAAGTAAATCATGACTAAGTCCATAGGGCCCACCAGGGCAAAAATGGCATGCAAGTGATAAAATAATATCTAATTGAGCTAACATAAATTCAAGAAGGATAAACAAATAAAAACCAAGAGTCATTGAGTTCTCCTATGAAGCTGCTGTAATGACTTTCTTGACAATATCAGGGGTTCACTTATGTGGTTTTCCCTCTAATTTTAAACGAATTATAGCTTTTGTGGTTTTAATTGCTGAAGTGTTTACAAAGTCCTTTTTTGCCACTCTTTTCCAACGCTAATAATAATACAGGGCTATTGGCACAATCATTATAGTGACAGTGAGTACACTGTATTCTGCCACTCTGTCAGCCAGCATGAGGAAGCTTCCTCCCAATGGAAATGCTTCTTGGTTAGAGTAAGTGAAGAAGTCAAGTTTGTGAGGTTTCTATCATGTCTTAAGTCTATTGGTATGAGGTGTGGACTCAAGCCCCAGGACTTTTTCTGTCCTCCTTTTGGTGAAAGTATAATGGTTTGTTTTCCTTGCACAGAAATACCTCACTTCTCTTCATACAAATTCCATTTGTATTTGGTTTCATTTCCGTCTCTGATACAGAAGGTGTCCAGCATGTTCATACCCAGCGTGCATCAGTTTGCACGTGTTCTTAAATTCAGAGCACATAGCTGTGCCTTCAACTTCCATTCTTTGGAAACATGAATGTACCATGATTAAAATAGACTGCAAACAGATGCTTAATGACAAAGAGGTTCTGTTTGGTTGTATTAATTACAATTTGTGCTGTGAGGATTTTATCACTGTCTAATGGCTAACCTTTTTACAGGTTCAATGAATCTGCTGGGCTTGGGGCTTTGGCATAGGCATGATAGGCTTGCAGTTTTCATTTGTGGAAATTCTGGATTCAAAGCTTGCTAAGCAGCCCAGAACTGCCCACCTGTGGGAACTGACGGCAAAATACACACTTTGTCACACCCTTCTGCTGCAAATTTGACAAGTAGGGGCATCATTTTCCAGAGTGCATGACAGAAACTGTAAAATTAGCTGTGTTCACCCTGCAATGGCTTATGCACTGTAAAACTGGTCATTTGGCTCCTGGATGTGGAAAATCTTCCTTAGTTCAGGGTTTTTAAAAAGGATCCTGAAATTTTATTTCTTTTGTTGTGGTTGAACTTCAGTGAAAAAGGCTAGAAAAGGCAGGTGAGACAAAACAGAGGAGACTTCACTGTTGCTTAAAATCTGACAGCAGGCAAGAGCAGGTCATAGGATGTGAAGTGAAAAGGCAGAGATTACCCTAACTGAATCTGGAGGCATGTTTCTCAACCAGCTTTTTGATGATGTTGTTGACAGCTTCAGCTGTTCACATGCCTCCAAGATGAGTTTGGTGTACCTGACTCAAAAGAATGAGGAGAATAACATCTCTTTTCCCACAGCCCCAAGGTCTGCCCTTAAAACAGTCCTCACTATGACATTCTGAGGACAAACCAAAACAGCCCTTTTATCTACTCATTCTTACACTGTTTTATATCAGGAGAGAACTCCTCCACAGGAGTATAAGACTGTGCATTGAGAACCTAGACTATAAGTAAAACAGAGCTCTCTGTTCCTCTGGATAGTATCCTCCTGAGTTTCAAAATGCATAAACAGGTCTGGAGATCCCCTCCCAACACTCTGGTTCTTGGAGAGAGCCCCATCACTAAGCCACACGCCACATTTTTCATTGCTCCTACTGTGAATGTGCCTGAGGCTGCAACAGGTCTGCAGAGGAATATACTTATGTATGTTTCCCTGATTGCACTGTTAAACCTTTGAATCCTGTTATCAATTTTAAAAGCAAGCTAAAGGCAAAGTAGAAGCTGGCCAGGCATGCATTTCTAGAAAACACATCTAGTTTTTTTCAGTACAGTAATTCTGGATGGATTTGGATTTTCAGTCCATCTTTATTATCACTCTTAGGTCTTGTTTTTGTAAAGCCATTATTTTCTGTGAAAATGAACAGAAATGGTAACATGATAGTGAAAACTACTAAGCAAGGTAGTAGTGGTACTTGGAGCTTTAGTCCAGGCATTTATGTATTACTGAAGAGGTAAAGGGTGGGAGGCAAGGAAAGCTGCTGAAGAGCAGCTCTACAGAGAGAGACTTGGGAGTCCTGATTGATAATAAGCTAAACATGAGCCAGCAATGTGCCCTCATGGCCAAGAAGGCCAATGGCATCTTGAGATGCATCAAGAAGAGTGTGGCCAGCAGGTCAAGGGAGGTACTGTTCCTCCTCTACTCTGGCCTGATGAGGCCTCATCTGGAGTCCTGTGTCCAGTTCTGGGCTTCCCAGCTTAAGAGGGACAGAGAACTTCTTGAGAGAGTCCAGCACAGGGCCACCACGATGATCAGGGTACTGCAGCATCTTTCATATGAGGAAAGGCTGTGGGAACTGGGGCTGTTTATTGTAGAGAGGAGAGGAAAGGAAAGGAGAGGAGAGGAGAGGAGAGGAGAGGAGAGGAGAGNTGTATCCAGCAACATGACAAGGGGTAATGGGATGCAGCTCAAACACAAAAAGTTTCACTTTAATATAGAAAAAGCTATTTCACTGTGAGAGTGATGGAGCAGTGGAACAGGCTGCCCAGAGGGGTTGTGGAGTCTCCTTCCTTGGAGGTCTTCAAGACCTGCCTGGACACATTCCTATGTGACCTGATCTAGGTGGACCTGCTTCTGCAGGGAGGTTGGACTAGATGTTCTCTACAAGTCCCTTCCAACCCTACCATTCTATGATTCTATGATTCTATGCAAGGAGCAAGGGCATATGGTATGATGATCTTAGCTCTTAAGTGTCTTGGGCTTTGCATGTTTGGGTCAGAAGTGAAAGATTTCAGTGTGTGTAGGGCTCTGGCCAAACTGTGTTCATTATGTCACTGGTGGTAGGCATTGTGTGTCTGGTGAGATTATTAGAATACTGTGCTGATGCAATCTGTCTTTCTTCATTGTGATAAATACCCCTGTGCCACATGAAACACCATGCACATGTGGTGATTGCCTCAGCAATTAAATGACTACTCCTAAGTCACGCCAGGTGTAATACTGCTTGTCTACACATCCAACTCCTTTATTGTACAAGATAAAGCTGTGAACTTTTTAAAAGTAATTTTGACTTTGCATAAGGCTCTTTTATGAGGCCTTGAGTATAATTTATCAGTATTGCCACTAGCACAATATCCATAGCTGTCCAAGATTATCATTGTAGGTCCCTTCCAACTGAAATATTATTCTTTCTATTCTAGTCTAGTCTAGTCTAGTCTAGTCTATGCTATGCTATGCTATGCTATGCTATGCTATGCTATGCTATGCTATGCTATTCCTTTTCTGTGATTGTGTTATACTACAGAGCTATACCTTTGAATATGTCAGTGTATCTTCTTTCTAAAAGTCTGTCTTGAAATTAAAACAATCTGGTATTTCTGAAGTGTTTTGCAAAAATGGAGAATGATATACTACAAATAATCATAGAGGGTAAAAACCTCTTTTTAAAAAAAATATTTGATCTTTTAAAAATTTATTATTTCTCAGAATCTTCACAAGGCCCTATAAATTACCACGTTCCTATTGATGAGAAGGGTGTTAGGGGCTGAGTTTCATAGTGTGGTGGTTTAGCTCCACTGGGTGCTAGATGTCCA
Source organism: Urocolius indicus (assembly GCA_013401255.1). NCBI lineage: Eukaryota > Metazoa > Chordata > Aves > Coliiformes > Coliidae > Urocolius > Urocolius indicus. Next base: position 101,248 of record WBNH01005078.1, read on the forward strand.
TCAAGTCACTTCCTCTCCTAAACTGGACTGGGGAGACAGCAATATAACAAGAGGCTTGTGAGTCCAGATGAGGACAGGGAGATCACTCAGCAATTAGCGTCATGGGCAAAACAAACTCAGCTTGGGAAGAAATGATTTGATTTATTAATGAACAATACAAACAGAGCAGGGAAATGACAAATAAAACTAAACCTTAAAACACCTCCTTCAACTCCTCACTTCTTCTCCAGGCTGTCCCTTCCCCCTTAGCGGTGCAGTGGAAGGGGGATGGGGGTTGTGGTCAGTTCGTTCCAGGTGGACTTTGCCACTGCTTCTTCTCAGATGGAGGCCTCATCACACTCTCTACTGCTACAAGCTGGGGTCCATCCCATGGGAGATAGTCATCCATGAACTTCTCCAGAGTGGGTCCTTCCCATGGGCTGCAGCTCCTCACAAACTGGGAGGCATGGGGCCTCCCACAGGGGCAGCTCCTAACACCCAGCCCCAATGTGGGTCATCCACCAGGAGAACAGTCCTTCAGGGACAGACTGCTCCAGCCTGGGTTCCCTCACAGGATCACAAGTCCTGACAGCAAACCTGCTCTGATGTGGACTCCTCTCTCCTCATGGGCTTCCAGGTCCTGCCTTGCTCCAGGGTGAGCTTCTCATGGAGTCACTCTCATAGATAAAGAAGCAAATATTTTTCCAGAAAAACCTCAGGAAAGATCTTTTTTATTTCCTTGCTTTGCCGTGGATAGGGACATTTTGTCTCAGACTCACAATCCTTCACAATAAACCAGAGAAAATAGACATATGAGTTACTTTAAAGGTAATTGCAAAAACCATTTCTCCTCCAGTTTTTTCTATGCAAGAGTCAGGGTTAGAGAGGAGGTGAGTAATCTTTCTTACTCGTGTAACCAATCCCTCTCAGGGTTCTTGATCCCTCACACAAGTTTGCAGGCATATTTCTACATTGCAGTGTAACTTTGAAATAGGAAGGAAACTCTGTTGAGGCTGTGTGATATATACAAAGTTATAAAGATTTGCTGTCCAGCCGCTAAGTCTACATTTTCATCTGGCAACTGCTGAATTGAAGCTGTAAATCTGGCTAATATTCTTTGACAAAGACCAGCCTTTCACTTTTCAGTTGCTTCTATGCGAGGAGAGAGTTTTCATCATGATTTCCTTAGACTTGCTATACACTTTAAAACTCCATTCTCCTCCATTTTTTTTTTCCTCAGACCACCACAAAGTCCCAAGGCCTGGGGGTTATTAGTCTGTTTTATTACATCTGAGTTTTCTGATAGTTATTTAGCTGTGTAAGACCTTTGTTTTTGCCCAAGACAATATGTTGCAGAAATGAGAGTGACTAAGCCAAGTCAGTGTTGTTAGCTAGTGGCAAAAGCTTGCATCAGGCAGTCAACAAAGTCACTCAACCCTTTGGACGTTAAGACCATTCCCCTTCATGATTCAGAAAACTCACTCAAGACCAGCGTCTCAAAAACTGCACCTTAGATGCCTTAGTTGTTGTTATAGACATTATACTGCTTTGAGGTAATTTCCAGTCATTGATAAGAACCAACTAATTGCCCTTTGCTTCCTCAGAAAAAAAACTCTCATGCCCATAATGCTTTATATTAGTACTCTTGTGTGACTACAACTTAGCCCTTAATTTTTTCATTCATGGAGGTATAAGTTCCTGTGCCAGCAGGGAGAGCTGTAAGTTGATAGCATCACGGAGGAAAGGGAAGGAGGATTTTCTCAGTAAGCCCTGGTGAGAGATAGCAGTCACCTTTGGTAAGGGTCCCACTGGCAGTTCTTGTAGGAAACATGCAACAGCATTTTCAAAGGATCCCCTTCTGATGGGAGAAGGATATTACTTGAGCAAGGCTAGCCAGTGCAACCACTGTGAGGGGCTGTTTTGCCTCTGCGGACACTCTCTGGATTGCAGCATTTCCACTGTTTTATCATGAGTTACGCTGGTCTCCACCTGCCTAATACAGGAATTAGTGCAGCTCTGGCATTGTTTTCCATTTATCTAAATGAAGCAGAAAATTGAAATACAATAAAGGCTACACACTCATCAGTGCCTATTTAGAAATACCTCTGGCATGATCTTTTAGTGCTATAAAGGTTTGCATTCAGACTTGCAATTTAGGACTGGACAGGCCAGCCCACAGGAAAACAGCTGAAATGTGTAAACAACTAAAAATAAACTTCTACTATGCTGCCCAGGATGCTTATCTCTTGGAAGGTGAAATTGTGCATTAAATTAGGCATGGAACAGTGGGATTGGGGTAAAAGTCACTCTCTTGGTGTCAGATCTCTCAAAAATCTATAAATCTTTCCTTTTGTGCATTAATTGTATTGGAAGCTGCTTGATGGTGCTTTTGAAAGGCTCAACTCTGTTTGCGAAAGCCCTCAGATCTGCAAATTTCTGTGCATATCACATGCTGCAATACTCAGTGCAGGGATCTACCTACAGAGTCAGGTTACAGAAACGTGACTATACTTAATTCTGGGAAGATTGGCTCAGGAGCCTAATTTTAGGTATCTAGGTTTGACCATTTTATTCAGATTTTGGCAGCAATGAAAGAAGTAATTTACTAAACATTGGACAATGAGGACTTCTCCTCTCAAAAAAGAGTATGAATTCAGTTAAGGGAGTTTCTCTTCAGTGTTGTTTCCATCTGAATTCCTTATTATGTAGTTGTTTCTGCAGCTTGCTGTTCTGATTGTCTGCCTTGCTTGCTGCCTTCCTCTATATACGTGTGTCAGTTATCTACTGCCTAAAGGGGAGTTTAAGGATAGGACTGTTTGCTGCAGCAAATTCTCTCCACTCCATTTAAGATCTCACATCCTTTGACTCATTTACCAGAGTTTAGCTGAGGACCATTGTTCCATGAGTTTATCCAATTACCAACTTACGTTATTAGTCTCAAAAGCTGCTACCAGTTGGATGGAAGTGTTAGAAGATATCATAAACCACAGTGTGTAAGGTCTTTATTAGATACACAACCATACAAAGACAGACCTAAAATAATCTGTATTTGTTTTCTAGTTCTCTTCTCCCAGGCATCCTAAACATTTCTCCTACAACAGCTAGAAACAAAGGCTGATAATTTACCTCACAATCCAAGCAGAAAGCAGGGCAAATTACAAAGACGGGAGCTTCAAAAGGTTTTTTGTTTTTTCAGAGGATTATTTTCTCTGGGCTGCTGAGCAGCTCACTGCAATTATTTGACATTATATATTATAGTAGGTTCATGAAAAAGACCAAAGAATCTTTTAACAATTCTCTTACTAATTAAAGCAATTCTCCACAGCACTGGTGACTGTCCTCAGAACAGTCTGTCTTCCTTACATTCACCTGACAACATACAGAGTATTCCAAAACTGGCTGTTAAGAGCAGTTCCCAATAACATGATTGGGTCGTCACTGCTTCCACTGCCACTGAAACGTGTCTGCTGATCACTCACTTGCTACTAGTTCACTACAAACTGCCAACGTGTTGGCAAAAAAAAAGCCACTTAATGTGTGCTGATCAGATTGCTAGTGCTAGCCTGGTCATGCTGAGATGCACTCCACTGCTTGTCTTTGGTTCATAAAGTTAGATTTTGCACCTTCAGAGAAGTACATCGCAAATCCCATGCTGTAGACTGCATGCAGCTGGAAGAAATTCCTGATAATAGGGCTATGGAAAGTATCAGCAACTCCCTTCCTGTGAACATCCAAACTTGTTGCATTGGGAAGGCATCCCCTGAAGGAAGGAGATCCCAATTAAAGAAAGGCTAAGGCAGATCTGTAACAAAAATAAAGACTGCCACAAAGTGAGGCAAAAGCTTCACTACAGCTAACTAGCCCATACTTGGGAGACTGACTTAAAATGTTTACTACAATTCTAAGATGTTTGCAGTGCCTTGTTGTGGAAATTGTCGAAGGACTAACAGAACTAAATGTTGCATCCCGTGGCCTCAGGTGGAAGAAATCCTCTATGTTAATGAGCTTATTCTGTTTAGCCTGCATGCCAATAGCTGGCTCACTGGAGGCTATGATTCCTGCTGGCTTCAGTGGCTTTGGCATCACGGGCTGGATGGTACTGCTGGTGGCCCTCTGTGGCAGGAGCACATGAGCTGACAAGAGCTGCAACCAAGGAAAGGAGGCTACAGGGCACCCTTCACACCCAAAGGGCTTTGAATAGGTATATAGAACCCACTGTGGGCTTTTTTATTTTTTTTTGCCAAAACAGGAGGCATATGACTGTTTGGAGTACTCATGTGTTTGTGTGCGTATAGGATACCATATTGCATATCTTTAGCAATTGTGTGCATGTTTATCCTTAAATATTTGAAAAACATAAATTTCACCAAAATGCTATCAGAACAAGCCATCTGCAGCATTTTTTGTGTACCAGAGAATTTGGGTGGGCATCAGTTTTGTGATGCATAGTTGAATCTCATCCAACAGCACTTAAGTGAAACGGATTTTCCTGCAGAAAGTAGAACAAGGTTTCTAAAAGTGAGGGAAAGCATACCCACCTCCTCAGATTCAGTTGCCCAAATGATCTTACCAATACTCTAACAGAGAAGATGTAAAAGTCCTGATGAGTATCATATATGCACACACAGAGTTTATGTGTTTGTGAGAGAGGTTGTTTGTTTACAAATACAGAGAGAAATTCAGTAACTTGCCCAGTCATGCTGGGGTCTGTGGATAGACCCAGGCTATGAATCCCATATTCTGAGACCAAAGTTCTTTTCACAAGGCTGCCTTTACGTTATACACAATATACTCTCTTTTCTTCATATCACCTGTCCACATAATGTATACAGTAGCATTCTCTAAAATAGATCTTTCAACATCTACTTCTGGATCTACTGGTTCTCATAAAAGCATCACTAGTTCAGGTGTGCATAACTAATGCATTATTATGTGGTAGAAAGTGACAGAGACTAATGTAAAGAAGGATATATTTGTTGACAGTTTTTTATTCTTAAAAAAAGTCATTAACAAGTATTAGCATTGATCCATCATGCCCACATGAATGTGTATTTGAAAACAGACTTTGATTTTCTTTAGTTTGATTTACCTTCCAGATCAGAAAGAATGCAAACAACTAAACTTACAACCCTTCACCTTCAAAACATCAAGCTCTGGGAACGTTTGAGTGGCCAACTGCAATAGTTCTGATTCAAATGTCTGTGAAGGCCAGTATGTTCCACTCATAGAGGGCTCAGCTGATTATATTCAGGCTTGAAATAGAGAATTAAATAAGACATTTATCCTTGGGAAGAGACATGAGCTGGTGTTCACTAAACAGGCATTCTACTGGATGACTTTGTCCCACGTGTGTAAAGGCCATAGCTATCCCATAGGTATCCCCATTGCAGGCACGACCAAGGGCATAACCAAGGGCAACCATGTAGCATGGGTGCTGGAGTTGGCTTCTACAGCGAATTTTCAGTTGAGGATCATGCTAAGCTCAGAGAAAAGTTAGTGTTTTGCAAACCAGGGCTGAGGAAATAACTCACACAACGTCTCACAAGAGCACAATCCCTTCCTCCTTCGTCCAGTCACTTTCTGGAGACAGGGTCATATGGTTGCAGAGTCTATACTGCACACATATAGAAAAGAGAAGGTAAAAAAAAAAAACACAACAAACTTTGGTTTGATGGAAACTGAGAAGCACATAAAGAGAGGGAGTTAATTCAGTTAGTAATTATTGTAGGCACTACCTATAAATGCTGTAATTCTTAAAAAATGTCAGCATTCCTGTGCAAATCAAACAGATCAGGTTTGTGCGCGTGATAGCGCAGTCAGCAAAACCTTGGGCCTGTGTCGCTAGGACAGAAGGGTTTGGGATTTTGCTGAGCCAGCTCCTGGAAGTTTTCACAGTTAATTCATTTATAGCTGTAATTTAGAATTTATAAAACTCATTGCTCATGTAATTTAATGTAAGAGTTACCCAATGTCAACTGAGATTGGCTTATGATAGCATGAGATGTTTTGAAAGGCAATAGGAAAAAATTATCTGTACCAAATCTGCAACAGAAAGAAGTCTCAGACTAAGCATAGCTTCTGATGAGACAGAAAATGTTCTGTGGGACTCAGAACAACAGCTAAGCAGAGGCTATCGTGCCTTATTTTAGGACGTTAAGAAAGATCTTACTGGATCTGAGAGAAATATGCATAGAAGCCTACTGCAATGAAAAAAATACAAATTATTGATGTTAATAATACCTCTATTTACACTTTTTTATGTGAGAGATGTTGTTCATAAATCCAAGGTGAACATGGAAGGAAAGTCAAGGAATTTTGGCATATTATTGGCTGTCGACTTCTAGAAATCACCCTGCGGGTCAGTATTACATGTTGTGTTAGTGGCATTTATTCAAATTGTGGAGAAGGCTCTTCCTCTGAAAAATCTTCTGTTTTTTTTGCAGACATGGATATTAAATGTTACACATTCAAATATTAGGATATGGTTTTTAACATGAACCTAAGATACATACCCTCTGAAAGCAATATAAATGAGTCATAGTCTTGCTATTTAAAATATGGTATGACGTTTATCATTTGTGTGCTTTGGTGTAAGTTTGTAACACCTTTAAAGGGATCCAAGTATCCATCAGGGCATCAAAGGATTTTGAGGATACAAACTCTGCAGTTAGAAAGCTCAGCTTACCTGGATATGTATTTTTTTAATGTATTTTTAAAATTTAAAAAAAATATGTACTATTCTTAAAGAAAAACAAAACAAAACAAAAAAATCTTTTAAATTGCCAGTATTGTGGTAGAGCTAAGTGAGCTACCCACAGCATGTTGTGTTCTATTCATATGAGTGGCTTTTTGCTTGAGTGATTAACAAGGGATAAAAAAGTAACAGCCTAAGACGGAGTTTTTGATGGAGGGCAAGTCCATTTCCACCTTAACTGACTGCAGGTAGGGTCTCAGCAGTTCCAGAAAGGACCATAATGGTGAGTTAGCCTCCTTATAACAATGATGTGACTGGGTTCATCCAGTGTGTTCTGTGTTAAGTTTACACAGTCTGAGTGAACACTAGGCTAGCACAATTATCCATATACAGCTGAAACACCATGAGTCAAGTAGGCTCAGACACGGCTTTTACTCTACTACTCCTTTGACTCATTAGCCACTATAATCGATTAAATCTCTTGGACCTTGTTTCAAGCTTATATTGCTACTTTTAGATTCCAGGCTCTTGGTCCTGTTAGAGACTCAGTTTCCTCTGGAAGGGTCAGAGGTAGTTATCTCATCCAAGCTCCTCTTCAGAGGTGGTCATGACTAGATGTGACTCAGTCTCCAGGAGAATGCAGTCACTGTTTTGAAGTATGCAGTGTCTGGATTTCAAATACTGTAAGATATTGGAGTCATGCACCCCAGAAAGTATAGACTAGTGCAGGAAAAGGTAAATTGAGGGATGACAAGTTGGGAGTTGGGGACAACTTTTAGTGTGCAACAACTAAATGGACAAGCACTCTTCAGCCAGCACATTCTCAGCACCATTGTAGCATGACACCTTGTGCAATAATCTATCAGGTCCCTTTATCATGTGTTTGCAATAGCAGATGTTACTATTCAGCACTTCAAAGTCACCTCATGCAAACTTTGAACTGATTAACCACCACTTGCCATGCAGAGCTTGGAGACAATTAGTAGAGGACAAGAGCTGGGTAATATTTTTTTGCAACATATTTTTCACTCTATTAGTAACTTTCTGTTAGGATCCTCAAATTAGAGCTCACTAAACACCTTCAAAGGGCAAGCCTGGAAACCAAACTCCTTGACCGTTAAGCAGTGAAAACCATACACTCTAAACAAGTATTTCTTGTATTCCTGTATTGCACATTAATATTTTTATTAACCATTAGGTACACTGCCACTTCTCCCAGTGTTAAAACCCTTTCTTCACACCATGACAATCAAATATTCGTTTTGTCTGAAATGGTCTGATTAATTATTGTGACTGGTAAAAATCCAAAGAATTATTCTCAACGTGTTGTTTCTGTTTTATACTTCAAAAGGAAAGGGACAAAAAAAAAAAAAAAAGCTCATGTCTGTTTTTATCCAGCAATATTATTTGGCCCAGTAGAAGACTTAACCTCCTTCCAGCAGCCTCACTATAATTACATCATGCAGCTAATTACCACAGATGTTCAGGAAAAGATGAGTACGTAGAGGACAGAATTTGACTGTCTTAAAATGGCACCTGGGGAGCTGTTAGCTGTTAGTGACAGAATACCAGGCTAGATGGGTCTCAGGTCTGAGTAAAGGCAGTTCACATAGCGTGCTTACAAATGAGCTACTGTCAAATATCTATCCCTCAGGCAGGTCTATTATCAATAAATTGTTGAATGTTTTTTAAAATAAAATAAAGGCAGAGCTATGTTTACACTTACAAACAGGAATAAGGAAATCTGTGGCATTTTAAGGTTAGCACCTGAAAATGGAGAGCATGCATAAACATGCGTTTGCCACAAACTTTCTTTTACAGCAAAAATTAATCAACAGTCAGGAAATAAATAACTAGACTCTTCAGTCTTGTCAGAGCAGGTGTCCAAATGAATATTCCATTTGTACTATTTGGCAGCATAAGCCAATTTTTAACTAGGCATTATTTTATGTGAGCAATGTGACTAAAATGCAAGAGATATGCTACTGAAATTCATGTCAGCCCATTCTTGTCATTCACTGACTGCTAAAACAAATGTTTTTTATTCATATTCAGATTTCTGCAGGACCACATTACGGGAATAAAGTGAAGCTTAGAATCTTTGACTAAAAAGTGAAAAATGTGGTGTTTTGCAGGATGTGTGCTCTTCATCCCTCATCTCTTCATTAAACTACAAGTATTTTGAGTTGGCTTCTGTGTTGCCTTGCATTTGATGTGGTCATTCCCAAGAGCACAAAGCTTGGATTTAACAATCTTTTTAGGGCTTTAGCTATTTGATTTATTTTGATCATCCTGATGACTTCTTTCCCTAGATGCCAACTGAGAGTGAGAGAGAGTTGAGGAACCTGTTTGTGCTCTTACAGCAACATCCAGAGGTTGTAAGATCTAATCTTATCTCAAAAGCTGTCTTACAGGGAGGAGATAGTCACTTTTATCAATCATATAATCAGAGATTATCATTAGAAATTAAAAGATACACAGGAGACTTTGGGTAGAATAACTAAAAGGATGTTGTGTCAAATTATTTTTTCAGTCAACTCAGTGCAACCACAATTTTTTAAGGAAAATTTGGTCCTACATATACTATAGAGATTAACAAGTTTTGACTGCAATTACAATAAGTATGATTTTGGGAGCAATATAATTACCAAAATCATAACTGACTTTTTCTATAGCTTTTTCTAAAAATAATGTCTTCTTTCTTTTAATATTACTGAGAATATATTTATATATAATTTTTTAATTACTGAATTTTACTAGTATGTGACTGTAGAAAAAAAAGTCACACTTGTAGGGTGATATTTGATGTGCAGTTTCTCCATTTCACATTTCTATTTTTAGAGCACTTTTAAGAAGCAAGATAAATTTTAGTGGAAGTACAATGGAAACTGTTTTATCTATTTCTCTTTTGGGAAGTGCAGCTGGGCATATACAGTCAATTGGCTCCTTCACCTATGAAATAATTAGTCTTCCCTACTGTAGTTCAAGATGCTCTTTCCAACTACGTGTTAAAGATAATTTGCAAATGCTGGGATTCCTTTCAAGCCTTTGGTTCTTAGTTCATTTTGGTGATATGTCCCAATCATTTTTTTTAAAAAAACTAATTGCTAATCAGACACCAAAACCCAAACAGAATAAGAGAGCCACAATGTGAATATTGATAAGTATGTAAAATTTTGGCATGTGCTTTGCTTGGTACACAGAAGACCTCAGAGCAGTTTGCAATTTTCTCACTTCAAAATTGCTGCACAGGAATCATAGAATCATAGAATGGTAGGGCTGCATTTTAACTGAAATCAAGTTCTTTGTAGGAAAAATAATTCTTTGAGGTATTTTAAAGGTTCTTTTCAGTCTTTTAACAGAAGTTTTTCTAAATTATATGCTTGTACTATTTTTTAAACCTTTTTTTTAATCCCAAGTGTGAGAATGTAAGTAACTTAATTCCTACTAGAAAAATGTTGCACACATTTATCTTTTGAATTGTCATTTGAATTTAATATTTGTAAATTGTTAAACTGTGCAACTTAAGAGTACTTTTGACTTCCATCCAAATGCAAAATAAATTGCAAATATTTCTTCCTACAGGTAAAAATCTAGACCATACCATCTTTGCCAATGTGTTTAAGCACCTTTGTAAGAGTGCAGAACAGCACAAAGTGTTGAGACTATACATTGTCTCATTGTGCACTTGCTATTGGAATCTAGCTTTTACTACCATGCCAATGACATCAATATCTCCTTTCACTGAGAAGATACAGAATACCACCATATGTGTGTGTGTGTCTATGTCCATGACTGCGTATCTGCATGTGTGTGTAAAGGTGAGACTGTACAGATGCAAAGCACAGAAAACCAAGAGGACTCTCTCTTGGCAGCTGCTGGGTTGTAGGTGATGGTTCAGGTGACAGCAGTAGGCTGTCTCGTTTGCAGTGATTAAATATAGTTTTATACTTCTACCTACAGGCAAGTTTCAGCTAAAAGTTGAACACAATCTGCGCAAAGTTTGCTTCAAATTCATGTGGCTGGTGGAAGGGATCTGGGTGGGAATATTTGGGAAACATTTCTCTGAAGGACGAATCAGCTGGACAACTCTGGCAGAGCTTTCGGTATCTAATGCAGCAGCCAGCCATGGGGATAGTCTGGCTGATGTCTGATGTTCTGCATAAGAATAGCAACCACTCAATTGGTTTCTCAAATGGCTAAACCCATTGCATCAACCTTTGGTGCAGTGCTGTATATATGCCTCTGAGTGCAACCCTTCACTTCTGAGCTGACACACTGTTTCACATCTCCAACTACGATTTGAGGCTGACTGGTCTGTAGTTCCCTGGCTCCTCCTTCTTTCCCTTTTTGAAGACTGGGATGACATTTGCTTATCTCCAGTCCTTAGGCACCTCTTCTCTTCTCTTCTCTTCTCTTCTCTTCTCTTCTCTTCTCTTCTCTTCTCTTCTCTTCTCTTCTCTTCTCTTCTCTTCTCTTCTCTTCTCCATGACTTACTGAAGATGATGGAGAGTGGTTTATCAATGACTTCTGCCAGCTCCCTCAGCACCTGTGGGTGCATCCCATCAGGGTCCATGGATTTATGCACATCTACCTTGCTCAACTGATCCTTAACCCAGTCCTCATTAACCAAGCAAAACCTTGTTTATCCTGACTTCCTCTGGAGTCTGGGTCTCCTGAGGACAGTCTCCAGCAGTATAGACAGAGGCAAAGAAGACACTCAGTAATTGCCTTCTCTGTATTGTTTGTCACCAGGGCACCAGCCTCATTTAGTAGTGGGCCTACATTGCCTCTAGCATTAGTTTTATCTGCAATGTTTCTTAAGAAGCCCTTCTTATTGTCCTTGACCTCCCTTGCAAGGTATAACTGCAATGAGACTTTAGCCTTATTCAACCCCCCTGCAGAAGCAGGTCAACCTAGATCATGTTGCATAGGAGTATTGTTGCTGTGTTAGGAAAGTTGTTTTACAGGAAGAGTCCCAAAAATGGACATAGCAATTCTCTTACAGAGTAAGATTTGGCCAACCAATACTAACGGGAAGGAAAGTTTTGATGAGACTGCTTCAAAGCACCTGCTTGTTTGAGTTTGATTGCCTTACAGATGAAAGTATCTGGATAGCTCTTCATGGATAGGTTTTCAAAAATGCCTAAATGGATCAGCAGCAAAGCAAGGAAGATAACCATTCTCCCTAAATTTTCCACATGTGCCTGGAATGCTAGTTCCCTAATGAAAGATCTCAAGTGCAAGAATCACCCACGTGTCTGTAGGGGCCTGAGGAAAATTGTATGGGGCGATTTCCATCATCATCTATATCAAAGTGAGCTGCAGAGGTTCTCTTGTCTGCAACAAGAGGTTGTCTGCACTTGTAAGTCTGAATATATGTCACTGAACTGGGCACACAACATTGAAAATTATCTGAGAGTGAAAAATTTTCACCATTTTGTCATGATAGATAAGCATATGTAAGAAAAATTGGTAATTTGTTTGAAACATTGCTACAGTAGAAGTCTTTTCCCCATCCAAGTGCATGTGGACCACCTACAGTTCAGTGATGCTTCTATTTGATGGTATAGTGGCTGAAGAAGTAACTATATGCAGCAGTTGCAATTTCTTCATCCGGTGTAAATCCCTATGTGGGTTGTAGCCTGTGCTCAGCAGATAAGCAATCTCAACTCATACCTGTGGCTTCTGTTTCTGGGATCAAACTTCTAAAACAGTTCAGAGCATCAATACATAATTTTGACCGAGACATGACAACTAATTTGTGGTATGTAGCAACCAGACCACCAGCTTGTTATATGCACATACATGCACACAATATGTTAGCTGTTGGAAGGGACCTTTAAAGATCATCTAGTCCAACCCCCCTGCTCAAGCAGGTCCATCTGGATCAGGTAACACAAGAATGTGTTCAGGTAGGTTTTGAAAACCTCCAGAGAAGGAGACTTCACACCCTCCCTCAGCAGCCTATGCCAGAGCTCTCTCACCCTCAAGTTTTTCCTCAAGTTTAAGTGGAACTTTTTGTGTTCATCACTTTTTGTCCATTTTGTGCAACTTTTGTCCATTACTCATTGTCCTGACACTGGACATTACAGAAAAAAAGTATCACCCCATCTTCTTCATACTTTTGTTAATGAGATCCCCTTCAGTCTCCACTTTTCCAAGCTGAACAGCTCCAGGACCTGCAGTTCTTCTTCACAAGAAAGATGTTCCCATCACATGATCATCTTGGTAGCCCTCCGCTGGAATCTCTCCAGAAGTTCACTGACACTCTTGAGCTGAGGAGCCCAGAACTGGACACAAGACTCCAGATGAGACCTCACCAGGGCAGAGCAAACGGGGAGGAGAACCTCTCTTGACCTGCTGGCCACACTCTTCTCAATGCATCCCAGTGTGCCATTGGCCTTCTTGACCATAAGGGCATATTGCTGGCTCATAGTTTATTGTCAACTAGCACTCCCAAGTCTCCCTGCACAGAGCTGCTCTGCAGCAGGTCAATCCCCAGCCTGTACTGGTGAATGGGGTTGTTCCTCCCCAGGTGCAGGACTCTGCACTTGCCCTTGTTGAACCTCATGAGGTTTCTNTTACCAGAGCTTTTCAGTGGGGTTGTTATGGGAGACAGTGTCAAAAGCTTTGTTGAAATCAAGGTAGATGCCATCCACTGCTCTCCCCTCATCCAGCCAGCCAGTTATGCCCTCACAGAAGGCTATCAGGTTGGTCAAACAAGATTTCCCCTTGATGAATCCATGTTGACTGCTCCTAATAACCATCTTTTCCTTCATGTGTTAGTGTTGTCATTCAGGATGAGTTGTTCCATCACCTTTGCAGGTATGGAAGAGAGGCTGACTGGCCTGTAGCTTCCTGCGTCATCTTTCCTGCCCTTTTTGAAGACTGGAATGACATTGGCCTTTCTCCAGTCCTCAGGCACCTCGCATGTCCTCCATGAGTGTTCAGAAATGATGGAGAGAGGCTTAGCCATCACATCAGCCAGTTCCCAACACCACTCTCAGATGCATCCTGACAGATCCATAGATTTATTTGTGTGAAGCTTGCCCAATTGGTCTCTAACACCATCCTCATCCACCATGGGAAAGTCTTCCCTTCTCCAGACTCTCTCACTATCCTCTAGGGACTAGGCTTCCCAAGGGCCAGCCTTGGCAGTGAAAAGTGAGGCAAAGAAGGCATTCAGCAATTCTGCCTTCTCTGAATCCTCTGTCACCAGGGAACGCTCCTCACTCATCAGTGGTCTTGCATTCTCCCTAATCTTCCTTTTGCTGCTACTGGTCTATTCTGACTGCTTATCAAGACATTTCATCTGAATCAGTTTTAAAGTAAATCACAGCAATATGAGACAGAGAATGTGCTGTGATTTCTTCCTTTTCCTATCTCTCTTCCTACATACATGTGTGTCTCCATGTTGGCATATGTGCTGGAAAGCTTTATGTTATTACTTATTAGAGCTGCAGTGACTTTCAGAACATTCACAAATTTATTTTCACTTTAGGTGTGACACAGGACGTAGCAGTATGTTATCAAGCCAACATGCACAGTCTGCCCTTTGGAAAACAGAAAAAAAGGAGTGATTGATGGCCATGAATTAGTCATGGAAAGTATTTTTAGTAATACATTCATCATTCCTCCACGTTTTGCATCAAGAAGCTCTTCAGTTTACAAATTTGAATGTACATCTATAGAAATATTTTTGTCAACAAAGGAGTAAATATTTTGGCTGGGAGTTTTGGAACATGACATCCCATACTGTAATGACAGTATGCATCTGCAACTCTTGATACCTTCGACCAAAAATGCAGACATGCAAGTTGCATGTAATTATTATTTTCTGTCTTTTTGCAGGTGCAGTCTGCATTTGTGCACACACACATACAAAAGTCTCACAGACACTAGGCTTGTAATGGGTGTAACAAACTGAAGGCTATTTTCCATCTCTATCCAGAAAATAGAAAATGTTTGGTAGTCAAGGGTGAAAGATTTGCAACAGATATTTTTTTGCAGATATTAAACCCAGTCAAAGCATTTTTAATAAGGCCAAGCTTTGAAACAACATGAGTTCATCTTTGTTTTTGCTGAGCTCAAACATATAAAAAGTCTCATTGGGTTTGGTGTAATTCATTAGTTAAGGGTAAGTGCAAGGTCTTGGCTGTGCTGTGGGCCTGCTTGCAACTTCCAAGAATACCCTAGTGCTGGTTTTCCCTGCTTTGCTTTTGAGTGCATCACTAATTTGAAGAGACATGGACCAGTCGATTCATCATCCACACTTCTCTTTCTTCTGCCTGTCTCTCTTGAAATGTAATCGAGCAACGCATCACCTAGATAGCTGAGGCCAACAAAAACTGAAGGCTTGGTTACAGTGGACACTAGAAAGCTAATTATTTTGAGGAACTAATCAGTTCCTTTGATTTAGATGCTTGTAAAACCAAACTTCCTATTCTATACCTCATGTTAGCAAATCTTTTCCATTTAAATTATATATGATTTGGGTAATGTCTGCACCTGAGACAGATTTTGTATTTTGGATCCTTATGGATGTATTTTGACAGGAATGTGAACTGCCACCATATGGACTTGTGGGGTTAGAAGTCTTTCAATGAGCTTAGCAGAGCAGATAAATGCATTCTTTGAAAGCAAAGCACTTGAGACTGCTCAGGGTTGCTAAATAGGCTTAGGAGTTGATCAGAGCTGTACTACGCTTTACCACAAGGCTTTTAGCAGTGGTGATGTGCAGCTTTGTTGCTCATGCTCTGGAGGGACTTTGAGAGCATGGTCCTTCTCTATGTTTCAGGTACCTGTTTGTGACGGTGGCTCACTAGTTCCCTGAGGCCAATGCTAAAGAAAAGAGATGTTATGCAGCCGAAGGTCAGATTCTTGCTCCTGCCCATTCCTTGATTACTCTCTCTGAGACGGGTATATGGTAGCTTTGATGTCTGACAGCTTAGTGGTCCACAGGCTTGGTACACTCAGGCCACTGGGAAGTACAGAAGATGTCAGTACTGGGGCTGTTCCTCCCACTCCCTGGACGGCTGTATGAACAACTGATTGCCTGGAAAATCAGCTTTTATTTGTGCTCTTAGGAGGTACAGGTATGTCTCCTTGCAAGAAAAGAACAGCTGAGTCTTATCAGATAGATCACATTTAAAGGGTGCAAAGCTGATCCCTTGGCTGACAAAGTAAGTGCAGGAGGAAAGGCCTGCTTTTTTGTTGCCTTGGCAACGCTCCTTGCCGCATTCAGCAGCAGTTCAGCAGTCTAGATAGAGAGTGTCACTGGATAAGCGAAGTGGTGGTGAGCATGGGTAGTGGATGGTGCATCAATTCTGATCATGGCTTGCCAGAGATGCTACACTTTCAGTTTCTACTGTAACACCTCCATCCCCAGCCAAAGCAGCCTGTAAAAAGAGAAGTAGCTTGGTGGAGATCTGAGGAGGGGGGTGAGAGATTAGCTAGCTTTCCAGAGGGAGAGCTGTGATTTCCAAAAATAACCTTCCCACTGATTGAGCTGCAGATGTGTCACTATTTATCAGCAGACCAGGCCATCTGCTAGAGTGCTTCCCTGGAAACTTCTTGTCTTCTCCCCTTCTCTCATCTCTCCTCCTTTGCAGTCCTTTGCTATTGGAGTGGGTGAGTGCCCTCCTATGCACAAACCATGAAAGTGAAATGAAAGTGGTTCCCAGTGACATCATTGGCACTTTCACACCCGGGGAATCCCTAAGCAGAAAGAAAGTGTCTTGAGCAGCAGACAGTTAGGAAATCTAGATTCATAAAAAGTCTCAGGAAGAAGAGGAACTGCCACTGTCCACAAAGCAAGTTCTTCATCATTATTTTGTTTTTACAGATATCATTCCCTTCTGCAGATTTCTCTGATGAAAATTTTTTTAAAAAAACATTAAAATCATGTGTGTAAACACTTACTGAGTGATGGCACCTGCTCTGTAGCTAAAGGCTTTTGTTTTATATTAGTTGCTTCTGAAATACGGAACAAATGAAGCAAAAAAGGTGGGGATTTTTTAAGACCTTCAGACCCCAGGTATGCTGCCAAGGGCCCAACTCCCATCATATGTGTCGTCTTAATACAAAGGTATGCTCCAAGACTAAAATTTCTTCCCAAGCGAAAGAGATGGCAGAAGAACATTGACACGTTTTTGTTTGCCTTTCATTTACATGTAGATTTTTGTGATGCCAAAGTACTTACAAGCTCCATGGTACTACATGAGAAAATAAAATGCAAAACGATTACTTGTATCCCACAAGATGCTCTTTGGACCTGGGATACATTAATTAAGAAAAAGTATTAAGAAAAAGTATTCCTAAAGAAAAAAGTATTCCCTTAAGAAAAAAGTATTCCTAAAGCAACAGAATCACACGTTATTATTCTGGATCAAATACAAGGATGTGGAGAAATCCCACAATATTGCTAGCCACCAGCTAGCTCTGCTGAAACTGAACCTCACTCACTGAAGACAGAGGGATATACAGGTTGTGTCCTTTCCTCTCTTTCATTAAAACCAGAAATTATTTCTTGAGACTGATTCAGAAAGTTTCAATTTGCCTGTCTCCTTCCAATATCAAATCAAAGAAACAGATGAATCAATCTTGAAGTGTGTACTAATATTTACCATAACAAAAATTTAAAGTCTGGATTACATTTAATTAAGAATTTTAATGGAGAACTGAATTGTACCTTGATCTATGGATATCATTTATTTCTAAATGAATGCCTTAATTTGGTCCTAATTGTGCTTTCATTTAAATAATAAGAAAAGTTTGTTTTGCCCATTGAAGATCTGTATTCTAGCCATTGCTTCAGCTTCTGTATTTTTTTCAAGAACCACCTTAGACCATTGTTCTCATTCAATAAAAACAAAATATAGCACCTACAGGGGTAAATCCAAATTTGTTGTTAGGCAGAATACATCTTAAAAGAATTTTGGTCTTACTCAAAATGCAATCTAGAAATAGATTTCTTCCTATTAAATTAGTCTGGAATTCTTACAGTCTTTTTCTTTCTATTTTAGCTGTTCAAAATCAATATATTGATTTACCAATGTATTTTATGTCTTATCCTTGTTATAAAACAAAATGACTTAGTTACAAAGATCAAATAAAAAAAAAGTTTACAGCATCTAAAAGTATGTCCTAAATCTTTTTTCATTTTTTTTTCCTTTGAATCAGTCATCAAACTACTGATGTGTTACATTGATTACTATAATATGCGTAATCAGGAAAATCAAATTATTGCTCATATTCTGCGTAATTTATGTTCTCCAAAGGACACCATCCCTTTTTTGTGGTTTAATTGTTTGATTTTGTTATTTGTGTTTTTGGTTTTTAATTAAGAAAATTCCACAGCTGAACACGTAATAGGGTATAGACATAATTAATGACTCAACAGTTGCTAGATACGTGCTAGAAAAGTGCTAGAAATGCTCCTTTCCTACAACTGTGATTGTAAGTCACATTCTTTCTTCAAAGAAGACTACAGGTCTTGTTTGCTTCTGTTCCAGTCTGATACTGGTATTTTGTGTATTCCTCAGTAATGTTGTATTTTAATCACTGTGGAAACCATCATCACATTATGTTGCATATATAGAGTATATATTTACACTATTGTATGTATACTATATGTATACATATATAGTATGTATACTATATACTATATATAGAGAATATCTATACTATATATATATATATGTAGTATAGTGCATATTGGACAACCTACTGATGCTCAAAAAAGCTCAGCCAGAGCATGAATGTTTGAATGTTAGCCACTAGCAGAATTCAGACTATTGATTAAGTTGTATAAATTGTGCTACCATACCATGAGTGCTTCAGGAACTGTGAGCCTACATTTGATTTATTACCAGTAAATGGTGAGAGGTGTATGAGACATACAAAGCAAATATTAGTAATGTAATACTCACTGGCAGTCTGCAGAGTTGAACACATCATCCACTGAACTGAGCTCTGGCTTACTTGAAAGAACAAATTCAGTGTGCAAATCATCCCACACTTCCTTTCAAAGGTACACTGTATAGGCAATACCACTTCTGTGATCACTCTTCCCATTACGAAAAAAACCAACAAAAACCAGAAAAAATTTCAGGACATCATTCAGTTTAACAACATGTGACAACATCCAAACTAGTTAAGGGTAAGGTATTATTGATCTTAATGTAACTTAATTTTGCTAATCTCTCCATTTTGGAACATTTGTGATTAGCAATGTTTGGTGGAGATTCACTGCATAAATTGGAGCTGGTATGTCAGCCAGATTTTTATGAAGTAGAAGCCCTATTTATTTCAACACCAAGGCTCATATGTCACACATAATTTGTAAATCTCCTTTAGGGCTGGGACTTGAGAGATGGACAAGGTTTTTTTGTGAAATGCTTTCATTTTCATGAGAGGATATGCCTCTCCTTTGTGACCTGCTGTGTCTGTTCTCAACAGACTTTAGTGACAGAATATTTTGGTTGGAGGCTTGTCGCTTGCACCAGAAAACCTGCTTGAGTGGTTTGCTGGTGCACCAGGTGCAAGACTAGCATTTGTGTAGTCATGGAAAGGATGTAGAAGTCATAAAACAATTTTGCAGAAACAAAGTCCTTACATCACAAATTCAGAGTCCTGTCAGATCATTGTCTTAAAACTGAGCAAGTCCAATGTTGATACTAGGATGCTGCCTCCTTTTCAGGAATTCACTGGAGAAGTTCATCACCAAGAATGGAAATAAACTGGTTAACAAATTGCTTTCTCGCAGAGATCGTTTCTGAAACAGCTGAGTCATCTAACTTCAGGTCCGCGCTGTGCACTGGAAGAATGGCAGTGTTTACCCATCACATCAAATGAGGTTTTATGACTGTATGAGCCAAACCTACAGTTAGTCCACAGCTGTTTAGCTATTGTTATGTTCATTTGCCAGGGAGAAATAATGGGAAACTATTTTCCTTTGGACTACTTTTGTGAAATGACAAGGTTACTTTTGTCTTCAACTGTCTGTCTGTAGATAG
Organism: Urocolius indicus; assembly: GCA_013401255.1. Taxonomy (NCBI): domain Eukaryota; kingdom Metazoa; phylum Chordata; class Aves; order Coliiformes; family Coliidae; genus Urocolius; species Urocolius indicus. Next base: position 120,940 of record WBNH01005078.1, read on the forward strand.
TTATCCTGCCCTGAGAGTTTGCATTGTGCCATTGTTGGTGAGTTCACAACCTTGGCAGCCAGGCTTGTCCATAGGCCTTGTTTTCCCATTCACTGGAGAGCTTAGTTTTCTGTTTAGTTATGCGAAGTCTTCCCCTGGCCATACCTTAGGACATTAGTATCAAAAACTCAGGCTGCCACTGGAAGTCTTTAGTCAAAGTATGAAAAACTGTTATCCTAGTAACCTATCAAGTTCATAAATGACTTAAGTCCTTTTGAGGCTTTGAATCTGAGTGAACCTCCACCAGAGATAGGTAAGTATCATACATGCTATGGATGAGATGGCAAGCCAAACCTACAAGAGGTCATATGGAGCAAGACTTAATCTTGAGAGTCGTGTGAGTGTCCTAGCAAGATTTTGGTCTAATAAGGAGAAACTCCCTGCTCTTTGAGATAAAGAACTGAAGTTACTGTAGGGGGTGGTGTTTCCTTTATTTATTTTTATTTCCTAGGTTTTGTATCTGTTCATAAATCTGGCATTCTTAATAACATATATTAATACTTTACAATCACTTTAATATTTGCATAAAGATCAGCATGATTTGGAGTTGACTGGGTAACCACAGGTGTTTCTCTCCTGAGAATGGTAGTTCACAGCTTCAGCAGCTGCAACTGCAGGAGACCAACTCTGTAGGAGACCACAAATACTCAAGAGGTAGCAAGTTCTTCTCAACTAAGGTGACAGGTTTGAGGTTGGACCTGGAAACACAGGCTGCACCTTTGGGAAAGATATTTTCCAATCATAGGTCTTAACAAGAGCCTCCCGGAATGCAGCAGGCCAGGCAGAGGAGGGCCTGTAGCTCCAAGATATCTTCCAGTGGGGACCATATCTACAATTGCTATTTGCCTCCTTAGACCATTTCAGCAACAACATTGTTGATGCAATGTGAATAAGCTGTTTCTAAGGAGTTATATGGCTACATATTTGAATTTTTTTTAGTCTACCATATAGTGGATATAGTTTAATATCTGATTCCTTTATATAGTGTGGCATGTGGAATATGCAAGGTGTTCCTTGAATTCTGAACCGCTTGTCTGTGCCACTCATAAAAGCATGAAGTAGCTTTCAATACACAGGTCTTACATTGCACAAATAGTCGTGATAAGTAGCCTTCAAATTACAAAAGAGTGGTACTTCTATAGCCAGTTGTAGCATGTTAATTTTTGCTTTACAGTTGAGTGTACCACGCTTCCTTCCTGTATGCTTCACCACTCAAACAGTGAAAATAGTGTCAGCATGATTTTCCTATGTTGTGAGCATGGCGCAGTGTGCTGTTAATAGCAGTACAAAGTTTGGATTTGAGAGGTACACAAAAGTACATTGCACTGGAACCTCGTAGGTACAATTTAAGGATTGCTCAGTCATTTTCTGTTCCAGCAAGCAAATTATTTCTCTCTCTCTCTCTGGAGCAAAAAGTGAGTTCCATTTATATTGTTAAGCAATTGTTTCTCTTTAAAACCAAAATAACAGGCTTTAATGCCTAAAAGCAGCTGTAAGATAGAGTCATCTCTCTAATATATTTCTTTGAAGACTCAGAGATTGTCACATTGATGAGAAACCTCCTTATCTGATCTTTCACAGTCCAGTTCACTGGGAGTTTGTCACAGGCAGTAACTGTTTTCTGTTGTTAACTCTCCAAGTGAACATACAGTTTGAATTGTAGTTGTCTGTGTACAGGATCAAGGATCAGAATATCTTAGCAGAGAAGAGTTGAAATGCAAAAATATGCAGAACAAATTGTCTTGTTAAAACCCACACTATCACCAGCCACAAATAAGAACCTACCCCGCACTATGTTAAGGTACAGGGCTAGTGCCATCCTTTTGTTCCTGGTGTGCAAGCCACACATAATCTAGTAGACTCATCTAACCATCTCATTCTACAAAAAATCTCCCTTTAAACTCAAACCCCAGTGACAGACTGCCCACATGGTTCAACAGGAGTGATCTAGCACTTGCTGGACTGAATTACACGTCAAGTTTAGTCAGCTTTGAATGAGCCTCTTCAACTATGAGCCCTTTGGGTAGCAGGGGTGATGAAAGCTGCAAGACATTTCTGAAAAAAACAACGAACCAAAACATTTTTTCGCTTTCTCAAACCTACTTTGCAGAAGTGACTACAAATTCTTAGTGTCCTAGTGACACCTTAATACCTGCTTTGGAAAGACTGTTGGAGGAAGCTTTTTTCAGTATCTGAGTTATTTGCATAGATGGAGATAGTGATAGGACCTTCAAGATAGTTGATGCCTTTCTCCTAACAAATTAATGGGACTAAAATGTTCATTACAATTTAGTGTTATGCATTGTGTGAGACTGCTGAACTGCTCTACAAAGTCTTTAGTGTCATATTCAGAGATGTAAAAAGACTAAGAATTGGTTCATTTTATTCTTACACCTGGCAAAGCCATCAGAGAAAGATAAGACAAAATTTTGACCTACTGCTCCCTAACTTAATTGTTTCATGAGCCTAGTGGTCAGTTTCCACATACCCCAAGGTTGGAGAGGGTCAGACAGGGAGGTGGACTGATTCATCTGACATATTCACTCTTTGCAGGATCAAAGGTAGCATCATCTGGCAGCAGGCAGCCAAGGTGAGCATACACTGTATCATGCATAAGAAGGAAAGCTTAGTGGTGAAGGACATTTCTCATAGCCTCCCACAAACCATTTTGCAGTCGTCAAACTTGCTTTTGAAAAATGGGGTAACAAATTTTGTTCTCCTGAGAGCAGCTCTTCAAGAGTTAAGCCCTGATAAACAAAAATCTGTGAAATGTCAATTCTCACCTGGGCAAAGAGAGGTACAGAGAAGTCCGGCTTTGCTGACGTCAGAGAGGTTTTCTTCATATTCTCTTTTTCCTTGAGGCTGTTGCTTTCTTAACTCTTATGTCAATACCTATTTTGATAAGGCAAATTCTTCCTGTAACATCAATGTTCCTCATCTCCAGAGGTGACTCACTCTGAGTGCTGAGGCTGCCTACATGCCAGGATCCTACTCCGCATGAAGTTTCCAGACACTGTTGTTCAGAACTGCATTGCAAACCCACAGCATCCTGGAGAGATGCCTCTTCACTGGAGAGGAGTTTAACAAATTACTTTGTAGGGCAATAGCATCATTTTTGGATAGGAAATGTGGATTGACTCACAAATTCATCATCTGAATGTCCTTCCGGACCTATACTGCTACCTACAGAACAAGGGGAAAGGTCACTGTTAGTAAAAGCACCATGGGTTGGCGAAGACACTTCATGCAAACTCCTAAGTTAAAAAAGTAAATTTAAGCATTGGAACCCATAAAGATAGACCTGGTACAGATCGGGTCAGGTCACAAAAAGATGTTAATCCTGGCCCTGAAGGGAATGAGGTATGCCTTTCATTTCAGCCAAAGCAAGGTCACACATGAATCATGGTGTATAAATGTAAAGAGATGGATCAATAGGAAGATAAACAAATGATATATTTCTACACTTAGATTTTATTTCATACAGTAAACTTGCCAAGTAAAACCAATCAACTAAATATTATGGACTAGGTCTCTGTCTAGAGAAAGCTGTTATGGTTCCACTGGCAGTTGTCAACTTCATAGTATTACTAGCTACAAACATCATTGTGTCAGATTTCTGTTTACCATTTAGAAAAGGAAACTTCTTTCTAGTCTGAATGTACTTTCAGTATCCAATCAGTATCTGGGTTCAGACCTTCGTAAGTGTCTCATACCTTTTCTATGACAACAATACCGAGTCCCTGAGTTTTTCAAGCTCAGTTTGCTCTCAGCACTGTTTCTGCATCTCTGTCCTGCTTCAATTGGCTGACAGTTGTTTAGGGTCAGACACTGTATCAGTTCAGGTTTTAGTTTGCAGGACTTGATCTTTCACCCCCACATACAGTTGGATCAACTGAAGGGATGATGCAGGGGAAAGAACAGGAAGAAAAGCAGCACCTACACGTTTGCCAGCATGGTCCCACATCCTTGCCTGCTGAAAAGAGTTATCAATAATTTTCTTTCCATAGACATACTTAAAATTAATTCAGCCTCTAACCTTTCTTTTTGTTAAGTTATAAACCCTGCTTCAAGTCTTCCTGAGAAGCAAATTTTCTGTATCTCAAACATTATTTTATATTCTTTTCCTTGTATTCCCCAGTGTTCTTTATGAATTTTTTACTGGAAACCAGCAGTGCCTTGCAACATTGGCAGAAAGAAGCTATCTTTCTTGTCTTGGACTCTGCCATATTTCATATAGACATGGACAACAGAGTCCTCTCAGAAAATTACTTACAGGCCCAATGTTTCGTTATATCAGTAGTGATTTGCTTTTTCAGTTTGTTTTGTGAATAGTTTTTCTTACCTCCTCCCACTTCTAGTCTTCCTGAAGCCTCTGTTGGTCACTAGGCCTGAAGTGAAAGGCTCAGTGTTTTATTTCCATACCTTTTCCTCATTTTGGCTCTGAGCCGTGGATAAGCCATGAACTTCGGAATTAAAATATCTAGCAGCAGCCAAGCATGTCATAACAGTCAGGTCAGAGCCACTCACAGTTCTGTGCCCAGACTTGCGGGAATGAGGGAGATTGGGACCTCACTGTCATGCTTTGCGCCTTTCTAGCAAGGTGTGTCTCTCCTCTTTGCCCAAACTTGCAAAAGTGAGGGTTACACTGCAGCACGTTCAGTATACACACAGCCTGCTGTTTTGTTTTAAAGGCGATGTCAGAGCAGGAGTGGAGAAATGTGCTAGTGAAACAAAGAAAACTAAATACTTGTCAAATGGTGTTTGCCACTCACCAAGACTTAATTTGATTCTCTACATCAGTTCTTTAAATGCATCTGGTTCTTAGAAAATTGAGAAAAGGGTAACGATGCAATACTAAAGAAGCTGTTAAAATATCAGTCTTTGCCAACCCTTACCACATAGATTCCACAGACAAAGAGGAAGGTAATTGCATTATTTGCATAGTGCCAATGGTATGATGAGTGATTTATGGATACTTCTGCAGGCTGTGAGACTCACTCTGTTCTTCTCTTGGTTAAGCTTCCAATACTGGGACACTGCAAGCTCCGGTAGGTGTATGCTGGGGTGTTTAGGAGATCAGACTGGACTGTAGCTCTAGGGATTCAGTGTCTTCTCCAAGAAAAATATGGAAAAACTACTGCAATGAGAAAGACATTGCACAGTCCACTCAGTGGTCTGTGCATAAACAGCAACAAAGTGGCTGCAGCACCTTTTCTGAATACTACATATGAAAAGAAATGAGGAGTTACTTTCATATCTGCAGAGAATTGTGACTTAAATAGGCTAGCCTATCTGAACTTGCTTGTGAGCCTCAGGAGACTAATAAACAATATCTTTAGGTTGGTTTATGAGCTTGCCTCATTGTGTCTATGATTTACTTCCTATGTAAGCAGCCACTGTGGGTATCCTAAGGTGGTTCTCTCTGGGCAGGCAGGAAATACTCACAAGGAAGTATCATATGTAGAATCAGTCTGCTGGGCATCCAGGAAAGTTAGTCCGGTTACAAACACAGTAGCTAAGTGTGAGCAGTCTCTCTGAGAATTTATAAGTGATTCTCTGCTACAAAAATACTCTGAAACAAAACAATATTGTGTCCTTGGGTGTTCATGATATAGTGCCACCTCTTGTACGGTAGACAAGACCCTACTTGCATTTCCGTTGGCTTGTGTCTACTACCACCATATTTAGGGACTTTGTTCTTAGCAAGGATGCAGAGAGGACAGATAAGAACAATGGTAGCAAGTCATGACTGTTCTGAAGAGTCCCTGGGAAAACAGACAAGATAGAACTACAAAAAAAAAGGAAGGAAGGCTAGTAGAGGACTGTCATCAAGATTTTTGCACAACAAAGACCATGCAGACATCCTGTATGTTTCTGAGGAAGGAATGAACTATTGAGACTGTATCTACTTGTCCAATATTACATCAGAGATAATACATTTCCTGCCTGCCTAGGTTGTTACTCAGCTTCTGCTTTGGAAAATAAGATTATATTAACTTTGATTTTGATTAAGGACCAGTGTGAGCTCCACTACTCTTGCCTCATTACACCTGTAATTCTTGGTAATACTCCTGTTATGGGGACAAGGACATGAACAGTGATGCAATGTATTTCATGAAGCTCTTGAGGCACACTTTGTAAGTTCATAAGCGTGTTTTAAGCGGAGGCTGTGCCTTGTCAGTTACAGATTGCAGAATCTTTACATTCTTGTCAGCACCACCTTTGCTTTGGAAAAATTGCACATTATCTGGCCAAATGTGACAAAATTACTTATGTTCTGTGTTCCAGAGTTCATGGCAGTACCTATAATGGTATATAAATGGCAAGGCAGTTATCACTGCACAAAGATCATGACTGTGGAATACAAACAGTTTAAGGTCTTTGCTTCTGCTATTCATATACAGCAGAATTCAATGTAAAGAGCTGAGGCACTACCTCCTGGTAGAAATTAGTTTAGGCTACTTCTTGTTGCTTATTACTGTAACTCCGTAGTCCCGTAGTGCAGGGAGCTGTACAAACGTATACTGAGAGATACAGAAGATATACATGTCAGGGAGGAGACAGGAGCCTGTTGAAGCTGAGGTAAACCTCAGAGTTGTATCCACACACTGGTGAATAAACTCACAGACCTCCACAAGTACCCAGTTGCTGGGAAGAGATGCTTTGTCTGAGGCATGTACAGAGAACTACTGGCTTGTTGAACTATAGTAGCTTTGTCCATTCTGCTGCTCCCTTTAGATAATGATGATAGAGCCAAAGCAATCTGATGGACATAACTCTGTTTCTAGAAGCTATCTGCACCATTGCCTTTCTGCTTCTTGAACTCTCCTGTCAGTCATCTGCCTGAGCTGAATCTCACAGCAGAACCAAAGCACTCGACAAAGGCTGAGTCACAAAACATTTCTAAACCCTCTTGGATTATTGCTTGAGCAGCTGCATGTTATAAAGTTACAGAATTTTGTACAGCATAGGAGCCGAAATTGTCATGCTGCGTGCAATAGGCAATCCTTTGAACTTTTGCTTGCATGTTAATCTTGTTAGTACCTAGCACCAACCCAAAAGCAAAGACTAAGGTCAGGTGGCTGGACTTTGATTTTGCAAACTGGTCGCTACCTGTGATAACTGAAATATTTAACAAGTAAGATTTTTTCAGTTTGTTTTCCATTGTGTTTAAGAAAAACACACGTGTTGTCTTAACACAGCTGGTGGCCTGTCAGTCTTGAGAGTGGTTAGTGGGCCTTGGAGAATCATTTTTTATGTGGAAAATGCTGTGGAAAGCCACTTTAGGGCTGGACTGTACTCCAAGTGCCCCTGGAGAGGCTAAGGAAAAACATACTGGCTAAGAACTGAACAGTACTCGAGAGCCTAGGAGCCTTTTCAGCCCCATTCCCCACTGGTTATCTGGTTAGTGAGACAACACGTTTTGACCTTCTCACCAAGGGCATTAAATGCTATCTTTATCAATTTGGTAGACAACAGCAAACTCACTATCTATCTCAGAGGATCCCAGCTGCCTCTCTACCCGCATATTACACTGCAGCCTTAACCCTGATAGAGACCTGTGGAGGTGATGCAGAGTTGTACAGGCATCCACTCTGTGGTAAAATGCCTCCTAAATAATTTGCTTAACCAGAAAGAGAAAGTGAGAGACGTAGACTGCTGCTGAAACAGAAGAAAAGGCTAGTTGATAAAATCAGAGTGAGGAAAAATAGGTGTGTTATCAAGGTCCACATACATTTACAAGAGCAAAGGATGTGTTGGTGTAACTGAATATGTCTCAGACCTGATTAAAATTCACTGAAAGATACACCTAAAAGGCCTTTAACAGACCCCAGCCCAAGGCATTTTCAACTCTGGAAAATGATACCTGGAGAAATGTTCATGCAGGAAAATAGGTGCTCTTTGAGGAACTTTCTCCTGCATTCCACTTCCACAGCGCTGTGCTTCCACAAATCACCCTGATAAGGTTCTATAGAAACAGAGATTGTGAAGAACTAGCTGCAGATAATGTTTAAAGAAACAATTTCTTCCAGAAAATGTCCAGAAATATCTCAGAATGATACTTCTTGCTTGCCTCAATGATTTTAAATGGAGAGGTCTGGATTACTTGTTAGTTTGCCTCATTGAACTGCTGTGTGTTTTTATGCAGCAAAATGACAGGGCAAATAACCTGGAAGAGAGGTAAGTAAGCCATCCTTGCAAAATGGAGATTTGTATCCTAACGTGCACTGCAGAAGAGTTAATGAATCATGACAGAGATCTCATTGAGCTATTGAGCAATGATCTCATTGCTGCAAGGCAGTGCCATAAGGCAATCACAATATAGAAAACTCCTATTTCATTTAGAGTAGAAAACTAGGAAGAGGGAGACTGTTGTGGCTGTGTGCAACATTAGGCATCAAAAAAGATGTTAAAAATTTGCAAAGAGATTGAAAAAAGAACAGCAAGAATCACCTGAAGTCAATAAAACTCATTTTACTGTGAGGTTATTTGAGAAGCATGGTCCATTTAATATGTTCAATGGAATTGACTTGATGTCATTCTCTGGAGAGTTACCTGGAGAAGGGATCATAGACCTTTCTTTTATGTAGCAAAACAAGCTGAAGGAAGAAGGCAATGGCTAGGAGCCAGGGCTGGAGTAATTCAGACCAGAAACAAAAGTGGAAAGGTTTATAGAGAGTGAGTCACAACACAATGAACAACATGGCAGATTTTCCTGTATTCGCAGGCTTTAAAAAAAATATAAAGAAACTGTGTAATAACATGCAAATTTGCTGGAATTCAGTGGCTACACATGAGATCAGAGTAGATAGTCTCTGTTATGTACTTAGGTCCTTACGATTAACTTGTGCTTGGATATTGTGGTAAACATTGCACTCTTTCAACTATTTGCTATGTAGCCACTTATCCATTTGTGTGGGAATGAGGCTTATAGCTTGAACAGAAGTGTTGTGAGATATGGTATCTACTATGTTCTGATGAGTTATGGTAGTAAAAGCCTGTCTTCTGGAAGGAGTAAATAGCAAGGGCAAGGCAAGTTGCAAAGGAGCAAAAAGTTGCAAAGATATGATAAAGAAATGAATGAAGTGAGAATTATTCCCAGGCTCCCACTTGCAGATCTGAATGTGTTTCTACAGAAAAATCATTCTAATTTCTGATAACCAAAGTCGTACTGCTAGGAAATCTAGGGTATGAGTCAGATAACAAAATGGTTTCTCGTTTTATTCCCAATGCAGTACTTTCCAGGGTTAAATTACAGCATTGAACACATACAAAAGATTCCAACAATAATAATGCAAGGAGAAAAATTCACTACACAGTGAACTAGTTGGCAGGAAGCCAACAAGTTTCCTTTTTAGCATCTCACAGTAACTTCATACACCCAAAACCACTGTATTGCCAGAGTGTATGTGAGCCTGAAGACCAGTTCTGGGCAAAGCAAATGTTTAAAGCAGCTTGGAGGTTTGTTCTGAGGGATGGATCTTGAAATCAAAGTTTCACATCTCTCAAAAGTCACATTTTGTTTGTCCTACTTTAAGGTTCAGTCAGGGTTTTTGTTGGTTTTGGATGACAAGTGTTGGCTGTGTAATCCCAAGACCAGCTAGCATGACAGCTTATGAAGAAGAGAAGGCAGAGACCCTCTGTAACTATCTTCTGCTGGGGAAATTCTAACCTGTCCTCACAGTCCTGCTGTCTATCAGAAGGCACTGGCTTGCACCTGCCAGCATGACAGCAGAGAGGATCAGAGACTCAGAAATTGTTCTGGACCCTCTTCTGTGTATGGTTTTCTGCTTGTTTGTTTTGGTTTGTTTTAATTTAAAATATCGTTATGTATTTTTGTATTTTTTTTCAGTTGCCTTTTCCTGTGTGCAACATCTGCCATTGTTATAAGAGCAAAGATGAGAGATCTGTGGTCTGTGAGAGAGGAAGAAAAGGCTCAACCTATTACTCCCCTAGGTTCAGAGACTATCCTCCAGAGCAGTATCTGGTGGCATAGAACTCATTTCCAGCTAGCAGATGAAAAGCAGAAGGTCAAGAACAAGCTAAGGTCAGTGGATTAGTGGGAAAGAAACAGTGGGAGTTTTAAAAGTTTATTTCTATAGTTGGCTTTAGGGAATAACTCACAAGCTGAGACTTGGAGAACTGGCTCTGTCTCTACAGCATCATTGCCCCCTTCACTAAACTACGCTGTGGTCATAATTTCACATTTGAATGCCCCATCTGAATGGGCAGCTACTTCTTGCAAGACACTTTAAAATGTTTTGAAAGGAGCAGCTAAGTCAGAGACAGCAAGGATGAGTAAGGGAAACCAGGAGAACAAAAAGGCCAGTGAAAGTGTGATGTTATCGTGGACCACTTTCTGTGTGATCTTCATCTCAGCTGCTCTCTGTAGCAGAACTTTCATCCCTTATATTCCAGACAGCCAAAGCCCACAACCACCAGTGAGAAGGAGCTTGTTGAGTTACACAGTCTTTGACTGAGATGCTGTGCATGAGAGATCTCTCTTCACAAGAAAATGCCAAGGTATCTGAACTGTGCACTTGCAGGGGTGACAGTTCTGCAGTGTACAACAGCTTGAGGACAAAGCCACATTCTTCCCTGTTTCCAGCATGGACTGATGAGCATGTTGTTTTCATTGGAGCTGGAGTGATAGCCAGAAATTTCAAATTGTCAGAGGATTGATGCGTTTAGAATTTATCAATGGTGGCATGAGGAGAGCCTGGTCCAGGCTTTGTAACTGTGGTTGGCTTCTATTGCAGCAGCACCACCACCATAAAAGAGGAGAGCAAAAGATTTATGAGGCGTTCATGTGTGTAATTTTCAGCTGGTTCAACCACAACACGCTCTTGTAAGTTACATTTTAGCTCAAGCCTGCTACAGGATCATCTATCCTGAAATAGCTAGGAGTCATTTTTGCTCTCATTTGATAAAAATTACTTTTGATGACAGAGTCATTGCTACTTTTTGTTATTTGCCAGGAAAGTGCAGTAGTGAATAATCTCTGTGAGCAGTACAGCATGTGTCCTCCCTGCATTTGCCAGAGGCAGCAGATATTTGGAGAATATATATTTTCCTACCAAGCTGTTGCACATCACCTGTAGAGAGGGAATGACTCCTTCAATCAGCATAGTAATGTCCTTCAGGCTACTAAGGAAGGGCTCACCCTTCTTTGGAAGGTCTTTCTGCCGTGCTTCCCTTTCCAGGCTTCCATGCAATGACTTGCTCAGCCTTCCTTCTTTAGGCTGAGTTAGTCATCTCAAGAAGGCAAAGGCTAGATACTACCTCCCTCCAAGGTCAACCCCACATCAGTTGATGCCACCAGCCATACTACCATGGTGCAAAGCACACAGCACATCCTCTGTTGATGTTAGAGTGTTAAGAAAGAAGCAGCTGAATTAGGGATGCCTTGAAAGGCCTGTCCATCTCTGTGGTTTGCACATGTTAGGATACAACATTTCATTGTCAGAGCCTCACCTCTCATATCTTCCTGTTCCCCAGATGTCCCTTCCAAAGCCTGGGGAATTGCTATCCTATATTTGTGTTTATCTCTCCTGGCTGCTCTACTTTGTTTTCCAGGCAAGTTTTTCACCCCCAGGCCCAGCCCAGAGAAGGAAAGAGCTCACATGGCACATGTTGGTAAGCTTTTTACCAAATCAGTGTCCAATTGTGGATAGGAGGAGTAAAAAAGCCTTTTTACATTTAGGAAACCTGGGATCAGTTACCACTCACTGCTCAAGAGAAAGTTTGTTATATAAATGCATTACTTTAACTTAATTCGTTTAAATGCATTTAAATATCTCTCTATGGCACTGGTGAGTGGATCTGATATGGAGCTTTTTTATTGAATGTTTCTGCAGATACAAGGATTTCAATACTCTGAAAAGAATGGCTTGATGGGTTCCAGTGGGCTGCCTGTATGCTCTGATAATGAGGGATTACATCATCATTACAATGTACTCAGTTAAGCTAATTGCAAAATTTCATGACATTCCTGGGAAGCTTGGAGATCTAGGCCCAGAAAATTAAAAGACTACCAATGAAATGGGTAAAAGACTAGCACTGTTTGCATAAACTAAGCAACGGTCAGTTGCAAGGAATGTGTCTTAGTGTCTAATAAAAGATATAGTAACAGATCAAACTTACAGAAAATGTTAGCCCTCTAAACTTGAACATTTTAAAGGCTAGGGGTTGCTAGTCATGTGAATTCTTTTCTCAGTTATCTATGGAAGAAGGGGAAGGAAGACATATTCTTATAAATTATGCAACTGTGCTTATTAAGCAAATTGGACACATAGTTGTAGGCAAAATTCAAAAGTAATAAATAATTGCAAGTTGAAATGATGTTCATATTTTGCCAATATGTTCATGTCATTGGTACAGTAACATCTGAAGTGATGCAGTATGACGCAATTACTAGTAACTCACACAGTATTTTACAGGGATATTCCTGTCAAAATATCTTCCACACTTTAACTTCCTTGGCTTTTTTTAAGAAGTATTTGACAAGATTTTAATTCTATTGTGCTTATTTTGCATGTTTTTGATCTCTGCTATGTTACTGAAGAGCCATTTCAACCAAGTCAGAGCTCCCCAGGAGGATATTTTGTACATAAATATTGATGAATGTTCTCTGTTTACTCTGATACTACTAAGGACTAAGCCGCTGTTGTTAGGCTGAGACATAACGAGCTTTTGTTGCACTTTTGATCAAAGAGAGCTGACAGTGTCTTCTAGCTTGAAAATCCTATTCATTTGCAATATTACATTAAGAATAAACATTAAAACCTGCAGTTTCAAGTAAACTATGTTTCGGACCAAAAGAAAAATAAATAACTGTGGCTTTGTCCAGACAAGTTAAAGCAGAGGCGTATTGACTTTCTTGGTGGTTTTTTGCCCCCAAGTTCTGCTGCACGAATGTGTTTGCATTAACTTGACAATATTGTCGTGGAGAGAGAAGCAGAATCAGTGCCAGAGAAGTGGGCTTCCGCCCAACTAGAATGATTTCCTTGTGAATCACCGGAATCATGAACAAAAGCAACCATCCTCTATTCAGAAGGTGGGGAGGCAGAGGGAAAGACAAGGAGCTCCTTGCTACTGCCTCTCACTCAGTTTGTGAAAGGTTTTTACCTGCTTGGTTAATGTAAGGAAGGGGATTTTCTTTGATCATAGGGAGTTTATGTGCTACTACATTCCTGATCATTTCTTATAGGCATTAGCTCAGGGGCAAGCTACACATTGAGTACTGATGAAATTACTGTGCTCCATGAACACATTTGTCTTTCAATTGTTTAGCACGTCAGAGAGGGAGGGTGGGATAAGAAAATTAATTCATTCACTTCAGACTATCAGCAGAGAGCCAGAAACCCCTGCATACAGCACTTGGGATTGGATTTAATAGTGAGCTGCTCCTCACCAATGCTGGTGACCATTACTACCAGGCTACCACAAGCCCCTTGGGTACACATGATTGCAGGAAAGGAAGGGACCCAAAACTCTGGAAATGCTGTACAAGTTTTTTTTTACAAGTTTCACTTGAACTGTACATCAAAGTTCATCAACATAAGAAAAAAAATTCTTTCATTGTTACAGGCACATTTTTGTTAATAAAAAATATGTATCACTATAACAAAAAATATTTTCTGTCTCTTTGAAAAATGAGAAAGCATTTAAAAAAAAAGCTTTGCTAAAACTAGAAGAGAGCTGGAGTAACACATAGGGTGGGAAGTAAATATGCTTGATATTCCACCGTGTATATTGCTATGGTGCCTGTTCAGTAAAAGGCTAAACATTGCTTAACTTTAGGCACAGCGTGACAATATAAAAAATAACTTAAAACATTTTTTTTAAAATATTTCAGACAACAGTAGTGAACATGGCATTGTGTTGCAAAAAGATTTGTCTGGAGACTTGGACTGATGAAAAGAAGGGAAAGAAAAAGTGTAATAGAGAAATATAAGGAGACAATGCAAAAGATGTTTTTAACAAAAGGATGATTGAAACAGTTGTTTCAGTCAGCTTTGATGTGTAAACCTTTACATACACACACAGCCAGAAGAAGCAGGAATTTCCTCAGGTCAAAACCTACAGATAAAAATTTACCAATGAACTTTTCTTCTGCAAACGTTTTGATACAAATTCTGTTGCTATGCATTGATACTGAAGCTTCTGGCTGCAAAAGGCTCTTTTTGTCCTGCAGCAGCAGAGGGAGACATGCCGACATAGTTAGCTGTATTCCTGGGCTTCTGCAGCTGCAAAAGACTTTTGTGTCCTGCCTGCTCCTGACATCTGTAGAGATTAATATACTGGAGATTCCAGTCATGACTTTGGGAGCCCAGAACGGCCTTTTTTTCCATCATTATGTCTTCCTACATCTACATCTATAATGTCACCAGCTCATGAAGCTTCTTGCCATCTCCTCATGTGTTTCTGCATGTATGGTATTTACATGTATAAAAATAAATTCTCATAAAGTTGTGTAATGATTTACAACTTTTTCTTCTTGACTTACTTCTTACCCTCCTATTTTGATCCTAATAACCAACAGAGGATATATGTAAAAGCAAACACAAACAGTATCTCAGAGGTCACCACAGAGTTTTTGGTTCTAATTTCAGGGGAGTGAAATTGCTCCAGAAAAAATATCCCTGTGGAAGCTATAAACTTCAGTCTCCTTTCCTAGCCCATCAGAGATCCTCAGGCAGCTGCTAAATGACAAAGTTTCCAAGTTAATTAAGTTGGGGAAAGGGAGTGTACTCATCCACAGCCATCCATTTGATCCTGTAGCCTGTTCATCCCTTTTCATTGCAGCCAGAAGGTTAATATGGGAGGAGGAGGCGAGGAGTGGAAGAGCTGTTAGGAAAAGCTGAAATTCTCCTTTAATGTTGCAGTTGCAAAAGTTGGGGTGAAAAAGGAAAATGTGAAACACTTTGGGACTTGTTGCAGAACCAGAATCACTATCAGCACTGCCTTGTGCTCCAGTCTGAGGAGAACAGGGCTTTCTTCAGTCAACACTTCTCATTAATCTGAGGGAGAGTAGAATTTGACCAGCAGCAGGAGGGATCTCCAGGCTTTGGAACTCAGGAGCTCCTAGTTTGTAGTGCCTAGTACATGACTCTTTAGGTGAGCAAGGTGTTTAACAGTAGCTCTTTCATTGATCAAGTCAAACTGTGTTTTTTAAGATTACTTCTTTGATAGGACACTGCTTCAGCCTGTTTACCCAGGAGTCTGCTACACACATTTAGAGTTTGTACTGTTTGCTTGTTTTCAAAAGTGGGGATCAGATTAAATAAATTAGGTTTCAATCCTCAGTAAACATGTATTTAGCCATCAAAAACTGTGCTGTTTTGTGTGTTAGAGTGGCATTTAGCCTAAAAATTAGTATCTTTAATAAGAAGTAAAAGGCAAGCTTATATATTTGGAAATCATTTCATTACTTGAATTTCAGGTTCTGCTCACAAACGTGTAAAGGAAAGCTCAGTTAGATTTACTGTTGTCTTTGTATAGAATTATAGAAATATTTGTAGTTTTGTTCAGTTCAGAGAATTTTAACTTTAAATTATTTGTTCTTTTTACTCCGTACACAATAAATTCAGACAATACGGGAAAGTTAAGGAGTAAGGGAAGGTTCTCAAACTATCTAGGATAGAGATTTTCCAAAGCATTTCCCTGACTTCTCTGCATGTCCAGGGGCAAGATGAGGATATGTAGCACTGCAGGCAGGGAGGGCAGCAGTGAGCACAAGGGGGCCTAGGTAACCTTAAGTGCATGGTTATTTTGGTTCCTCTGGAGTCAATGGATTTCAGTGCCTGGAAGCCCATGTCTTCTCCAACATTGCCCTTGATCATTGCTTTTAAGTGTGCTGAAATGAAAGGACTGAAAGTCTGACTCATGCTTGGGATGGGAATTGTTCTGAAGGGTTTATGCATGCTGTTCCAGTATTGTAATGGGCCTCAGGCTAAGATAGTTAAAGAATCAGCTGCTCCATTAGTTTGGTACATTTGTGTTTGCACTCTTTGTTTCCCTCACTGTCACTTTCTTTCTGTAAATTCATGTATTTGTTAACTGAGGGTCAAATCTCCTGAAATCACAAAACCTGCAGCTCCATACAGGTTCCCAGCAGTGGGAATCATGCCCCCAAACTCAAGTCCCACATGCATCACTCTTTAATGGAAACCTTCTCAGGCTGTGAGAATCAAATGCCACAATCCTTAATGACAGCTCAGATACTCCTCGTTGAGCACAAGGGCAGCAAAAGACGGGAGCCTGTAATTGTTAGAGTGATGTGGTTTTTTGATATTTTGTATCCTCTTTCTTCCCTTTCTCCTCTTCATGTCTGTGTTTGTGGTGGCTCCTTTATTGTGGCTGAATGCAACAGAATAAACACACTCTAGCTCTGTGATTTTGTTTCTTGTTTTTTTTTTTTTTATTGATACTTTTCATCATCAGGAATAATAGGGATTTTCAAGAAGTCCATTGTAAAAGATTGCAGCCTAAAGTCAGCAATGACAGGATTAAGCAAAGAAGCTTTCTGGGAGAATGATATAAAGGTGTGTGGCTGGAAGACTATGAGAAGGAAAGAATCCAGAAGAGAAACTAAGGAGGCAGTAAAAGTTAACTTTCTCTCTGTACTATTTCTGCCCAAATTGTGTTTAAGTTATAAGGACTATGCAAGGAGCAGTGATTTCATTGTGCTTCCCCAGACTACTTTTTTTCTTTAAACAGGTTTCTTGATGTCTGCTGATCAGAGTAAGAACTTTTAACTAACCTGGTCCTTTTGCAGGAACTGTCTTCCTCTCTTCTGCCACAGCTACGTTGTCCATTTCCCTAGCAGGGGTAGTGTTAGGGCTCACTACTTTCTCTACCTACCTCACCTTGGGAAGTATGGGAAGTCTGAGCAGCCATCATAAATCCTCATTTTGTGTGGTGAAAAAGTGAGATGCAGATGGAAGACATTTGTATAAATCTGAGTGCATTTTAAAGACAACATCAGACCACAGGATGAAGATATCTATGCTGGTGAGAGTGGCAGGGTCCCTTTGCATTTCCAGCTATCTATGTGCTTTTTCAAAGAATCGTAGAATGGTAGGGTTGGAAGGGACCTTTAGAGATCATCTAGTCCAACCCCCCTGCAGAAGCAGGTCCACCTAGATCAGGTCACTGAGGAACACGTCCAGACGGCTCTTGAAGACCTCCAAGGAAGGAGACTCCATACCCTCCCTGGGCAGCCTGTGCCACTGGTCTGTCACACTCACAGTGAAATAGCTTTCTCTTACATTTAAGTGGAACTTTTTGTGTTTGAGCTGCATCCCATTACCCCTTGTCCTGTTGCT